>OX376707.1:15887948-16242153 GCA_947389935.1 Agrilus cyanescens | reverse complement strand
GTTGTATTGAAAGCGTGTCAAAATAAACGGCTGAGTCAATCTAATTATACAATTTTACCATTCTTCAGCAAAAACGGCTCGATTTTGTTAAGAATGTGACAAAACACTGGAAAATTCAACGCAAATGCTAGCTATAACGTTCAGTGTATTGAAAGCGTGTCAAAATAAACGGCTGAGTCAATCTAAATATACAATTTTACCATTCTTCTGCAATAACGGCTCGATTTGTCATAAATGTGACCAAACACAGAAAATAGAACGCAAATGCTAGCAAAATCGTTCAGTTGTATAAAAAGCGTGTCAAAATGAACGACTGAGCCTATTTCATTATACAATTTTACCATTCTTCTGCAAAAACGGCTCGATTTGATCAAAAATGTGACAAAATACAGGAAAATTCAACGCAAAATGCTAGCTATAACGTTCAGATTGTATTGAAAGCGTTTCAAAATAAACGGCTGAGTCTATCTAATTATACAATTTTACCATTCTTCTGCAATAACGACTCGATTTTGTCAAGAATGTGACAAAATTAATGAAAATTCAACGCAAATGCTAGCAATATCGTTCAGTTGTATTGAAAGCGTGTCAAAATAAACGGCTGAGTCTATCTAATTATACAATTTTACCATTCTTCTGCAAAAACGGCTCGATTTTGTTAAGAATGTGACAAAATAGAGGAAAATTCAACGGAAATGCTAGCTATAACGTTCAGTTGTATTGAAAGCGTTTCAAAATAAACGGCTGAGTCTATCTAATTATACAATTTTACCATTATTCTGCAATCACGACTCGATTTTGTCAAAAATGTGACCAAATACAGGAAAATAGAACGCAAATGCTGCAAAATCGTTCAGTTGTATTGAACGCGTGTCAAAATAAACGGCTGAGTCTATCTAAAAATACAATTTTACCATTCTTCTGCAATCACGACTCGATTTTGTCAAAAATGTGACCAAATGCAGGAAAATAGAACGCAAATGCTAGCAAAATCGTTCAGTTGTATTGAAAGCGTGTCAAAATAAACGGCGGAGTCTATCTAAATATACAATTTTACCATTCTTCTGCAATAACGGCTCGATTTTGTCAAAAATGTGACAAAAGTCATGCAAATTCAACGCAAATGCCTGCAAAATCGTTCAGTTGAATTGAAAGCGTGTCAAAATAAACGGCTGAGTCAATCTAATTATACAATTTTACCATTCTTCAGCAAAAACGGCTCGATTTTGTTAAGAATGTGACAAAACACTGGAAAATTCAACGCAAATGCTAGCTATAACGTTCAGTTGTATTGAAAGCGTGTCAAAATAAACGGCTGAGTCTATCTAAATATACAATTTTACCATTCTTCTGCAATAACGGCTCGATTTTGTCATAAATGTGACCAAATACAGGAAAATAGAACGCAAATGCTAGCAAAATCGTTCAGTTGTATAAAAAAGCGTGTCAAAATGAACGACTGAGCCTATTTCATTATACAATTTTCCCATTCTTCTGCAAAAACGGCTCGATTTGGTCAAAAATGTGACAAAATACAGGAAAATTCAACGCAAATGCTAGCTATAACGTTCAGTTGTATTGAAAGCGTTTCAAAATAAACGGCTGAGTCTATCTAATTATACAATTTTACCATTCTTCTGCAATAACGACTCGATTTTGTCAAAAATGTGACAAAATTCATGAAAATTCAACGCAAATGCTAGCAATATCGTTCAGTTGTATTGAACGCGTGTCAAAATAAACGGCTGAGTCTATCTAAAAATACAATTTTACCATTCTTCTACAATCACGACTCGATTTTGTCAAAAATGTGACCAAATACAGGAAAATAGAACGCAAATGCTAGCAAAATCGTTCAGTTGTATTGAAAGCGTGTCAAAATAAACGGCTGAGTCTATCTAATTATACAATTTTACCATTCTTCTGCAAAAACGGCTCGATTTTGTTAAGAATGTGACAAAATACAGGAAAATTCAACGGAAATGCTAGCTATAACGTTCAGTTGTATTGAAAGCGTGTCAAAATAAACGGCTGAGTCTATCTAAATATACAATTTTACCATTCTTCTGCAATAACGGCTCGATTTTGTCATAAATGTGACCAGATACAGGAAAATAGAACGCAAATGCTAGCAAAATCGTTCAGTTGTATTGAAAAGCGTGTCAAAATGAACGACTGAGCCTATTTCATTATACAATTTTACCATTCTTCTGCAAAAACGGCTCGATTTGGTCAAAAATGTGACAAAATACAGGAAAATTCAACGCAAATGCTAGCTATAACGTTCAGTTGTATTGAAAGCGTTTCAAAATAAACAGGTGAGTCTATCTAATAATTCAATTTTACCATTCTTCTGCAATAACGGCTCGATTTTGTCAAAAATGTGACAAAATTGATGCAAATTCAACGCAAATGCTAGCAATATCGTTCAGTTGTGTTGAAAGCGTGTCAAAATAAACGGCTGAGTCTATCTCATTATACAATTTTACCATTCTTCTGCAAAAACGGCTCGATTTTGTTAAGAATGTGACAAAATAGAGGAAAATTCAACGGAAATGCTAGCTATAACGTTCAGATGTATTGAAAGCGTTTCAAAATAAACGGCTGAGTCTATCTAATTATACAATTTTACCATTATTCTGCAATCACGACTCGATTTTGTCAAAAATGTGACCAAATACAGGAAAATACAACGCAAATGCCTGCAAAATCGTTCAGTTGTATTGAACGCGTGTCAAAATAAACGGCTGAGTCTATTTTATTATACAATTTTACCATTCTTCTGCAAAAACGACTCGATTTTGTCAAAAATGTGACAAAATACAGGAAAATTCAACGCAAATGCTAGCAATATCGTTCAGTTGTATTGAAAGCGTGTCAAAATAAACGGCTGAGTCTATCTAATTATACAATTTTACCATTCTTCTGCAAAAACGGCTCGATTTTGTTAAGAATGTGACAAAATACAGGAAAATTCAACGGAAATGCTAGCAATATCGTTCAGTTGTATTGAACGCGTGTCAAAATAAACGGCTGAGTCTATTTTATTATACAATTTTACCATTCTTCTGCAATCACGACTCGATTTTGTCAAAAATGTGACCAAATACAGGAAAATAGAACGCAAATGCTAGCAAAATCGTTCAGTTGTATTGAAAGCGTGTCAAAATAAACGGCTGTCTATCTAATTATACAATTTTACCATTCTTCTGCAAAAACGGCTCGATTTGGTCAAAAATGTGACAAAATACAGGAAAATTCAACGCAAATGCTAGCTATAACGTTCAGATGTATTGAAAGCGTGTCAAAATAAACGGCTGAGCCTATCTAATTATACAATTTTAACATTCTTCTGCAATAACGACTCGATTTTGTCAAAAATGTGACAAAATTCATGCAAATTCAACGCAAATGCCTGCAAAATCGTTCAGTTGTATTGAACGCGTTTCAAAATAAACGGATGAGTCTATTTTATTATACAATTTTACCATTCTTCTGCAAAAACGACTCGATTTTGTCAAAAATGTGACAAAATACAGGAAAATTCAACGCAAATGCTAGCAATATCGTTCAGTTGTATTGAAAGCGTGTCAAAATAAACGGCTGAGTCAATCTTATTATACAATTTTACCATTCTTCTGCAATAACGACTCGATTTTGTCAAAAATGTGACAAAATTCATGCAAATTCAACGCAAATGCCTGCAAAATCGTTCAGTTGTATTGAAAGCGTGTCAAAATAAACGGCGGAGTCTATCTAAATATACAATTTTACCATTCTTCTGCAATAACGGCTCGATTTTGTCAAAAATGTGACAAAAGTCATGCAAATTCAACGCAAATGCCTGCAAAATCGTTCAGTTGTATTGAAAGCGTGTCAAAATAAACGGCTGAGTCAATCTAATTATACAATTTTACCATTCTTCAGCAAAAACGGCTCGATTTTGTTAAGAATGTGACAAAACACTGGAAAATTCAACGCAAATGCTAGCTATAACGTTCAGTTGTATTGAAAGCGTGTCAAAATAAACGGCTGAGTCTATCTAAATATACAATTTTACCATTCTTCTGCAATAACGGCTCGATTTTGTCATAAATGTGACCAGATACAGGAAAATAGAACGCAAATGCTAGCAAAATCGTTCAGTTGTATTGAAAAGCGTGTCAAAATGAACGACTGAGCCTATTTCATTATACAATTTTACCATTCTTCTGCAAAAACGGCTCGATTTGGTCAAAAATGTGACAAAATACAGGAAAATTCAACGCAAATGCTAGCTATAACGTTCAGTTGTATTGAAAGCGTTTCAAAATAAACGGCTGAGTCTATCTAATTATACAATTTTACCATTCTTCTTTAATAACGACTCGATTTTGTCAAGAATGTGACAAAATTAATGAAAATTCAACGCAAATGCTAGCAATATCGTTCAGATGTATTGAAAGCGTGTCAAAATAAACGGGTGAGTCTATCTAATAATTCAATTTTACCATTCTTCTGCAATAACGGCTCGATTTTGTCAAAAATGTGACAAAATTGATGCAAATTCAACGCAAATGCTAGCAATATCGTTCAGTTGTGTTGAAAGCGTGTCAAAATAAACGGCTGAGTCTATCTCATTATACAATTTTACCATTCTTCTGCAAAAACGGCTCGATTTTGTTAAGAATGTGACAAAATAGAGGAAAATTCAACGGAAATGCTAGCTATAACGTTCAGATGTATTGAAAGCGTTTCAAAATAAACGGCTGAGTCTATCTAATTATACAATTTTACCATTATTCTGCAATCACGACTCGATTTTGTCAAAAATGTGACCAAATACAGGAAAATAGAACGCAAATGCCTGCAAAATCGTTCAGTTGTATTGAACGCGTGTCAAAATAAACGGCTGAGTCTATCTAAAAATACAATTTTACCATTCTTCTGCAATCACGACTCGATTTTGTCAAAAATGTGACCAAATGCAGGAAAATAGAACGCAAATGCTAGCAAAATCGTTCAGTTGTATTGAAAGCGTGTCAAAATAAACGGCGGAGTCTATCTAAATATACAATTTTACCATTCTTCTGCAATAACGGCTCGATTTTGTCAAAAATGTGACAAAAGTCATGCAAATTCAACGCAAATGCCTGCAAAATCGTTCAGTTGTATTGAAAGCGTGTCAAAATAAACGGCTGAGTCAATCTAATTATACAATTTTACCATTCTTCAGCAAAAACGGCTCGATTTTGTTAAGAATGTGACAAAACACTGGAAAATTCAACGCAAATGCTAGCTATAACGTTCAGTTGTATTGAAAGCGTGTCAAAATAAACGGCTGAGTCTATCTAAATATACAATTTTACCATTCTTCTGCAATAACGGCTCGATTTTGTCATAAATGTGACCAAATACAGGAAAATAGAACGCAAATGCTAGCAAAATCGTTCAGTTGTATAAAAAAGCGTGTCAAAATGAACGACTGAGCCTATTTCATTATACAATTTTACCATTCTTCTGCAAAAACGGCTCGATTTGGTCAAAAATGTGACAAAATACAGGAAAATTCAACGCAAATGCTAGCTATAACGTTCAGTTGTATTGAAAGCGTTTCAAAATAAACGGCTGAGTCTATCTAATTATACAATTTTACCATTCTTCTTTAATAACGACTCGATTTTGTCAAGAATGTGACAAAATTAATGAAAATTCAACGCAAATGCTAGCAATATCGTTCAGTTGTATTGAAAGCGTGTCAAAATAAACGGCTGAGTCTATCTCATTATACAATTTTACCATTCTTCTGCAAAAACGGCTCGATTTTGTTAAGAATGTGACAAAATACAGGAAAATTCAACGGAAATGCTAGCTATAACGTTCAGTTGTATTGAAAGCGTGTCAAAATAAACGGCTGAGTCTATCTAAATATACAATTTTACCATTCTTCTGCAATAACGACTCGATTTTGTCAAGAATGTGACAAAATTAATGAAAATTCAACGCAAATGCTAGCAATATCGTTCAGTTGTATTGAAAGCGTGTCAAAATAAACGGCTGAGTCTATCTCATTATACAATTTTCCCATTCTTCTGCAAAAACGGCTCGATTTTGTTAAGAATGTGACAAAATACAGGAAAATTCAACGGAAATGCTAGCTATAACGTTCAGATGTATTGAAAGCGTGTCAAAATAAACAGCTGAGTCTATCTAATTATACAATTTTACCATTCTTCTGCAATAACGACTCGATTTTGTCAAAAATGTGACAAAATTCATGAAAATTCAACGCAAATGCTAGCAATATCGTTCAGTTGTATTGAACGCGTGTCAAAATAAACGGCTGAGTCTATCTAAAAATACAATTTTACCATTCTTCTACAATCACGACTCGATTTTGTCAAAAATGTGACCAAATACAGGAAAATAGAACGCAAATGCTAGCAAAATCGTTCAGTTGTATTGAAAGCGTGTCAAAATAAACGGCTGAGTCTATCTAATTATACAATTTTACCATTCTTCTGCAAAAACGGCTCGATTTTGTTAAGAATGTGACAAAATACAGGAAAATTCAACGGAAATGCTAGCTATAACGTTCAGTTGTATTGAAAGCGTGTCAAAATAAACGGCTGAGTCTATCTAAATATACAATTTTACCATTCTTCTGCAATCACGACTCGATTTTGTCAAAAATGTGACCAAATGCAGGAAAATAGAACGCAAATGCTAGCAAAATCGTTCAGTTGTATTGAAAGCGTGTCAAAATAAACGGCTGAGTCTATCTAATTATACAATTTTACCATTCTTCTGCAAAAACGGCTCGATTTTGTTAAGAATGTGACAAAATACAGGAAAATTCAACGGAAATGCTAGCTATAACGTTCAGTTGTATTGAAAGCGTGTCAAAATAAACGGCGGAGTCTATCTAAATATACAATTTTACCATTCTTCTGCAATAACGGCTCGATTTTGTCAAAAATGTGACAAAAGTCATGCAAATTCAACGCAAATGCCTGCAAAATCGTTCAGTTGTATTGAAAGCGTGTCAAAATAAACGGCTGAGTCAATCTAATTATACAATTTTACCATTCTTCAGCAAAAACGGCTCGATTTTGTTAAGAATGTGACAAAACACTGGAAAATTCAACGCAAATGCTAGCTATAACGTTCAGTTGTATTGAAAGCGTGTCAAAATAAACGGCTGAGTCAATCTAAATATACAATTTTACCATTCTTCTGCAATAACGGCTCGATTTTGTCATAAATGTGACCAAACACAGGAAAATAGAACGCAAATGCTAGCAAAATCGTTCAGTTGTATAAAAAAGCGTGTCAAAATGAACGACTGAGCCTATTTCATTATACAATTTTACCATTCTTCTGCAAAAACGGCTCGATTTGATCAAAAATGTGACAAAATACAGGAAAATTCAACGCAAATGCTAGCTATAACGTTCAGTTGTATTGAAAGCGTTTCAAAATAAACGGCTGAGTCTATCTAATTATACAATTTTACCATTCTTCTGCAATAACGACTCGATTTTGTCAAGAATGTGACAAAATTAATGAAAATTCAACGCAAATGCTAGCAATATCGTTCAGTTGTATTGAAAGCGTGTCAAAATAAACGGCTGAGTCTATCTCATTATACAATTTTCCCATTCTTCTGCAAAAACGGCTCGATTTTGTTAAGAATGTGACAAAATACAGGAAAATTCAACGGAAATGCTAGCTATAACGTTCAGATGTATTAAAAGCGTGTCAAAATAAACAGCTGAGTCTATCTAATTATACAATTTTACCATTCTTCTGCAATAACGACTCGATTTTGTCAAAAATGTGACAAAATTCATGAAAATTCAACGCAAATGCTAGCAATATCGTTCAGTTGTATTGAACGCGTGTCAAAATAAACGGCTGAGTCTATCTAAAAATACAATTTTACCATTCTTCTGCAATCACGACTCGATTTTGTCAAAAATGTGACCAAATGCAGGAAAATAGAACGCAAATGCTAGCAAAATCGTTCAGTTGTATTGAAAGCGTGTCAAAATAAACGGCTGAGTCTATCTAATTATACAATTTTACCATTCTTCTGCAAAAACGGCTCGATTTTGTTAAGAATGTGACAAAATACAGGAAAATTCAACGGAAATGCTAGCAATATCGTTCAGTTGTATTGAACGCGTGTCAAAATAAACGGCTGAGTCTATTTTATTATACAATTTTACCATTCTTCTGCAATCACGACTCGATTTTGTCAAAAATGTGACCAAATACAGGAAAATACAACGCAAATGCCTGCAAAATCGTTCAGTTGTATTGAACGCGTGTCAAAATAAACGGCTGAGTCTATTTTATTATACAATTTTACCATTCTTCTGCAAAAACGACTCGATTTTGTCAAAAATGTGACAAAATACAGGAAAATTCAACGCAAATGCTAGCAATATCGTTCAGTTGTATTGAAAGCGTGTCAAAATAAACGGCTGAGTCTATCTAATTATACAATTTTACCATTCTTCTGCAAAAACGGCTCGATTTTGTTAAGAATGTGACAAAATACAGGAAAATTCAACGGAAATGCTAGCAATATCGTTCAGTTGTATTGAAAGCGTGTCAAAATAAACGGCTGAGTCTATCTAATTATACAATTTTACCATTCTTCTGCAAAAACGGCTCGATTTTGTTAAGAATGTGACAAAATACAAGAAAATTCAACGGAAATGCTAGCTATAACGTTCAGTTGTATTGAACGCGTGTCAAAATAAACGGCTGAGTCTATTTTATTATACAATTTTACCATTCTTCTGCAATCACGACTCGATTTTGTCAAAAATGTGACCAAATACAGGAAAATAGAACGCAAATGCTAGCAAAATCTTTCAGTTGTATTGAAAGCGTGTCAAAATAAACGGCTGTCTATCTAATTATACAATTTTACCATTCTTCTGCAAAAACGGCTCGATTTGGTCAAAAATGTGACAAAATACAGGAAAATTCAACGCAAATGCTAGCTATAACGTTCAGATGTATTGAAAGCGTGTCAAAATAAACGGCTGAGTCTATCTAATTATACAATTTTACCATTCTTCTGCAATAACGACTCGATTTTGTCAAAAATGTGACAAAATTCATGCAAATTCAACGCAAATGCCTGCAAAATCGTTCAGTTGTATTGAACGCGTTTCAAAATAAACGGCTGAGTCTATTTTATTATACAATTTTACCATTCTTCTGCAAAAACGACTCGATTTTGTCAAAAATGTGACAAAATACAGGAAAATTCAACGCAAATGCTAGCAATATCGTTCAGTTGTATTGAAAGCGTGTCAAAATAAACGGCTGAGTCAATCTAATTATACAATTTTACCATTCTTCTGCAAAAACGGCTCGATTTTGTTAAGAATGTGACAAAATACAGGAAAATTCAACGGAAATGCTAGCTATAACGTTCAGTTGTATTGAAAGCGTGTCAAAATAAACGGCTGAGTCTATCTAAATATACAATTTTACCATTCTTCTGCAATCACGACTCGATTTTGTCAAAAATGTGACCAAATGCAGGAAAATAGAACGCAAATGCTAGCAAAATCGTTCAGTTGTATTGAAAGCGTGTCAAAATAAACGGCTGAGTCTATCTAATTATACAATTTTACCATTCTTCTGCAAAAACGGCTCGATTTTGTTAAGAATGTGACAAAATACAGGAAAATTCAACGGAAATGCTAGCTATAACGTTCAGTTGTATTGAAAGCGTGTCAAAATAAACGGCGGAGTCTATCTAAATATACAATTTTACCATTCTTCTGCAATAACGGCTCGATTTTGTCAAAAATGTGACAAAAGTCATGAAAATTCAACGCAAATGCCTGCAAAATCGTTCAGTTGTATTGAAAGCGTGTCAAAATAAACGGCTGAGTCAATCTAATTATACAATTTTACCATTCTTCAGCAAAAACGGCTCGATTTTGTTAAGAATGTGACAAAACACTGGAAAATTCAACGCAAATGCTAGCTATAACGTTCAGTTGTATTGAAAGCGTGTCAAAATAAACGGCTGAGTCTATCTAAATATACAATTTTACCATTCTTCTGCAATAACGGCTCGATTTTGTCATAAATGTGACCAGATACAGGAAAATAGAACGCAAATGCTAGCAAAATCGTTCAGTTGTATTGAAAAGCGTGTCAAAATGAACGACTGAGCCTATTTCATTATACAATTTTACCATTCTTCTGCAAAAACGGCTCGATTTGGTCAAAAATGTGACAAAATACAGGAAAATTCAACGCAAATGCTAGCTATAACGTTCAGTTGTATTGAAAGCGTTTCAAAATAAACGGCTGAGTCTATTTTATTATACAATTTTACCATTCTTCTTTAATAACGACTCGATTTTGTCAAGAATGTGACAAAATTAATGAAAATTCAACGCAAATGCTAGCAATATCGTTCAGATGTGTTGAAAGCGTGTCAAAATAAACGGCTGAGTCTATCTCATTATACAATTTTACCATTCTTCTGCAAAAACGGCTCGATTTTGTTAAGAATGTGACAAAATAGAGGAAAATTCAACGGAAATGCTAGCTATAACGTTCAGATGTATTGAAAGCGTTTCAAAATAAACGGCTGAGTCTATCTAATTATACAATTTTACCATTATTCTGCAATCACGACTCGATTTTGTCAAAAATGTGACCAAATACAGGAAAATAGAACGCAAATGCCTGCAAAATCGTTCAGTTGTATTGAACGCGTGTCAAAATAAACGGCTGAGTCTATCTAAAAATACAATTTTACCATTCTTCTGCAATCACGACTCGATTTTGTCAAAAATGTGACCAAATGCAGGAAAATAGAACGCAAATGCTAGCAAAATCGTTCAGTTGTATTGAAAGCGTGTCAAAATAAACGGCGGAGTCTATCTAAATATACAATTTTACCATACTTCTGCAATAACGGCTCGATTTTGTCAAAAATGTGACAAAAGTCATGCAAATTCAACGCAAATGCCTGCAAAATCGTTCAGTTGTATTGAAAGCGTGTCAAAATAAACGGCTGAGTCAATCTAATTATACAATTTTACCATTCTTCAGCAAAAACGGCTCGATTTTGTTAAGAATGTGACAAAACACTGGAAAATTCAACGCAAATGCTAGCTATAACGTTCAGTTGTATTGAAAGCGTTTCAAAATAAACGGGTGAGTCTATCTAATAATTCAATTTTACCATTCTTCTGCAATAACGGCTCGATTTTGTCAAAAATGTGACAAAATTGATGCAAATTCAACGCAAATGCTAGCAATATCGTTCAGTTGTGTTGAAAGCGTGTCAAAATAAACGGCTGAGTCTATCTCATTATACAATTTTACCATTCTTCTGCAAAAACGGCTCGATTTTGTTAAGAATGTGACAAAATAGAGGAAAATTCAACGGAAATGCTAGCTATAACGTTCAGATGTATTGAAAGCGTTTCAAAATAAACGGCTGAGTCTATCTAATTATACAATTTTACCATTATTCTGCAATCACGACTCGATTTTGTCAAAAATGTGACCAAATACAGGAAAATAGAACGCAAATGCCTGCAAAATCGTTCAGTTGTATTGAACGCGTGTCAAAATAAACGGCTGAGTCTATCTAAAAATACAATCTTACCATTCTTCTGCAATCACGACTCGATTTTGTCAAAAATGTGACCAAATGCAGGAAAATAGAACGCAAATGCTAGCAAAATCGTTCAGTTGTATTGAAAGCGTGTCAAAATAAGCGGCGGAGTCTATCTAAATATACAATTTTACCATTCTTCTGCAATAACGGCTCGATTTTGTCAAAAATGTGACAAAAGTCATGCAAATTCAACGCAAATGCCTGCAAAATCGTTCAGTTGTATTGAAAGCGTGTCAAAATAAACGGCTGAGTCAATCTAATTATACAATTTTACCATTCTTCAGCAAAAACGGCTCGATTTTGTTAAGAATGTGACAAAACACTGGAAAATTCAACGCAAATGCTAGCTATAACGTTCAGTTGTATTGAAAGCGTGTCAAAATAAACGGCTGAGTCTATCTAAATATACAATTTTACCATTCTTCTGCAATAACGGCTCGATTTTGTCATAAATGTGACCAAATACAGGAAAATAGAACGCAAATGCTAGCAAAATCGTTCAGTTGTATAAAAAAGCGTGTCAAAATGAACGACTGAGCCTATTTCATTATACAATTTTACCATTCTTCTGCAAAAACGGCTCGATTTGGTCAAAAATGTGACAAAATACAGGAAAATTCAACGCAAATGCTAGCTATAACGTTCAGTTGTATTGAAAGCGTTTCAAAATAAACGGCTGAGTCTATCTAATTATACAATTTTACCATTCTTCTGCAAAAACGGCTCGATTTTGTTAAGAATGTGACAAAATACAGGAAAATTCAACGGAAATGCTAGCTATAACGTTCAGTTGTATTGAAAGCGTGTCAAAATAAACGGCTGAGTCTATCTAAATATACAATTTTACCATTCTTCTGCAATCACGACTCGATTTTGTCAAAAATGTGACCAAATGCAGGAAAATAGAACGCAAATGCTAGCAAAATCGTTCAGTTGTATTGAAAGCGTGTCAAAATAAACGGCTGAGTCTATCTAATTATACAATTTTACCATTCTTCTGCAAAAACGGCTCGATTTTGTTAAGAATGTGACAAAATACAGGAAAATTCAACGGAAATGCTAGCTATAACGTTCAGTTGTATTGAAAGCGTGTCAAAATAAACGGCGGAGTCTATCTAAATATACAATTTTACCATTCTTCTGCAATAACGGCTCGATTTTGTCAAAAATGTGACAAAAGTCATGCAAATTCAACGCAAATGCCTGCAAAATCGTTCAGTTGTATTGAAAGCGTGTCAAAATAAACGGCTGAGTCAATCTAATTATACAATTTTACCATTCTTCAGCAAAAACGGCTCGATTTTGTTAAGAATGTGACAAAACACTGGAAAATTCAACGCAAATGCTAGCTATAACGTTCAGTTGTATTGAAAGCGTGTCAAAATAAACGGCTGAGTCAATCTAAATATACAATTTTACCATTCTTCTGCAATAACGGCTCGATTTTGTCATAAATGTGACCAAATACAGGAAAATAGAACGCAAATGCTAGCAAAATCGTTCAGTTGTATAAAAAAGCGTGTAAAAATGAACGACTGAGCCTATTTCATTATACAATTTTACCATTCTTCTGCAAAAACGGCTCGATTTGGTCAAAAATGTGACAAAATACAGGAAAATTCAACGCAAATGCTAGCTATAACGTTCAGTTGTATTGAAAGCGTTTCAAAATAAACGGCTGAGTCTATCTAATTATACAATTTTACCATTCTTCTGCAATAACGACTCGATTTTGTCAAGAATGTGACAAAATTAATGAAAATTCAACGCAAATGCTAGCAATATCGTTCAGTTGTATTGAAAGCGTGTCAAAATAAACGGCTGAGTCTATCTCATTATACAATTTTCCCATTCTTCTGCAAAAACGGCTCGATTTTGTTAAGAATGTGACAAAATACAGGAAAATTCAACGGAAATGCTAGCTATAACGTTCAGATGTATTGAAAGCGTGTCAAAATAAACAGCTGAGTCTATCTAATTATACAATTTTACCATTCTTCTGCAATAACGACTCGATTTTGTCAAAAATGTGACAAAATTCATGAAAATTCAACGCAAATGCTAGCAATATCGTTCAGTTGTATTGAACGCGTGTCAAAATAAACGGCTGAGTCTATCTAAAAATACAATTTTACCATTCTTCTACAATCACGACTCGATTTTGTCAAAAATGTGACCAAATACAGGAAAATAGAACGCAAATGCTAGCAAAATCGTTCAGTTGTATTGAAAGCGTGTCAAAATAAACGGCTGAGTCTATCTAATTATACAATTTTACCATTCTTCTGCAAAAACGGCTCGATTTTGTTAAGAATGTGACAAAATACAGGAAAATTCAACGGAAATGCTAGCTATAACGTTCAGTTGTATTGAAAGCGTGTCAAAATAAACGGCTGAGTCTATCTAAATATACAATTTTACCATTCTTCTGCAATCACGACTCGATTTTGTCAAAAATGTGACCAAATGCAGGAAAATAGAACGCAAATGCTAGCAAAATCGTTCAGTTGTATTGAAAGCGTGTCAAAATAAACGGCTGAGTCTATCTAATTATACAATTTTACCATTCTTCTGCAAAAACGGCTCGATTTTGTTAAGAATGTGACAAAATACAGGAAAATTCAACGGAAATGCTAGCTATAACGTTCAGTTGTATTGAAAGCGTGTCAAAATAAACGGCGGAGTCTATCTAAATATACAATTTTACCATTCTTCTGCAATAACGGCTCGATTTTGTCAAAAATGTGACAAAAGTCATGCAAATTCAACGCAAATGCCTGCAAAATCGTTCAGTTGTATTGAAAGCGTGTCAAAATAAACGGCTGAGTCAATCTAATTATACAATTTTACCATTCTTCAGCAAAAACGGCTCGATTTTGTTAAGAATGTGACAAAACACTGGAAAATTCAACGCAAATGCTAGCTATAACGTTCAGTTGTATTGAAAGCGTGTCAAAATAAACGGCTGAGTCAATCTAAATATACAATTTTACCATTCTTCTGCAATAACGACTCGATTTTGTCAAAAATGTGACAAAATTCATGAAAATTCAACGCAAATGCTAGCAATATCGTTCAGTTGTATTGAACGCGTGTCAAAATAAACGGCTGAGTCTATCTAAAAATACAATTTTACCATTCTTCTGCAATCACGACTCGATTTTGTCAAAAATGTGACCAAATGCAGGAAAATAGAACGCAAATGCTAGCAAAATCGTTCAGTTGTATTGAAAGCGTGTCAAAATAAACGGCTGAGTCTATCTAATTATACAATTTTACCATTCTTCTGCAAAAACGGCTCGATTTTGTTAAGAATGTGACAAAATACAGGAAAATTCAACGGAAATGTTAGCAATATCGTTCAGTTGTATTGAACGCGTGTCAAAATAAACGGCTGAGTCTATTTTATTATACAATTTTACCATTCTTCTGCAATCACGACTCGATTTTGTCAAAAATGTGACCAAATACAGGAAAATACAACGCAAATGCCTGCAAAATCGTTCAGTTGTATTGAACGCGTGTCAAAATAAACGGCTGAGTCTATTTTATTATACAATTTTACCATTCTTCTGCAAAAACGACTCGATTTTGTCAAAAATGTGACAAAATACAGGAAAATTCAACGCAAATGCTAGCAATATCGTTCAGTTGTATTGAAAGCGTGTCAAAATAAACGGCTGAGTCTATCTAATTATACAATTTTACCATTCTTCTGCAAAAACGGCTCGATTTTGTTAAGAATGTGACAAAATACAGGAAAATTCAACGGAAATGCTAGCAAAATCGTTCAGTTGTATAAAAAAGCGTGTCAAAATGAACGACTGAGCCTATTTCATTATACAATTTTACCATTCTTCTGCAAAAACGGCTCGATTTGGTCAAAAATGTGACAAAATACAGGAAAATTCAACGCAAATGCTAGCTATAACGTTCAGTTGTATTGAAAGCGTTTCAAAATAAACGGCTGAGTCTATCTAATTATACAATTTTACCATTCTTCTGCAATAACGACTCGATTTTGTCAAGAATGTGACAAAATTAATGAGAATTCAACGCAAATGCTAGCAATATCGTTCAGTTGTATTGAAAGCGTGTCAAAATAAACGGCTGAGTCTATCTCATTATACAATTTTCCCATTCTTCTGCAAAAACGGCTCGATTTTGTTAAGAATGTGACAAAATACAGGAAAATTCAACGGAAATGCTAGCTATAACGTTCAGATGTATTGAAAGCGTGTCAAAATAAACAGCTGAGTCTATCTAATTATACAATTTTACCATTCTTCTGCAATAACGACTCGATTTTGTCAAAAATGTGACAAAATTCATGAAAATTCAACGCAAATGCTAGCAATATCGTTCAGTTGTATTGAACGCGTGTCAAAATAAACGGCTGAGTCTATCTAAAAATACAATTTTACCATTCTTCTACAATCACGACTCGATTTTGTCAAAAATGTGACCAAATACAGGAAAATAGAACGCAAATGCTAGCAAAATCGTTCAGTTGTATTGAAAGCGTGTCAAAATAAACGGCTGAGTCTATCTAATTATACAATTTTACCATTCTTCTGCAAAAACGGCTCGATTTTGTTAAGAATGTAACAAAATACAGGAAAATTCAACGGAAATGCTAGCTATAACGTTCAGTTGTATTGAAAGCGTGTCAAAATAAACGGCTGAGTCTATCTAAATATACAATTTTACCATTCTTCTGCAATCACGACTCGATTTTGTCAAAAATGTGACCAAATGCAGGAAAATAGAACGCAAATGCTAGCAAAATCGTTCAGTTGTATTGAAAGCGTGTCAAAATAAACGGCTGAGTCTATCTAATTATACAATTTTACCATTCTTCTGCAAAAACGGCTCGATTTTGTTAAGAATGTGACAAAATACAGGAAAATTCAACGGAAATGCTAGCTATAACGTTCAGTTGTATTGAAAGCGTGTCAAAATAAACGGCGGAGTCTATCTAAATATACAATTTTACCATTCTTCTGCAATAACGGCTCGATTTTGTCAAAAATGTGACAAAAGTCATGCAAATTCAACGCAAATGCCTGCAAAATCGTTCAGTTGTATTGAAAGCGTGTCAAAATAAACGGCTGAGTCAATCTAATTATACAATTTTACCATTCTTCAGCAAAAACGGCTCGATTTTGTTAAGAATGTGACAAAACACTGGAAAATTCAACGCAAATGCTAGCTATAACGTTCAGTTGTATTGAAAGCGTGTCAAAATAAACGGCTGAGTCAATCTAAATATACAATTTTACCATTCTTCTGCAATAACGACTCGATTTTGTCAAAAATGTGACAAAATTCATGAAAATTCAACGCAAATGCTAGCAATATCGTTCAGTTGTATTGAACGCGTGTCAAAATAAACGGCTGAGTCTATCTAAAAATACAATTTTACCATTCTTCTGCAATCACGACTCGATTTTGTCAAAAATGTGACCAAATGCAGGAAAATAGAACGCAAATGCTAGCAAAATCGTTCTGTTGTATTGAAAGCGTGTCAAAATAAACGGCTGAGTCTATCTAATTATACAATTTTACCATTCTTCTGCAAAAACGGCTCGATTTTGTTAAGAATGTGACAAAATACAGGAAAATTCAACGGAAATGCTAGCAATATCGTTCAGTTGTATTGAACGCGTGTCAAAATAAACGGCTGAGTCTATTTTATTATACAATTTTACCATTCTTCTGCAATCACGACTCGATTTTGTCAAAAATGTGACCAAATACAGGAAAATACAACGCAAATGCCTGCAAAATCGTTCAGTTGTATTGAACGCGTGTCAAAATAAACGGCTGAGTCTATTTTATTATACAATTTTACCATTCTTCTGCAAAAACGACTCGATTTTGTCAAAAATGTGACAAAATACAGGAAAATTCAACGCAAATGCTAGCAATATCGTTCAGTTGTATTGAAAGAGTGTCAAAATAAACGGCTGAGTCTATCTAATTATACAATTTTACCATTCTTCTGCAAAAACGGCTCGATTTTGTTAAGAATGTGACAAAATACAGGAAAATTCAACGGAAATGCTAGCAATATCGTTCAGTTGTATTGAACGCGTGTCAAAATAAACGGCTGAGTCTATTTTATTATACAATTTTACCATTCTTCTGCAATCACGACTCGATTTTGTCAAAAATGTGACCAAATACAGGAAAATAGAACGCAAATGCTAGCAAAATCGTTCAGTTGTATTGAAAGCGTGTCAAAATAAACGGCTGTCTATCTAATTATACAATTTTACCATTCTTCTGCAAAAACGGCTCGATTTGGTCAAAAATGTGACAAAATACAGGAAAATTCAACGCAAATGCTAGCTATAACGTTCAGATGTATTGAAAGCGTGTCAAAATAAACGGCTGAGTCTATCTAATTATACAATTTTACCATTCTTCTGCAAAAACGGCTCGATTTTGTTAAGAATGTGACAAAATACAGGAAAATTCAACGGAAATGCTAGCTATAACGTTCAGTTGTATTGAAAGCGTGTCAAAATAAACGGCTGAGTCTATCTAAATATACAATTTTACCATTCTTCTGCAATCACGACTCGATGTTGTCAAAAATGTGACCAAATGCAGGAAAATAGAACGCAAATGCTAGCAAAATCGTTCAGTTGTATTGAAAGCGTGTCAAAATAAACGGCTGAGTCTATCTAATTATACAATTTTACCATTCTTCTGCAAAAACGGCTCGATTTTGTTAAGAATGTGACAAAATACAGGAAAATTCAACGGAAATGCTAGCTATAACGTTCAGTTGTATTGAAAGCGTGTCAAAATAAACGGCGGAGTCTATCTAAATATACAATTTTACCATTCTTCTGCAATAACGGCTCGATTTTGTCAAAAATGTGACAAAAGTCATGCAAATTCAACGCAAATGCCTGCAAAATCGTTCAGTTGTATTGAAAGCGTGTCAAAATAAACGGCTGAGTCAATCTAATTATACAATTTTACCATTCTTCAGCAAAAACGGCTCGATTTTGTTAAGAATGTGACAAAACACTGGAAAATTCAACGCAAATGCTAGCTATAACGTTCAGTTGTATTGAAAGCGTGTCAAAATAAACGGCTGAGTCTATCTAAATATACAATTTTACCATTCTTCTGCAATAACGGCTCGATTTTGTCATAAATGTGACCAGATACAGGAAAATAGAACGCAAATGCTAGCAAAATCGTTCAGTTGTATTGAAAAGCGTGTCAAAATGAACGACTGAGCCTATTTCATTATACAATTTTACCATTCTTCTGAAAAAACGGCTCGATTTGGTCAAAAATGTGACAAAATACAGGAAAATTCAACGCAAATGCTAGCTATAACGTTCAGTTGTATTGAAAGCGTTTCAAAATAAACGGCTGAGTCTATCTAATTATACAATTTTACCATTCTTCTTTAATAACGACTCGATTTTGTCAAGAATGTGACAAAATTAATGAAAATTCAACGCAAATGCTAGCAATATCGTTCAGATGTATTGAAAGCGTGTCAAAATAAACGGGTGAGTCTATCTAATAATTCAATTTTACCATTCTTCTGCAATAACGGCTCGATTTTGTCAAAAATGTGACAAAATTGATGCAAATTCAACGCAAATGCTAGCAATATCGTTCAGTTGTGTTGAAAGCGTGTCAAAATAAACGGCTGAGTCTATCTCATTATACAATTTTACCATTCTTCTGCAAAAACGGCTCGATTTTGTTAAGAATGTGACAAAATAGAGGAAAATTCAACGGAAATGCTAGCTATAACGTTCAGATGTATTGAAAGCGTTTCAAAATAAACGGCTGAGTCTATCTAATTATACAATTTTACCATTATTCTGCAATCACGACTCGATTTTGTCAAAAATGTGACCAAATACAGGAAAATAGAACGCAAATGCCTGCAAAATCGTTCAGTTGTATTGAACGCGTGTCAAAATAAACGGCTGAGTCTATCTAAAAATACAATTTTACCATTCTTCTGCAATCACGACTCGATTTTGTCAAAAATGTGACCAAATGCAGGAAAATAGAACGCAAATGCTAGCAAAATCGTTCAGTTGTATTGAAAGCGTGTCAAAATAAACGGCGGAGTCTATCTAAATATACAATTTTACCATTCTTCTGCAATAACGGCTCGATTTTGTCAAAAATGTGACAAAAGTCATGCAAATTCAACGCAAATGCCTGCAAAATCGTTCAGTTGTATTGAAAGCGTGTCAAAATAAACGGCTGAGTCAATCTAATTATACAATTTTACCATTCTTCAGCAAAAACGGCTCGATTTTGTTAAGAATGTGACAAAACACTGGAAAATTCAACGCAAATGCTAGCTATAACGTTCAGTTGTATTGAAAGCGTGTCAAAATAAACGGCTGAGTCTATCTAAATATACAATTTTACCATTCTTCTGCAATAACGGCTCGATTTTGTCATAAATGTGCCCAAATACAGGAAAATAGAACGCAAATGCTAGCAAAATCGTTCAGTTGTATAAAAAAGCGTGTCAAAATGAACGACTGAGCCTATTTCATTATACAATTTTACCATTCTTCTGCAAAAACGGCTCGATTTGGTCAAAAATGTGACAAAATACAGGAAAATTCAACGCAAATGCTAGCTATAACGTTCAGTTGTATTGAAAGCGTTTCAAAATAAACGGCTGAGTCTATCTAATTATACAATTTTACCATTCTTCTGCAATAACGACTCGATTTTGTCAAGAATGTGACAAAATTAATGAAAATTCAACGCAAATGCTAGCAATATCGTTCAGTTGTATTGAAAGCGTGTCAAAATAAACGGCTGAGTCTATCTCATTATACAATTTTCCCATTCTTCTGCAAAAACGGCTCGATTTTGTTAAGAATGTGACAAAATACAGGAAAATTCAACGGAAATGCTAGCTATAACGTTCAGATGTATTGAAAGCGTGTCAAAATAAACAGCTGAGTCTATCTAATTATACAATTTTACCATTCTTCTGCAATAACGACTCGATTTTGTCAAAAATGTGACAAAATTCATGAAAATTCAACGCAAATGCTAGCAATATCGTTCAGTTGTATTGAACGCGTGTCAAAATAAACGGCTGAGTCTATCTAGAAATACAATTTTACCATTCTTCTACAATCACGACTCGATTTTGTCAAAAATGTGACCAAATACAGGAAAATAGAACGCAAATGCTAGCAAAATCGTTCAGTTGTATTGAAAGCGTGTCAAAATAAACGGCTGAGTCTATCTAATTATACAATTTTACCATTCTTCTGCAAAAACGGCTCGATTTTGTTAAGAATGTGACAAAATACAGGAAAATTCAACGGAAATGCTAGCTATAACGTTCAGTTGTATTGAAAGCGTGTCAAAATAAACGGCTGAGTCTATCTAAATATACAATTTTACCATTCTTCTGCAATCACGACTCGATTTTGTCAAAAATGTGACCAAATGCAGGAAAATAGAACGCAAATGCTAGCAAAATCGTTCAGTTGTATTGAAAGCGTGTCAAAATAAACGGCTGAGTCTATCTAATTATACAATTTTACCATTCTTCTGCAAAAACGGCTCGATTTTGTTAAGAATGTGACAAAATACAGGAAAATTCAACGGAAATGCTAGCTATAACGTTCAGTTGTATTGAAAGCGTGTCAAAATAAACGGCGGAGTCTATCTAAATATACAATTTTACCATTCTTCTGCAATAACGGCTCGATTTTGTCAAAAATGTGACAAAAGTCATGCAAATTCAACGCAAATGCCTGCAAAATCGTTCAGTTGTATTGAAAGCGTGTCAAAATAAACGGCTGAGTCAATCTAATTATACAATTTTACCATTCTTCAGCAAAAACGGCTCGATTTTGTTAAGAATGTGACAAAACACTGGAAAATTCAACGCAAATGCTAGCTATAACGTTCAGTTGTATTGAAAGCGTGTCAAAATAAACGGCTGAGTCAATCTAAATATACAATTTTACCATTCTTCTGCAATAACGGCTCGATTTTGTCATAAATGTGACCAAATACAGGAAAATAGAACGCAAATGCTAGCAAAATCGTTCAGTTGTATAAAAAAGCGTGTAAAAATGAACGACTGAGCCTATTTCATTATACAATTTTACCATTCTTCTGCAAAAACGGCTCGATTTGGTCAAAAATGTGACAAAATACAGGAAAATTCAACGCAAATGCTAGCTATAACGTTCAGTTGTATTGAAAGCGTTTCAAAATAAACGGCTGAGTCTATCTAATTATACAATTTTACCATTCTTCTGCAATAACGACTCGATTTTGTCAAGAATGTGACAAAATTCATGAAAATTCAACGCAAATGCTAGCAATATCGTTCAGTTGTATTGAACGCGTGTCAAAATAAACGGCTGAGTCTATCTAAAAATACAATTTTACCATTCTTCTGCAATCACGACTCGATTTTGTCAAAAATGTGACCAAATGCAGGAAAATAGAACGCAAATGCTAGCAAAATCGTTCAGTTGTATTGAAAGCGTGTCAAAATAAACGGCTGAGTCTATCTAATTATACAATTTTACCATTCTTCTGCAAAAACGGCTCGATTTTGTTAAGAATGTGACAAAATACAGGAAAATTCAACGGAAATGCTAGCAATATCGTTCAGTTGTATTGAAAGCGTGTCAAAATAAACGGCTGAGTCTATCTAATTATACAATTTTACCATTCTTCTGCAAAAACGGCTCGATTTTGTTAAGAATGTGACAAAATACAGGAAAATTCAACGGAAATGCTAGCTATAACGTTCAGTTGTATTGAAAGCGTGTCAAAATAAACGGCGGAGTCTATCTAAATATACAATTTTACCATTCTTCTGCAATAACGGCTCGATTTTGTCAAAAATGTGACAAAAGTCATGCAAATTCAACGCAAATGCCTGCAAAATCGTTCAGTTGTATTGAAAGCGTGTCAAAATAAACGGCTGAGTCAATCTAATTATACAATTTTACCATTCTTCAGCAAAAACGGCTCGATTTTGTTAAGAATGTGACAAAACACTGGAAAATTCAACGCAAATGCTAGCTATAACGTTCAGTTGTATTGAAAGCGTGTCAAAATAAACGGCTGAGTCAATCTAAATATACAATTTTACCATTCTTCTGCAATAACGGCTCGATTTTGTCATAAATGTGACCAAATACAGGAAAATAGAACGCAAATGCTAGCAAAATCGTTCAGTTGTATAAAAAAGCGTGTAAAAATGAACGACTGAGCCTATTTCATTATACAATTTTACCATTCTTCTGCAAAAACGGCTCGATTTGGTCAAAAATGTGACAAAATACAGGAAAATTCAACGCAAATGCTAGCTATAACGTTCAGTTGTATTGAAAGCGTTTCAAAATAAACGGCTGAGTCTATCTAATTATACAATTTTACCATTCTTCTGCAATAACGACTCGATTTTGTCAAGAATGTGACAAAATTCATGAAAATTCAACGCAAATGCTAGCAATATCGTTCAGTTGTATTGAACGCGTGTCAAAATAAACGGCTGAGTCTATCTAAAAATACAATTTTACCATTCTTCTGCAATCACGACTCGATTTTGTCAAAAATGTGACCAAATGCAGGAAAATAGAACGCAAATGCTAGCAAAATCGTTCAGTTGTATTGAAAGCGTGTCAAAATAAACGGCTGAGTCTATCTAATTATACAATTTTACCATTCTTCTGCAAAAACGGCTCGATTTTGTTAAGAATGTGACAAAATACAGGAAAATTCAACGGAAATGCTAGCAATATCGTTCAGTTGTATTGAACGCGTGTCAAAATAAACGGCTGAGTCTATTTTATTATACAATTTTACCATTCTTCTGCAATCACGACTCGATTTTGTCATAAATGTGACCAAATACAGGAAAATAGAACGCAAATGCTAGCAAAATCGTTCAGTTGTATAAAAAAGCGTGTAAAAATGAACGACTGAGCCTATTTCATTATACAATTTTACCATTCTTCTGCAAAAACGGCTCGATTTGGTCAAAAATGTGACAAAATACAGGAAAATTCAACGCAAATGCTAGCTATAACGTTCAGTTGTATTGAAAGCGTTTCAAAATAAACGGCTGAGTCTATCTAATTATACAATTTTACCATTCTTCTGCAATAACGACTCGATTTTGTCAAGAATGTGACAAAATTCATGAAAATTCAACGCAAATGCTAGCAATATCGTTCAGTTGTATTGAACGCGTGTCAAAATAAACGGCTGAGTCTATCTAAAAATACAATTTTACCATTCTTCTGCAATCACGACTCGATTTTGTCAAAAATGTGACCAAATGCAGGAAAATAGAACGCAAATGCTAGCAAAATCGTTCAGTTGTATTGAAAGCGTGTCAAAATAAACGGCTGAGTCTATCTAATTATACAATTTTACCATTCTTCTGCAAAAACGGCTCGATTTTGTTAAGAATGTGACAAAATACAGGAAAATTCAACGGAAATGCTAGCAATATCGTTCAGTTGTATTGAACGCGTGTCAAAATAAACGGCTGAGTCTATTTTATTATACAATTTTACCATTCTTCTGCAATCACGACTCGATTTTGTCAAAAATGTGACCAAATACAGGAAAATACAACGCAAATGCCTGCAAAATCGTTCAGTTGTATTGAACGCGTGTCAAAATAAACGGCTGAGTCTATTTTATTATACAATTTTACCATTCTTCTGCAAAAACGACTCGATTTTGTCAAAAATGTGACAAAATACAGGAAAATTCAACGCAAATGCTAGCAATATCGTTCAGTTGTATTGAAAGCGTGTCAAAATAAACGGCTGAGTCTATCTAATTATACAATTTTACCATTCTTCTGCAAAAACGGCTCGATTTTGTTAAGAATGTGACAAAATACAGGAAAATTCAACGGAAATGCTAGCAATATCGTTCAGTTGTATTGAACGCGTGTCAAAATAAACGGCTGAGTCTATTTTATTATACAATTTTACCATTCTTCTGCAATCACGACTCGATTTTGTCAAAAATGTGACCAAATACAGGAAAATAGAACGCAAATGCTAGCAAAATCGTTCAGTTGTATTGAAAGCGTGTCAAAATAAACGGCTGTCTATCTAATTATACAATTTTACCATTCTTCTGCAAAAACGGCTCGATTTGGTCAAAAATGTGACAAAATACAGGAAAATTCAACGGAAATGCTAGCTATAACGTTCAGATGTATTGAAAGCGTGTCAAAATAAACGGCTGAGTCTATTTTATTATACAATTTTACCATTCTTCTGCAAAAACGACTCGATTTTGTCAAAAATGTGACAAAATACAGGAAAATTCAACGCAAATGCTAGCAATATCGTTCAGTTGTATTGAAAGCGTGTCAAAATAAACGGCTGAGTCAATCTAATTATACAATTTTACCATTCTTCTGCAAAAACGGCTCGATTTTGTTAAGAATGTGACAAAATACAGGAAAATTCAACGGAAATGCTAGCTATAACGTTCAGTTGTATTGAAAGCGTGTCAAAATAAACGGCGGAGTCTATCTAAATATACAATTTTACCATTCTTCTGCAATAACGGCTCGATTTTGTCAAAAATGTGACAAAAGTCATGCAAATTCAACGCAAATGCCTGCAAAATCGTTCAGTTGTATTGAAAGCGTGTCAAAATAAACGGCTGAGTCAATCTAATTATACAATTTTACCATTCTTCAGCAAAAACGGCTCGATTTTGTTAAGAATGTGACAAAACACTGGAAAATTCAACGCAAATGCTAGCTATAACGTTCAGTTGTATTGAAAGCGTGTCAAAATAAACGGCTGAGTCTATCTAAATATACAATTTTACCATTCTTCTGCAATAACGGCTCGATTTTGTCATAAATGTGACCAGATACAGGAAAATAGAACGCAAATGCTAGCAAAATCGTTCAGTTGTATTGAAAAGCGTGTCAAAATGAACGACTGAGCCTATTTCATTATACAATTTTACCATTCTTCTGCAAAAACGGCTCGATTTGGTCAAAAATGTGACAAAATACAGGAAAATTCAACGCAAATGCTAGCTATAACGTTCAGTTGTATTGAAAGCGTTTCAAAATAAACGGCTGAGTCTATCTAATTATACAATTTTACCATTCTTCTTTAATAACGACTCGATTTTGTCAAGAATGTGACAAAATTAATGAAAATTCAACGCAAATGCTAGCAATATCGTTCAGATGTATTGAAAGCGTGTCAAAATAAACGGGTGAGTCTATCTAATAATTCAATTTTACCATTCTTCTGCAATAACGGCTCGATTTTGTCAAAAATGTGACAAAATTGATGCAAATTCAACGCAAATGCTAGCAATATCGTTCAGTTGTGTTGAAAGCGTGTCAAAATAAACGGCTGAGTCTATCTCATTATACAATTTTACCATTCTTCTGCAAAAACGGCTCGATTTTGTTAAGAATGTGACAAAATAGAGGAAAATTCAACGGAAATGCTAGCTATAACGTTCAGATGTATTGAAAGCGTTTCAAAATAAACGGCTGAGTCTATCTAATTATACAATTTTACCATTATTCTGCAATCACGACTCGATTTTGTCAAAAATGTGACCAAATACAGGAAAATAGAACGCAAATGCCTGCAAAATCGTTCAGTTGTATTGAACGCGTGTCAAAATAAACGGCTGAGTCTATCTAAAAATACAATTTTACCATTCTTCTGCAATCACGACTCGATTTTGTCAAAAATGTGACCAAATGCAGGAAAATAGAACGCAAATGCTAGCAAAATCGTTCAGTTGTATTGAAAGCGTGTCAAAATAAACGGCGGAGTCTATCTAAATATACAATTTTACTATTCTTCTGCAATAACGGCTCGATTTTGTCAAAAATGTGACAAAAGTCATGCAAATTCAACGCAAATGCCTGCAAAATCGTTCAGTTGTATTGAAAGCGTGTCAAAATAAACGGCTGAGTCAATCTAATTATACAATTTTACCATTCTTCAGCAAAAACGGCTCGATTTTGTTAAGAATGTGACAAAACACTGGAAAATTCAACGCAAATGCTAGCTATAACGTTCAGTTGTATTGAAAGCGTGTCAAAATAAACGGCTGAGTCTATCTAAATATACAATTTTACCATTCTTCTGCAATAACGGCTCGATTTTGTCATAAATGTGACCAAATACAGGAAAATAGAACGCAAATGCTAGCAAAATCGTTCAGTTGTATAAAAAAGCGTGTCAAAATGAACGACTGAGCCTATTTCATTATACAATTTTACCATTCTTCTGCAAAAACGGCTCGATTTGGTCAAAAATGTGACAAAATACAGGAAAATTCAACGCAAATGCTAGCTATAACGTTCAGTTGTATTGAAAGCGTTTCAAAATAAACGGCTGAGTCTATCTAATTATACAATTTTACCATTCTTCTGCAATAACGACTCGATTTTGTCAAGAATGTGACAAAATTAATGAAAATTCAACGCAAATGCTAGCAATATCGTTCAGTTGTATTGAAAGCGTGTCAAAATAAACGGCTGAGTCTATCTCATTATACAATTTTCCCATTCTTCTGCAAAAACGGCTCGATTTTGTTAAGAATGTGACAAAATACAGGAAAATTCAACGGAAATGCTAGCTATAACGTTCAGATGTATTGAAAGCGTGTCAAAATAAACAGCTGAGTCTATCTAATTATACAATTTTACCATTCTTCTGCAATAACGACTCGATTTTGTCAAAAATGTGACAAAATTCATGAAAATTCAACGCAAATGCTAGCAATATCGTTCAGTTGTATTGAACGCGTGTCAAAATAAACGGCTGAGTCTATCTAAAAATACAATTTTACCATTCTTCTACAATCACGACTCGATTTTGTCAAAAATGTGACCAAATACAGGAAAATAGAACGCAAATGCTAGCAAAATCGTTCAGTTGTATTGAAAGCGTGTCGAAATAAACGGCTGAGTCTATCTAATTATACAATTTTACCATTCTTCTGCAAAAACGGCTCGATTTTGTTAAGAATGTGACAAAATACAGGAAAATTCAACGGAAATGCTAGCTATAACGTTCAGTTGTATTGAAAGCGTGTCAAAATAAACGGCTGAGTCTATCTAAATATACAATTTTACCATTCTTCTGCAATCACGACTCGATTTTGTCAAAAATGTGACCAAATGCAGGAAAATAGAACGCAAATGCTAGCAAAATCGTTCAGTTGTATTGAAAGCGTGTCAAAATAAACGGCTGAGTCTATCTAATTATACAATTTTACCATTCTTCTGCAAAAACGGCTCGATTTTGTTAAGAATGTGACAAAATACAGGAAAATTCAACGGAAATGCTAGCTATAACGTTCAGTTGTATTGAAAGCGTGTCAAAATAAACGGCGGAGTCTATCTAAATATACAATTTTACCATTCTTCTGCAATAACGGCTCGATTTTGTCAAAAATGTGACAAAAGTCATGCAGATTCAACGCAAATGCCTGCAAAATCGTTCAGTTGTATTGAAAGCGTGTCAAAATAAACGGCTGAGTCAATCTAATTATACAATTTTACCATTCTTCAGCAAAAACGGCTCGATTTTGTTAAGAATGTGACAAAACACTGGAAAATTCAACGCAAATGCTAGCTATAACGTTCAGTTGTATTGAAAGCGTGTCAAAATAAACGGCTGAGTCAATCTAAATATACAATTTTACCATTCTTCTGCAATAACGGCTCGATTTTGTCATAAATGTGACCAAATACAGGAAAATAGAACGCAAATGCTAGCAAAATCGTTCAGTTGTATAAAAAAGCGTGTCAAAATGAACGACTGAGCCTATTTCATTATACAATTTTACCATTCTTCTGCAAAAACGGCTCGATTTGGTCAAAAATGTGACAAAATACAGGAAAATTCAACGCAAATGCTAGCTATAACGTTCAGTTGTATTGAAAGCGTTTCAAAATAAACGGCTGAGTCTATCTAATTATACAATTTTACCATTCTTCTGCAATAACGACTCGATTTTGTCAAGAATGTGACAAAATTAATGAAAATTCAACGCAAATGCTAGCAATATCGTTCAGTTGTATTGAAAGCGTGTCAAAATAAACGGCTGAGTCTATCTCATTATACAATTTTCCCATTCTTCTGCAAAAACGGCTCGATTTTGTTAAGAATGTGACAAAATACAGGAAAATTCAACGGAAATGCTAGCTATAACGTTCAGATGTATTGAAAGCGTGTCAAAATAAACAGCTGAGTCTATCTAATTATACAATTTTACCATTCTTCTGCAATAACGACTCGATTTTGTCAAAAATGTGACAAAATTCATGAAAATTCAACGCAAATGCTAGCAATATCGTTCAGTTGTATTGAACGCGTGTCAAAATAAACGGCTGAGTCTATCTAAAAATACAATTTTACCATTCTTCTGCAATCACGACTCGATTTTGTCAAAAATGTGACCAAATGCAGGAAAATAGAACGCAAATGCTAGCAAAATCGTTCAGTTGTATTGAAAGCGTGTCAAAATAAACGGCTGAGTCTATCTAATTATACAATTTTACCATTCTTCTGCAAAAACGGCTCGATATTGTTAAGAATGTGACAAAATACAGGAAAATTCAACGGAAATGCTAGCAATATCGTTCAGTTGTATTGAACGCGTGTCAAAATAAACGGCTGAGTCTATTTTATTATACAATTTTACCATTCTTCTGCAATCACGACTCGATTTTGTCAAAAATGTGACCAAATACAGGAAAATACAACGCAAATGCCTGCAAAATCGTTCAGTTGTATTGAACGCGTGTCAAAATAAACGGCTGAGTCTATTTTATTATACAATTTTACCATTCTTCTGCAAAAACGACTCGATTTTGTCAAAAATGTGACAAAATACAGGAAAATTCAACGCAAATGCTAGCAATATCGTTCAGTTGTATTGCAAGCGTGTCAAAATAAACGGCTGAGTCTATCTAATTATACAATTTTACCATTCTTCTGCAAAAACGGCTCGATTTTGTTAAGAATGTGACAAAATACAGGAAAATTCAACGGAAATGCTAGCAATATCGTTCAGTTGTATTGAACGCGTGTCAAAATAAACGGCTGAGTCTATTTTATTATACAATTTTACCATTCTTCTGCAATCACGACTCGATTTTGTCAAAAATGTGACCAAATACAGGAAAATAGAACGCAAATGCTAGCAAAATCGTTCAGTTGTATTGAAAGCGTGTCAAAATAAACGGCTGTCTATCTAATTATACAATTTTACCATTCTTCTGCAAAAACGGCTCGATTTTGTTAAGAATGTGACAAAATACAGGAAAATTCAACGCAAATGCTAGCTATAACGTTCAGATGTATTGAAAGCGTGTCAAAATAAACGGCTGAGTCTATCTAATTATACAATTTTACCATTCTTCTGCAATAACGACTCGATTTTGTCAAAAATGTGACAAAATTCATGCAAATTCAACGCAAATGCCTGCAAAATCGTTCAGTTGTATTGAACGCGTGTCAAAATAAACGGCTGAGTCTATTTTATTATACAATTTTACCATTCTTCTGCAAAAACGACTCGATTTTGTCAAAAATGTGACAAAATACAGGAAAATTCAACGCAAATGCTAGCAATATCGTTCAGTTGTATTGAAAGCGTGTCAAAATAAACGGCTGAGTCAATCTAATTATACAATTTTACCATTCTTCTGCAAAAACGGCTCGATTTTGTTAAGAATGTGACAAAATCCAGGAAAATTCAACGGAAATGCTAGCTATAACGTTCAGTTGTATTGAAAGCGTGTCAAAATAAACGGCCGAGTCTATCTAAATATACAATTTTACCATTCTTCTGCAATCACGACTCGATTTTGTCAAAAATGTGACCAAATGCAGGAAAATAGAACGCAAATGCTAGCAAAATCGTTCAGTTGTATTGAAAGCGTGTCAAAATAAACGGCTGAGTCTATCTAATTATACAATTTTACCATTCTTCTGCAAAAACGGCTCGATTTTGTTAAGAATGTGACAAAATACAGGAAAATTCAACGGAAATGCTAGCTATAACGTTCAGTTGTATTGAAAGCGTGTCAAAATAAACGGCGGAGTCTATCTAAATATACAATTTTACCATTCTTCTGCAATAACGGCTCGATTTTGTCAAAAATGTGACAAGTCATGCAAATTCAACGCAAATGCCTGCAAAATCGTTCAGTTGTATTGAAAGCGTGTCAAAATAAACGGCTGAGTCAATCTAATTATACAATTTTACCATTCTTCAGCAAAAACGGCTCGATTTTGTTAAGAATGTGACAAAACACTGGAAAATTCAACGCAAATGCTAGCTATAACGTTCAGTTGTATTGAAAGCGTGTCAAAATAAACGGCTGAGTCTATCTAAATATACAATTTTACCATTCTTCTGCAATAACGGCTCGATTTTGTCATAAATGTGACCAGATACAGGAAAATAGAACGCAAATGCTAGCAAAATCGTTCAGTTGTATTGAAAAGCGTGTCAAAATGAACGACTGAGCCTATTTCATTATACAATTTTACCATTCTTCTGCAAAAACGGCTCGATTTGGTCAAAAATGTGACAAAATACAGGAAAATTCAACGCAAATGCTAGCTATAACGTTCAGTTGTATTGAAAGCGTTTCAAAATAAACGGCTGAGTCTATCTAATTATACAATTTTACCATTCTTCTTTAATAACGACTCGATTTTGTCAAGAATGTGACAAAATTAATGAAAATTCAACGCAAATGCTAGCAATATCGTTCAGATGTATTGAAAGCGTGTCAAAATAAACGGGTGAGTCTATCTAATAATTCAATTTTACCATTCTTCTGCAATAACGGCTCGATTTTGTCAAAAATGTGACAAAATTGATGCAAATTCAACGCAAATGCTAGCAATATCGTTCAGTTGTGTTGAAAGCGTGTCAAAATAAACGGCTGAGTCTATCTCATTATACAATTTTACCATTCTTCTGCAAAAACGACTCGATTTTGTCAAAAATGTGACAAAATACAGGAAAATTCAACGCAAATGCTAGCAATATCGTTCAGTTGTATTGCAAGCGTGTCAAAATAAACGGCTGAGTCTATCTAATTATACAATTTTACCATTCTTCTGCAAAAACGGCTCGATTTTGTTAAGAATGTGACAAAATACAGGAAAATTCAACGGAAATGCTAGCAATATCGTTCAGTTGTATTGAACGCGTGTCAAAATAAACGGCTGAGTCTATTTTATTATACAATTTTACCATTCTTCTGCAATCACGACTCGATTTTGTCAAAAATGTGACAAGTCATGCAAATTCAACGCAAATGCCTGCAAAATCGTTCAGTTGTATTGAAAGCGTGTCAAAATAAACGGCTGAGTCAATCTAATTATACAATTTTACCATTCTTCAGCAAAAACGGCTCGATTTTGTTAAGAATGTGACAAAACACTGGAAAATTCAACGCAAATGCTAGCTATAACGTTCAGTTGTATTGAAAGCGTGTCAAAATAAACGGCTGAGTCTATCTAAATATACAATTTTACCATTCTTCTGCAATAACGGCTCGATTTTGTCATAAATGTGACCAGATACAGGAAAATAGAACGCAAATGCTAGCAAAATCGTTCAGTTGTATTGAAAAGCGTGTCAAAATGAACGACTGAGCCTATTTCATTATACAATTTTACCATTCTTCTGCAAAAACGGCTCGATTTGGTCAAAAATGTGACAAAATACAGGAAAATTCAACGCAAATGCTAGCTATAACGTTCAGTTGTATTGAAAGCGTTTCAAAATAAACGGCTGAGTCTATCTAATTATACAATTTTACCATTCTTCTTTAATAACGACTCGATTTTGTCAAGAATGTGACAAAATTAATGAAAATTCAACGCAAATGCTAGCAATATCGTTCAGATGTATTGAAAGCGTGTCAAAATAAACGGGTGAGTCTATCTAATAATTCAATTTTACCATTCTTCTGCAATAACGGCTCGATTTTGTCAAAAATGTGACAAAATTGATGCAAATTCAACGCAAATGCTAGCAATATCGTTCAGTTGTGTTGAAAGCGTGTCAAAATAAACGGCTGAGTCTATCTCATTATACAATTTTACCATTCTTCTGCAAAAACGACTCGATTTTGTCAAAAATGTGACAAAATACAGGAAAATTCAACGCAAATGCTAGCAATATCGTTCAGTTGTATTGCAAGCGTGTCAAAATAAACGGCTGAGTCTATCTAATTATACAATTTTACCATTCTTCTGCAAAAACGGCTCGATTTGGTCAAAAATGTGACAAAATACAGGAAAATTCAACGCAAATGCTAGCTATAACGTTCAGTTGTATTGAAAGCGTTTCAAAATAAACGGCTGAGTCTATCTAATTATACAATTTTACCATTCTTCTTTAATAACGACTCGATTTTGTCAAGAATGTGACAAAATTAATGAAAATTCAACGCAAATGCTAGCAATATCGTTCAGATGTATTGAAAGCGTGTCAAAATAAACGGGTGAGTCTATCTAATAATTCAATTTTACCATTCTTCTGCAATAACGGCTCGATTTTGTCAAAAATGTGACAAAATTGATGCAAATTCAACGCAAATGCTAGCAATATCGTTCAGTTGTGTTGAAAGCGTGTCAAAATAAACGGCTGAGTCTATCTCATTATACAATTTTACCATTCTTCTGCAAAAACGACTCGATTTTGTCAAAAATGTGACAAAATACAGGAAAATTCAACGCAAATGCTAGCAATATCGTTCAGTTGTATTGCAAGCGTGTCAAAATAAACGGCTGAGTCTATCTAATTATACAATTTTACCATTCTTCTGCAAAAACGGCTCGATTTGGTCAAAAATGTGACAAAATACAGGAAAATTCAACGCAAATGCTAGCTATAACGTTCAGTTGTATTGAAAGCGTTTCAAAATAAACGGCTGAGTCTATCTAATTATACAATTTTACCATTCTTCTTTAATAACGACTCGATTTTGTCAAGAATGTGACAAAATTAATGAAAATTCAACGCAAATGCTAGCAATATCGTTCAGATGTATTGAAAGCGTGTCAAAATAAACGGGTGAGTCTATCTAATAATTCAATTTTACCATTCTTCTGCAATAACGGCTCGATTTTGTCAAAAATGTGACAAAATTGATGCAAATTCAACGCAAATGCTAGCAATATCGTTCAGTTGTGTTGAAAGCGTGTCAAAATAAACGGCTGAGTCTATCTCATTATACAATTTTACCATTCTTCTGCAAAAACGGCTCGATTTTGTTAAGAATGTGACAAAATAGAGGAAAATTCAACGGAAATGCTAGCTATAACGTTCAGATGTATTGAAAGCGTTTCAAAATAAACGGCTGAGTCTATCTAATTATACAATTTTACCATTATTCTGCAATCACGACTCGATTTTGTCAAAAATGTGACCAAATACAGGAAAATAGAACGCAAATGCCTGCAAAATCGTTCAGTTGTATTGAACGCGTGTCAAAATAAACGGCTGAGTCTATCTAAAAATACAATTTTACCATTCTTCTGCAATCACGACTCGATTTTGTCAAAAATGTGACCAAATGCAGGAAAATAGAACGCAAATGCTAGCAAAATCGTTCAGTTGTATTGAAAGCGTGTCAAAATAAACGGCTGAGTCTATCTAATTATACAATTTTACCATTCTTCTGCAAAAACGGCTCGATTTTGTTAAGAATGTGACAAAATACAGGAAAATTCAACGGAAATGCTAGCAATATCGTTCAGTTGTATTGAACGCGTGTCAAAATAAACGGCTGAGTCTATTTTATTATACAATTTTACCATTCTTCTGCAAAAACGACTCCATTTTGTCAAAAATGTGACAAAATACAGGAAAATTCAACGCAAATGCTAGCAATATCGTTCAGTTGTATTGAAAGCGTGTCAAAATAAACGGCTGAGTCTATCTAATTATACAATTTTACCATTCTTCTGCAAAAACGGCTCGATTTTGTTAAGAATTTGACAAAATACAGGAAAATTCAACGGAAATGCTAGCAATATCGTTCAGTTGTATTGAACGCGTGTCAAAATAAACGGCTGAGTCTATTTTATTATACAATTTTACCATTCTTCTGCAATCACGACTCGATTTTGTCAAAAATGTGACCAAATACAGGAAAATAGAACGCAAATGCTAGCAAAATCGTTCAGTTGTATTGAAAGCGTGTCAAAATAAACGGCTGAGTCTATCTAATTATACAATTTTACCATTCTTCTGCAAAAACGGCTCGATTTTGTTAAGAATGTGACAAAATACAGGAAAATTCAACGCAAATGCTAGCTATAACGTTCAGATGTATTGAAAGCGTGTCAAAATAAACGGCTGAGTCTATCTAATTATACAATTTTACCATTCTTCTGCCTATAACGACTCGATTTTGTCAAAAATGTGACAAAATTCATGCAAATTCAACGCAAGTGCCTGCAAAATCTTTCAGTTGTATTGAACGCGTTTCAAAATAAACGGCTGAGTCTATTTTATTATACAATTTTACCATTCTTCTGCAAAAACGACTCGATTTTGTCAAAAATGTGACAAAATTCATGAAAATTCAACGCAAATGCTAGCAATATCGTTCAGTTGTATTGAACGGGTGTAAAAATGAACGGCTGAGTCTATCTAAATAAACAATTTTACCATTCCTCTACAATCACGACTCGATTTTGTCAAAAATGTGACCAAATACAGGAAAATAGAACGCAAATGCTAGCAAAATCGTTCAGTTGTATTGAAAGCGTGTCAAAATAAACGGCTGAGTCTATCTAATTATACAATTTTACCATTCTTCTGCAAAAACGGCTCGATTTTGTTAAGAATGTGACAAAATACAGGAAAATTCAACGGAAATGCTAGCTATAACGTTCAGTTGTATTGAAAGCGTGTCAAAATAAACGGCTGAGTCTATCTAAATATACAATTTTACCATTCTTCTGCAATCACGACTCGATTTTGTCAAAAATGTGACCAAATACAGGAAAATAGAACGCAAATGCTAGCAAAATCGTTCAGTTTTATTGAAAGCGTGTCAAAATAAACGGCTGAGTCTATCTAATTATACAATTTTACCATTCTTCTGCAAAAACGGCTCGATTTTGTTAAGAATGTGACAAAATGCAGGAAAATTCAACGGAAATGCTAGCTATAACGTTCAGATGTATTGAAAGCGTGTCACAATAAACGGCTGAGTCTATCTAATTATACAATTTTACCATTCTTCTGCAATAACCACTCGATTTTGTCAAAAATGTGACAAAATTCATGAAAATTCAACGCAAATGCTAGCAAAATCGTTCAGTTGTATTGAAAAGCGTGTCAAAATGAACGACTGAGCCTATTTCATTATACAATTTTACCATTCTTCTGCAAAAACGGCTCGATTTGGTCAAAAATGTGACAAAATACAGGAAAATTCAACGCAAATGCTAGCTATAACGTTCAGATGTATTGAAAGCGTTTCAAAATAAACGGCTGAGTCTATCTAATTATACAATTTTACCATTCTTCTGCAATAACGACTCGATTTTGTCAAAAATGTGACAAAATTCATGAAAATTCAACGCAAATGCTAGCAATATCGTTCAGTTGTATTGAACGCGTGTCAAAATAAACGGCTGAGTCTATCTAATTATACAATTTTACCATTCTTCTGCAAAAACGGCTCGATTTTGTTAAGAATGTGACAAAATGCAGGAAAATTCAACGGAAATGCTAGCTATATCGTTCAGATGTATTGAAAGCGTGTCACAATAAACGGCTGAGTCTATCTAATTATACAATTTTACCATTCTTCTGCAAAAACGGCTCGATTTTGTTAAGAATGTGACAAAATACAGGAAAATTCAACGGAAATGCTAGCTATAACGTTCAGTTGTATTGAAAGCGTGTCAAAATAAACGGCTGAGTCTATCTAAATATACAATTTTACCATTCTTCTGCAATCACGACTCGATTTTGTCAAAAATGTGACCAAATACAGGAAAATAGAACGCAAATGCTAGCAAAATCGTTCAGTTTTATTGAAAGCGTGTCAAAATAAACGGCTGAGTCTATCTAATTATACAATTTTACCATTCTTCTGCAAAAACGGCTCGATTTTGTTAAGAATGTGACAAAATGCAGGAAAATTCAACGGAAATGCTAGCTATAACGTTCAGATGTATTGAAAGCGTGTCACAATAAACGGCTGAGTCTATCTAATTATACAATTTTACCATTCTTCTGCAATAACGACTCGATTTTGTCAAAAATGTGACAAAATTCATGAAAATTCAACGCAAATGCTAGCAAAATCGTTCAGTTGTATTGAAAAGCGTGTCAAAATGAACGACTGAGCCTATTTCATTATACAATTTTACCATTCTTCTGCAAAAACGGCTCGATTTGGTCAAAAATGTGACAAAATACAGGAAAATTCAACGCAAATGCTAGCTATAACGTTCAGATGTATTGAAAGCGTTTCAAAATAAACGGCTGAGTCTATCTAATTATACAATTTTACCATTCTTCTGCAATAACGACTCGATTTTGTCAAAAATGTGACAAAATTCATGAAAATTCAACGCAAATGCTAGCAATATCGTTCAGTTGTATTGAACGCGTGTCAAAATAAACGGCTGAGTCTATCTAATTATACAATTTTACCATTCTTCTGCAAAAACGGCTCGATTTTGTTAAGAATGTGACAAAATGCAGGAAAATTCAACGGAAATGCTAGCTATAACGTTCAGATGTATTGAAAGCGTGTCACAATAAACGGCTGAGTCTATCTAATTATACAATTTTACCATTCTTCTGCAATAACGACTCGATTTTGTCAAAAATGTGACAAAATTCATGAAAATTCAACGCAAATGCTAGCAATATCGTTCAGTTGTATTGAACGCGTGTCAAAATAAACGGCTGAGTCTATGTAAATAAACAATTTTACCATTCTTCTACAATAACGACTCGATTTTGTCAAAAATGTGACCAAATGCAGGAAAATAGAACGCAAATGCTAGCAAAATCGTTCAGTTGTATTGAAAGCGTGTCAAAATAAACGGCTGAGTCTATCTAATTATACAATTTTACCATTCTTCTGCAAAAACGGCTCGATTTTGTTAAGAATGTGACAAAATACAGGAAAATTCAACGGAAATGCTAGCTATAACGTTCAGATGTATTGAAAGCGTGTCAAAATAAACGGCTGAGTCTATCTAATTATACAATTTTACCATTCTTCTGCAATAACGACTCGATTTTGTCAAAAATGTGACAAAATTCATGAAAATTCAACGCAAATGCTAGCAATATCGTTCAGTTGTATTGAACGCGTGTCAAAATAAACGGCTGAGTCTATTTTATTATACAATTTTACCATTCTTCTGCAATCACGACTCGATTTTGTCAAAAATGTGACCAAATACAGGAAAATAGAACGCAAATGCTAGCAAAATCGTTCAGTTGTATTGAATGCGTGTCAAAATAAACGGCTGTCTATCTAATTATACAATTTTACCATTCTTCTGCAAAAACGGCTCGATTTGGTCAAAAATGTGACAAAATACAGGAAAATTCAACGCAAATGCTAGCTATAACGTTCAGATGTATTGAAAGCGTGTCAAAATAAACGGCTGAGTCTATCTAATTATACAATTTTACTATTCTTCTGCAATAACGACTCGATTTTGTCAAAAATGTGACAAAATTCATGCAAATTCAACGCAAATGCCTGCAAAATCGTTCAGTTGTATTGAACGCGTTTCAAAATAAACGGCTGAGTCTATTTTATTATACAATTTTACCATTCTTCTGCAAAAACGACTCGATTTTGTCAAAAATGTGACAAAATACAGGAAAATTCAACGCAAATGCTAGCAATATCGTTCAGTTGTATTGAAAGCGTGTCAAAATAAACGGCTGAGTCTATCTAAATATACAATTTTACCATTCTTCTGCAATCACGACTCGATTTTGTCAAAAATGTGACCAAATACAGGAAAATAGAACGCAAATGCTAGCAAAATCGTTCAGTTTTATTGAAAGCGTGTCAAAATAAACGGCTGAGTCTATCTAATTATACAATTTTACCATTCTTCTGCAAAAACGGCTCGATTTTGTTAAGAATGTGACAAAATGCAGGAAAATTCAACGGAAATGCTAGCTATAACGTTCAGATGTATTGAAAGCGTGTCACAATAAACGGCTGAGTCTATCTAATTATACAATTTTACCATTCTTCTGCAATAACGACTCGATTTTGTCAAAAATGTGACAAAATTCATGAAAATTCAACGCAAATGCTAGCAAAATCGTTCAGTTGTATTGAAAAGCGTGTCAAAATGAACGACTGAGCCTATTTCATTATACAATTTTACCATTCTTCTGCAAAAACGGCTCGATTTGGTCAAAAATGTGACAAAATACAGGAAAATTCAACGCAAATGCTAGCTATAACGTTCAGATGTATTGAAAGCGTTTCAAAATAAACGGCTGAGTCTATCTAATTATACAATTTTACCATTCTTCTGCAATAACGACTCGATTTTGTCAAAAATGTGACAAAATTCATGAAAATTCAACGCAAATGCTAGCAATATCGTTCAGTTGTATTGAACGCGTGTCAAAATAAACGGCTGAGTCTATCTAATTATACAATTTTACCATTCTTCTGCAAAAACGGCTCGATTTTGTTAAGAATGTGACAAAATGCAGGAAAATTCAACGGAAATGCTAGCTATAACGTTCAGATGTATTGAAAGCGTGTCACAATAAACGGCTGAGTCTATCTAATTATACAATTTTACCATTCTTCTGCAATAACGACTCGATTTTGTCAAAAATGTGACAAAATTCATGAAAATTCAACGCAAATGCTAGCAATATCGTTCAGTTGTATTGAACGCGTGTCAAAATAAACGGCTGAGTCTATGTAAATAAACAATTTTACCATTCTTCTACAATAACGACTCGATTTTGTCAAAAATGTGACCAAATTCAGGAAAATAGAACGCAAATGCTAGCAAAATCGTTCAGTTGTATTGAAAGCGTGTCAAAATAAACGGCTGAGTCTATCTAATTATACAATTTTACCATTCTTCTGCAAAAACGGCTCGATTTTGTTAAGAATGTGACAAAATACAGGAAAATTCAACGGAAATGCTAGCTATAACGTTCAGATGTATTGAAAGCGTGTCAAAATAAACGGCTGAGTCTATCTAATTATACAATTTTACCATTCTTCTGCAATAACGACTCGATTTTGTCAAAAATGTGACAAAATTCATGAAAATTCAACGCAAATGCTAGCAATATCGTTCAGTTGTATTGAACGCGTGTCAAAATAAACGGCTGAGTCTATTTTATTATACAATTTTACCATTCTTCTGCAATCACGACTCGATTTTGTCAAAAATGTGACCAAATACAGGAAAATAGAACGCAAATGCTAGCAAAATCGTTCAGTTGTATTGAAAGCGTGTCAAAATAAACGGCTGTCTATCTAATTATACAATTTTACCATTCTTCTGCAAAAACGGCTCGATTTGGTCAAAAATGTGACAAAATACAGGAAAATTCAACGCAAATGCTAGCTATAACGTTCAGATGTATTGAAAGCGTTTCAAAATAAACGGCTGAGTCTATCTAAATATACAATTTTACCATTCTTCTGCAATCACGACTCGATTTTGTCAAAAATGTGACCAAATACAGGAAAATAGAACGCAAATGCTAGCAAAATCGTTCAGTTTTATTGAAAGCGTGTCAAAATAAACGGCTGAGTCTATCTAATTATACAATTTTACCATTCTTCTGCAAAAACGGCTCGATTTTGTTAAGAATGTGACAAAATGCAGGAAAATTCAACGGAAATGCTAGCTATAACGTTCAGATGTATTGAAAGCGTGTCACAATAAACGGCTGAGTCTATCTAATTATACAATTTTACCATTCTTCTGCAATAACGACTCGATTTTGTCAAAAATGTGACAAAATTCATGAAAATTCAACGCAAATGCTAGCAAAATCGTTCAGTTGTATTGAAAAGCGTGTCAAAATGAACGACTGAGCCTATTTCATTATACAATTTTACCATTCTTCTGCAAAAACGGCTCGATTTGGTCAAAAATGTGACAAAATACAGGAAAATTCAACGCAAATGCTAGCTATAACGTTCAGATGTATTGAAAGCGTTTCAAAATAAACGGCTGAGTCTATCTAATTATACAATTTTACCATTCTTCTGCAAAAACGGCTCGATTTTGTTAAGAATGTGACAAAATACAGGAAAATTCAACGGAAATGCTAGCTATAACGTTCAGTTGTATTGAAAGCGTGTCAAAATAAACGGCTGAGTCTATCTAAATATACAATTTTACCATTCTTCTGCAATAACGACTCGATTTTGTCAAAAATGTGACAAAATTCATGAAAATTCAACGCAAATGCTAGCAAAATCGTTCAGTTGTATTGAAAAGCGTGTCAAAATGAACGACTGAGCCTATTTCATTATACAATTTTACCATTCTTCTGCAAAAACGGCTCGATTTGGTCAAAAATGTGACAAAATACAGGAAAATAGAACGCAAATGCTAGCAAAATCGTTCAGTTTTATTGAAAGCGTGTCAAAATAAACGGCTGAGTCTATCTAATTATACAATTTTACCATTCTTCTGCAAAAACGGCTCGATTTTGTTAAGAATGTGACAAAATGCAGGAAAATTCAACGGAAATGCTAGCTATAACGTTCAGATGTATTGAAAGCGTGTCACAATAAACGGCTGAGTCTATCTAATTAAACAATTTTACCATTCTTCTGCAATAACGACTCGATTTTGTCAAAAATGTGACAAAATTCATGAAAATTCAACGCAAATGCTAGCAAAATCGTTCAGTTGTATTGAAAAGCGTGTCAAAATGAACGACTGAGCCTATTTCATTATACAATTTTACCATTCTTCTGCAAAAACGGCTCGATTTGGTCAAAAATGTGACAAAATACAGGAAAATTCAACGCAAATGCTAGCTATAACGTTCAGATGTATTGAAAGCGTGTCAAAATAAACGGCTGAGTCTATCTAATTATACAATTTTACTATTCTTCTGCAATAACGACTCGATTTTGTCAAAAATGTGACAAAATTCATGCAAATTCAACGCAAATGCCTGCAAAATCGTTCAGTTGTATTGAACGCGTTTCAAAATAAACGGCTGAGTCTATTTTATTATACAATTTTACCATTCTTCTGCAAAAACGACTCGATTTTGTCAAAAATGTGACAAAATACAGAAAATTTCAACGCAAATGCTAGCAATATCGTTCAGTTGTATTGAAAGCGTGTCAAAATAAACGGCTGAGTCTATCTAAATATACAATTTTACCATTCTTCTGCAATCACGACTCGATTTTGTCAAAAATGTGACCAAATACAGGAAAATAGAACGCAAATGCTAGCAAAATCGTTCAGTTGTATTGAACGCGTGTCAAAATAAACGGCTGAGTCTATTTTATTATACAATTTTACCATTCTTCTGCAATCACGACTCGATTTTGTCAAAAATGTGACCAAATACAGGAAAATTCAACGCAAATGCTAGCTATAACGTTCAGATGTATTGAAAGCGTTTCAAAATAAACGGCTGAGTCTATCTAATTATACAATTTTACCATTCTTCTGCAATAACGACTCGATTTTGTCAAAAATGTGACAAAATACAGGAAAATTCAACGCAAATGCTAGCTATAACGTTCAGATGTATTGAAAGCGTTTCAAAATAAACGGCTGAGTCTATCTAAATATACAATTTTACCATTCTTCTGCAATCACGACTCGATTTTGTCAAAAATGTGACCAAATACAGGAAAATAGAACGCAAATGCTAGCAAAATCGTTCAGTTGTATTGAAAGCGTGTCAAAATAAACGACTGAGCCTATTTCATTATACAATTTTACCATTCTTCTGCAAAAACGGCTCGATTTGGTCAAAAATGTGACAAAATACAGGAAAATTCAACGCAAATGCTAGCTATAACGTTCAGATGTATTGAAAGCGTTTCAAAATAAACGGCTGAGTCTATCTAAATATACAATTTTACCATTCTTCTGCAATCACGACTCGATTTTGTCAAAAATGTGACCAAATACAGGAAAATAGAACGCAAATGCTAGCAAAATCGTTCAGTTTTATTGAAAGCGTGTCAAAATTAACGGCTGAGTCTATCTAATTATACAATTTTACCATTCTTCTGCAAAAACGGCTCGATTTGGTCAAAAATGTGACAAAATACAGGAAAATTCAACGCAAATGCTAGCTATAACGTTCAGATGTATTGAAAGCGTTTCAAAATAAACGGCTGAGTCTATCTAATTATACAATTTTACCATTCTTCTGCAAAAACGGCTCGATTTTGTTAAGAATGTGACAAAATACAGGAAAATTCAACGGAAATGCTAGCTATAACGTTCAGTTGTATTGAAAGCGTGTCAAAATAAACGGCTGAGTCTATCTAAATATACAATTTTACCATTCTTCTGCAATCACGACTCGATTTTGTCAAAAATGTGACCAAATACAGGAAAATAGAACGCAAATGCTAGCAAAATCGTTCAGTTGTATTGAAAGCGTTTCAAAATAAACGGCTGAGTCTATCTAATTATACAATTTTACCATTCTTCTGCAAAAACGGCTCGATTTTGTTAAGAATGTGACAAAATACAGGAAAATTCAACGGAAATGCTAGCTATAACGTTCAGTTGTATTGATAGCGTGTCAAAATAAACGGCTGAGTCTATCTAAATATACAATTTTACCATTCTTCTGCAATCACGACTCGATTTTGTCAAAAATGTGACCAAATACAGGAAAATAGAACGCAAATGCTAGCAAAATCGTTCAGTTGTATTGAAAGCGTGTCAAAATAAACGGCTGTCTATCTAATTATACAATTTTACCATTCTTCTGCAAAAACGGCTCGATTTGGTCAAAAATGTGACAAAATACAGGAAAATTCAACGCAAATGCTAGCTATAACGTTCAGATGTATTGAAAGCGTTTCAAAATAAACGGCTGAGTCTATCTAATTATACAATTTTACCATTCTTCTGCAAAAACGGCTCGATTTTGTTAAGAATGTGACAAAATACAGGAAAATTCAACGCAAATGCTAGCTATAACGTTCAGTTGTATTGAAAGCGTGTCAAAATAAACGGCTGAGTCTATCTAAATATACAATTTTACCATTCTTCTGCAATCACGACTCGATTTTGTCAAAAATGTGACCAAATACAGGAAAATAGAACGCAAATGCTAGCAAAATCGTTCAGTTGTATTGAAAGCGTGTCAAAATAAACGGCTGTCTATCTAATTATACAATTTTACCATTCTTCTGCAAAAACGGCTCGATTTGGTCAAAAATGTGACAAAATACAGGAAAATTCAACGCAAATGCTAGCTATAACGTTCAGATGTATTGAAAGCGTGTCAAAATAAACGGCTGAGTCTATCTAATTATACAATTTTACTATTCTTCTGCAATAACGACTCGATTTTGTCAAAAATGTGACAAAATTCATGCAAATTCAACGCAAATGCCTGCAAAATCGTTCAGTTGTATTGAACGCGTTTCAAAATAAACGGCTGAGTCTATTTTATTATACAATTTTACCATTCTTCTGCAAAAACGACTCGATTTTGTCAAAAATGTGACAAAATACAGGAAAATTCAACGCAAATGCTAGCAATATCGTTCAGTTGTATTGAAAGCGTGTCAAAATAAACGGCTGAGTCTATCTAAATATACAATTTTACCATTCTTCTGCAATCACGACTCGATTTTGTCAAAAATGTGACCAAATACAGGAAAATAGAACGCAAATGCTAGCAAAATCGTTCAGTTGTATTGAACGCGTGTCAAAATAAACGGCTGAGTCTATTTTATTATACAATTTTACCATTCTTCTGCAATCACGACTCGATTTTGTCAAAAATGTGACCAAATACAGGAAAATTCAACGAAAATGCTAGCTATAACGTTCAGATGTATTGAAAGCGTTTCAAAATAAACGGCTGAGTCTATCTAATTATACAATTTTACCATTCTTCTGCAATAACGACTCGATTTTGTCAAAAATGTGACAAAATTCATGAAAATTCAACGCAAATGCTAGCAATATCGTTCAGTTGTATTGAACGCGTGTCAAAATAAACGGCTGAGTCTATCTAAATAAACAATTTTACCATTCTTCTACAATCACGACTCGATTTTGTCAAAAATGTGACCAAATACAGGAAAATAGAACGCAAATGCTAGCAAAATCGTTCAGTTGTATTGAAAGCGTGTCAAAATAAACGACTGAGCCTATTTCATTATACAATTTTACCATTCTTCTGCAAAAACGGCTCGATTTGGTCAAAAATGTGACAAAATACAGGAAAATTCAACGCAAATGCTAGCTATAACGTTCAGATGTATTGAAAGCGTTTCAAAATAAACGGCTGAGTCTATCTAAATATACAATTTTACCATTCTTCTGCAATCACGACTCGATTTTGTCAAAAATGTGACCAAATACAGGAAAATAGAACGCAAATGCTAGCAAAATCGTTCAGTTTTATTGAAAGCGTGTCAAAATTAACGGCTGAGTCTATCTAATTATACAATTTTACCATTCTTCTGCAAAAACGGCTCGATTTTGTTAAGAATGTGACAAAATGCAGGAAAATTCAACGGAAATGCTAGCTATAACGTTCAGATGTATTGAAAGCGTGTCACAATAAACGGCTGAGTCTATCTAATTATACAATTTTACCATTCTTCTGCAATAACGACTCGATTTTGTCAAAAATGTGACAAAATTCATGAAAATTCAACGCAAATGCTAGCAAAATCGTTCAGTTGTATTGAAAAGCGTGTCAAAATGAACGACTGAGCCTATTTCATTATACAATTTTACCATTCTTCTGCAAAAACGGCTCGATTTGGTCAAAAATGTGACAAAATACAGGAAAATTCAACGCAAATGCTAGCTATAACGTTCAGATGTATTGAAAGCGTTTCAAAATAAACGGCTGAGTCTATCTAATTATACAATTTTACCATTCTTCTGCAAAAACGGCTCGATTTTGTTAAGAATGTGACAAAATACAGGAAAATTCAACGGAAATGCTAGCTATAACGTTCAGTTGTATTGAAAGCGTGTCAAAATAAACGGCTGAGTATATCTAAATATACAATTTTACCATTCTTCTGCAATCACGACTCGATTATGTCAAAAATGTGACCAAATACAGGAAAATAGAACGCAAATGCTAGCAAAATCGTTCAGTTTTATTGAAAGCGTGTCAAAATAAACGGCTGAGTCTATCTAATTATACAATTTTACCATTCTTCTGCAAAAACGGCTCGATTTTGTTAAGAATGTGACAAAATGCAGGAAAATTCAACGGAAATGCTAGCTATAACGTTCAGATGTATTGAAAGCGTGTCACAATAAACGGCTGAGTCTATCTAATTATACAATTTTACCATTCTTCTGCAATAACGACTCGATTTTGTCAAAAATGTGACAAAATTCATGAAAATTCAACGCAAATGCTAGCAATATCGTTCAGTTGTATTGAACGCGTGTCAAAATAAACGGCTGAGTCTATCTAAATAAACAATTTTACCATTCTTCTACAATCACGACTCGATTTTGTCAAAAATGTGACCAAATACAGGAAAATAGAACGCAAATGCTAGCAAAATCGTTCAGTTGTATTGAAAGCGTGTCAAAATAAACGGCTGTCTATCTAATTATACAATTTTACCATTCTTCTGCAAAAACGGCTCGATTTGGTCAAAAATGTGACAAAATACAGGAAAATTCAACGCAAATGCTAGCTATAACGTTCAGATGTATTGAAAGCGTGTCAAAATAAACGGCTGAGTCTATCTAATTATACAATTTTACTATTCTTCTGCAATAACGACTCGATTTTGTCAAAAATGTGACAAAATTCATGCAAATTCAACGCAAATGCCTGCAAAATCGTTCAGTTGTATTGAACGCGTTTCAAAATAAACGGCTGAGTCTATTTTATTATACAATTTTACCATTCTTCTGCAAAAACGACTCGATTTTGTCAAAAATGTGACAAAATACAGGAAAATTCAACGCAAATGCTAGCAATATCGTTCAGTTGTATTGAAAGCGTGTCAAAATAAACGGCTGAGTCTATCTAAATATACAATTTTACCATTCTTCTGCAATCACGACTCGATTTTGTCAAAAATGTGACCAAATACAGGAAAATAGAACGCAAATGCTAGCAAAATCGTTCAGTTGTATTGAACGCGTGTCAAAATAAACGGCTGAGTCTATTTTATTATACAATTTTACCATTCTTCTGCAATCACGACTCGATTTTGTCAAAAATGTGACCAAATACAGGAAAATTCAACGCAAATGCTAGCTATAACGTTCAGATGTATTGAAAGCGTTTCAAAATAAACGGCTGAGTCTATCTAATTATACAATTTTACCATTCTTCTGCAATAACGACTCGATTTTGTCAAAAATGTGACAAAATTCATGAAAATTCAACGCAAATGCTAGCAATATCGTTCAGTTGTATTGAACGCGTGTCAAAATAAACGGCTGAGTCTATCTAAATAAACAATTTTACCATTCTTCTACAATCACGACTCGATTTTGTCAAAAATGTGACCAAATACAGGAAAATAGAACGCAAATGCTAGCAAAATCGTTCAGTTGTATTGAAAGCGTGTCAAAATAAACGACTGAGCCTATTTCATTATACAATTTTACCATTCTTCTGCAAAAACGGCTCGATTTGGTCAAAAATGTGACAAAATACAGGAAAATTCAACGCAAATGCTAGCTATAACGTTCAGATGTATTGAAAGCGTTTCAAAATAAACGGCTGAGTCTATCTAAATATACAATTTTACCATTCTTCTGCAATCACGACTCGATTTTGTCAAAAATGTGACCAAATACAGGAAAATAGAACGCAAATGCTAGCAAAATCGTTCAGTTTTATTGAAAGCGTGTCAAAATTAACGGCTGAGTCTATCTAATTATACAATTTTACCATTCTTCTGCAAAAACGGCTCGATTTTGTTAAGAATGTGACAAAATGCAGGAAAATTCAACGGAAATGCTAGCTATAACGTTCAGATGTATTGAAAGCGTGTCACAATAAACGGCTGAGTCAATCTAATTATACAATTTTACCATTCTTCTGCAATAACGACTCGATTTTGTCAAAAATGTGACAAAATTCATGAAAATTCAACGCAAATGCTAGCAAAATCGTTCAGTTGTATTGAAAAGCGTGTCAAAATGAACGACTGAGCCTATTTCATTATACAATTTTACCATTCTTCTGCAAAAACGGCTCGATTTGGTCAAAAATGTGACAAAATACAGGAAAATTCAACGCAAATGCTAGCTATAACGTTCAGATGTATTGAAAGCGTTTCAAAATAAACGGCTGAGTCTATCTAATTATACAATTTTACCATTCTTCTGCAAAAACGGCTCGATTTTGTTAAGAATGTGACAAAATACAGGAAAATTCAACGGAAATGCTAGCTATAACGTTCAGTTGTATTGAAAGCGTGTCAAAATAAACGGCTGAGTATATCTAAATATACAATTTTACCATTCTTCTGCAATCACGACTCGATTATGTCAAAAATGTGACCAAATACAGGAAAATAGAACGCAAATGCTAGCAAAATCGTTCAGTTTTATTGAAAGCGTGTCAAAATAAACGGCTGAGTCTATCTAATTATACAATTTTACCATTCTTCTGCAAAAACGGCTCGATTTTGTTAAGAATGTGACAAAATGCAGGAAAATTCAACGGAAATGCTAGCTATAACGTTCAGATGTATTGAAAGCGTGTCACAATAAACGGCTGAGTCTATCTAATTATACAATTTTACCATTCTTCTGCAATAACGACTCGATTTTGTCAAAAATGTGACAAAATTCATGAAAATTCAACGCAAATGCTAGCAATATCGTTCAGTTGTATTGAACGCGTGTCAAAATAAACGGCTGAGTCTATCTAAATAAACAATTTTACCATTCTTCTACAATCACGACTCGATTTTGTCAAAAATGTGACCAAATACAGGAAAATAGAACGCAAATGCTAGCAAAATCGTTCAGTTGTATTGAAAAGCGTGTCAAAATGAACGACTGAGCCTATTTCATTATACAATTTTACCATTCTTCTGCAAAAACGGCTCGATTTGGTCAAAAATGTGACAAAATACAGGAAAATTCAACGCAAATGCTAGCTATAACGTTCAGATGTATTGAAAGCGTTTCAAAATAAACGGCTGAGTCTATCTAATTATACAATTTTACAATTCTTCTGCAATAACGACTCGATTTTGTCAAAAATGTGACAAAATTCATGAAAATTCAACGCAAATGCTAGCAATATCGTTCAGTTGTATTGAACGCGTGTCAAAATGAACGGCTGAGTCTATTTTATTATACAATTTTACCATTCTTCTGCAATCACGACTCGATTTTGTCAAAAATGTGACCAAATACAGGAAAATAGAACGCAAATGCTAGCAAAATCGTTCAGTTGTATTGAAAGCGTGTCAAAATAAACGGCTGTCTATCTAATTATACAATTTTACCATTCTTCTGCAAAAACGGCTCGATTTGGTCAAAAATGTGACAAAATACAGGAAAATTCAACGCAAATGCTAGCTATAACGTTCAGATGTATTGAAAGCGTGTCAAAATAAACGGCTGAGTCTATCTAATTATACAATTTTACCATTCTTCTGCCTATAACGACTCGATTTTGTCAAAAATGTGACAAAATTCATGCAAATTCAACGCAAATGCCTGCAAAATCTTTCAGTTGTATTGAACGCGTTTCAAAATAAACGGCTGAGTCTATTTTATTATACAATTTTACCATTCTTCTGCAAAAACGACTCGATTTTGTCAAAAATGTGACAAAATTCATGAAAATTCAACGCAAATGCTAGCAATATCGTTCAGTTGTATTGAACGGGTGTAAAAATGAACGGCTGAGTCTATCTAAATAAACAATTTTACCATTCCTCTACAATCACGACTCGATTTTGTCAAAAATGTGACCAAATACAGGAAAATAGAACGCAAATGCTAGCAAAATCGTTCAGTTGTATTGAAAGCGTGTCAAAATAAACGGCTGAGTCTATCTAATTATACAATTTTACCATTCTTCTGCAAAAACGGCTCGATTTTGTTAAGAATGTGACAAAATACAGGAAAATTCAACGGAAATGCTAGCTATAACGTTCAGTTGTATTGAAAGCGTGTCAAAATAAACGGCTGAGTCTATCTAAATATACAATTTTACCATTCTTCTGCAATCACGACTCGATTTTGTCAAAAATGTGACCAAATACAGGAAAATAGAACGCAAATGCTAGCAAAATCGTTCAGTTTTATTGAAAGCGTGTCAAAATAAACGGCTGAGTCTATCTAATTATACAATTTTACCATTCTTCTGCAAAAACGGCTCGATTTTGTTAAGAATGTGACAAAATGCAGGAAAATTCAACGGAAATGCTAGCTATAACGTTCAGATGTATTGAAAGCGTGTCACAATAAACGGCTGAGTCTATCTAATTATACAATTTTACCATTCTTCTGCAATAACCACTCGATTTTGTCAAAAATGTGACAAAATTCATGAAAATTCAACGCAAATGCTAGCAAAATCGTTCAGTTGTATTGAAAAGCGTGTCAAAATGAACGACTGAGCCTATTTCATTATACAATTTTACCATTCTTCTGCAAAAACGGCTCGATTTGGTCAAAAATGTGACAAAATACAGGAAAATTCAACGCAAATGCTAGCTATAACGTTCAGATGTATTGAAAGCGTTTCAAAATAAACGGCTGAGTCTATCTAATTATACAATTTTACCATTCTTCTGCAATAACGACTCGATTTTGTCAAAAATGTGACAAAATTCATGAAAATTCAACGCAAATGCTAGCAATATCGTTCAGTTGTATTGAACGCGTGTCAAAATAAACGGCTGAGTCTATCTAATTATACAATTTTACCATTCTTCTGCAAAAACGGCTCGATTTTGTTAAGAATGTGACAAAATGCAGGAAAATTCAACGGAAATGCTAGCTATATCGTTCAGATGTATTGAAAGCGTGTCACAATAAACGGCTGAGTCTATCTAATTATACAATTTTACCATTCTTCTGCAAAAACGGCTCGATTTTGTTAAGAATGTGACAAAATACAGGAAAATTCAACGGAAATGCTAGCTATAACGTTCAGTTGTATTGAAAGCGTGTCAAAATAAACGGCTGAGTCTATCTAAATATACAATTTTACCATTCTTCTGCAATCACGACTCGATTTTGTCAAAAATGTGACCAAATACAGGAAAATAGAACGCAAATGCTAGCAAAATCGTTCAGTTTTATTGAAAGCGTGTCAAAATAAACGGCTGAGTCTATCTAATTATACAATTTTACCATTCTTCTGCAAAAACGGCTCGATTTTGTTAAGAATGTGACAAAATGCAGGAAAATTCAACGGAAATGCTAGCTATAACGTTCAGATGTATTGAAAGCGTGTCACAATAAACGGCTGAGTCTATCTAATTATACAATTTTACCATTCTTCTGCAATAACGACTCGATTTTGTCAAAAATGTGACAAAATTCATGAAAATTCAACGCAAATGCTAGCAAAATCGTTCAGTTGTATTGAAAAGCGTGTCAAAATGAACGACTGAGCCTATTTCATTATACAATTTTACCATTCTTCTGCAAAAACGGCTCGATTTGGTCAAAAATGTGACAAAATACAGGAAAATTCAACGCAAATGCTAGCTATAACGTTCAGATGTATTGAAAGCGTTTCAAAATAAACGGCTGAGTCTATCTAATTATACAATTTTACCATTCTTCTGCAATAACGACTCGATTTTGTCAAAAATGTGACAAAATTCATGAAAATTCAACGCAAATGCTAGCAATATCGTTCAGTTGTATTGAACGCGTGTCAAAATAAACGGCTGAGTCTATCTAATTATACAATTTTACCATTCTTCTGCAAAAACGGCTCGATTTTGTTAAGAATGTGACAAAATGCAGGAAAATTCAACGGAAATGCTAGCTATAACGTTCAGATGTATTGAAAGCGTGTCACAATAAACGGCTGAGTCTATCTAATTATACAATTTTACCATTCTTCTGCAATAAAGACTCGATTTTGTCAAAAATGTGACAAAATTCATGAAAATTCAACGCAAATGCTAGCAATATCGTTCAGTTGTATTGAACGCGTGTCAAAATAAACGGCTGAGTCTATGTAAATAAACAATTTTACCATTCTTCTACAATAACGACTCGATTTTGTCAAAAATGTGACCAAATGCAGGAAAATAGAACGCAAATGCTAGCAAAATCGTTCAGTTGTATTGAAAGCGTGTCAAAATAAACGGCTGAGTCTATCTAATTATACAATTTTACCATTCATCTGCAAAAACGGCTCGATTTTGTTAAGAATGTGACAAAATACAGGAAAATTCAACGGAAATGCTAGCTATAACGTTCAGATGTATTGAACGCGTGTCAAAATAAACGGCTGAGTCTATTTTATTATACAATTTTACCATTCTTCTGCAATCACGACTCGATTTTGTCAAAAATGTGACCAAATACAGGAAAATAGAACGCAAATGCTAGCAAAATCGTTCAGTTGTATTGAAAGCGTGTCAAAATAAACGGCTGTCTATCTAATTATACAATTTTACCATTCTTCTGCAAAAACGGCTCGATTTGGTCAAAAATGTGACAAAATACAGGAAAATTCAACGCAAATGCTAGCTATAACGTTCAGATGTATTGAAAGCGTGTCAAAATAAACGGCTGAGTCTATCTAATTATACAATTTTACTATTCTTCTGCAATAACGACTCGATTTTGTCAAAAATGTGACAAAATTCATGCAAATTCAACGCAAATGCCTGCAAAATCGTTCAGTTGTATTGAACGCGTTTCAAAATAAACGGCTGAGTCTATTTTATTATACAATTTTACCATTCTTCTGCAAAAACGACTCGATTTTGTCAAAAATGTGACAAAATACAGGAAAATTCAACGCAAATGCTAGCAATATCGTTCAGTTGTATTGAAGGCGTGTCAAAATAAACGGCTGAGTCTATTTTATTATTCAATTTTACCATTCTTCTGCAATCACGACTCGATTTTGTCAAAAATGTGACCAAATACAGGAAAATTCAACGCAAATGCTAGCTATAACGTTCAGATGTATTGAAAGCGTTTCAAAATAAACGGCTGAGTCTATCTAATTATACAATTTTACCATTCTTCTGCAATAACGACTCGATTTTGTCAAAAATGTGACAAAATTCATGAAAATTCAACGCAAATGCTAGCAAAATCGTTCAGTTGTATTGAAAAGCGTGTCAAAATGAACGACTGAGCCTATTTCATTATACAATTTTACCATTCTTCTGCAAAAACGGCTCGATTTGGTCAAAAATGTGACAAAATACAGGAAAATTCAACGCAAATGCTAGCTATAACGTTCAGATGTATTGAAAGCGTTTCAAAATAAACGGCTGAGTCTATCTAATTATACAATTTTACCATTCTTCTGCAATAACGACTCGATTTTGTCAAAAATGTGACAAAATTCATGAAAATTCAACGCAAATGCTAGCAATATCGTTCAGTTGTATTGAACGCGTGTCAAAATAAACGGCTGAGTCTATCTAATTATACAATTTTACCATTCTTCTGCAAAAACGGCTCGATTTTGTTAAGAATGTGACAAAATGCAGGAAAATTCAACGGAAATGCTAGCTATAACGTTCAGATGTATTGAAAGCGTGTCACAATAAACGGCTGAGTCTATCTAATTATACAATTTTACCATTCTTCTGCAATAAAGACTCGATTTTGTCAAAAATGTGACAAAATTCATGAAAATTCAACGCAAATGCTAGCAATATCGTTCAGTTGTATTGAACGCGTGTCAAAATAAACGGCTGAGTCTATGTAAATAAACAATTTTACCATTCTTCTACAATAACGACTCGATTTTGTCAAAAATGTGACCAAATGCAGGAAAATAGAACGCAAATGCTAGCAAAATCGTTCAGTTGTATTGAAAGCGTGTCAAAATAAACGGCTGAGTCTATCTAATTATACAATTTTACCATTCTTCTGCAAAAACGGCTCGATTTTGTTAAGAATGTGACAAAATACAGGAAAATTCAACGGAAATGCTAGCTATAACGTTCAGATGTATTGAAAGCGTGTCAAAATAAACGGCTGAGTCTATCTAATTATACAATTTTACCATTCTTCTGCAATAACGACTCGATTTGGTCAAAAATGTGACAAAATTCATGAAAATTCAACGCAAATGCTAGCAATATCGTTCAGTTGTATTGAACGCGTGTCAAAATAAACGGCTGAGTCTATTTTATTATACAATTTTACCATTCTTCTGCAATCACGACTCGATTTTGTCAAAAATGTGACCAAATACAGGAAAATAGAACGCAAATGCTAGCAAAATCGTTCAGTTGTATTGAAAGCGTGTCAAAATAAACGGCTGTCTATCTAATTATACAATTTTACCATTCTTCTGCAAAAACGGCTCGATTTGGTCAAAAATGTGACAAAATACAGGAAAATTCAACGCAAATGCTAGCTATAACGTTCAGATGTATTGAAAGCGTGTCAAAATAAACGGCTGAGTCTATCTAATTATACAATTTTACTATTCTTCTGCAATAACGACTCGATTTTGTCAAAAATGTGACAAAATTCATGCAAATTCAACGCAAATGCCTGCAAAATCGTTCAGTTGTATTGAACGCGTTTCAAAATAAACGGCTGAGTCTATTTTATTATACAATTTTACCATTCTTCTGCAAAAACGACTCGATTTTGTCAAAAATGTGACAAAATACAGGAAAATTCAACGCAAATGCTAGCAATATCGTTCAGTTGTATTGAAAGCGTGTCAAAATAAACGGCTGAGTCTATCTAAATATACAATTTTACCATTCTTCTGCAATCACGACTCGATTTTGTCAAAAATGTGACCAAATACAGGAAAATAGAACGCAAATGCTAGCAAAATCGTTCAGTTGTATTGAAAGCGTGTCAAAATAAACGGCTGTCTATCTAATTATACAATTTTACCATTCTTCTGCAAAAACGGCTCGATTTGGTCAAAAATGTGACAAAATACAGGAAAATTCAACGCAAATGCTAGCTATAACGTTCAGATGTATTGAAAGCGTGTCAAAATAAACGGCTGAGTCTATCTAATTATACAATTTTACTATTCTTCTGCAATAACGACTCGATTTTGTCAAAAATGTGACAAAATTCATGCAAATTCAACGCAAATGCCTGCAAAATCGTTCAGTTGTATTGAACGCGTTTCAAAATAAACGGCTGAGTCTATTTTATTATACAATTTTACCATTCTTCTGCAAAAACGACTCGATTTTGTCAAAAATGTGACAAAATACAGGAAAATTCAACGCAAATGCTAGCAATATCGTTCAGTTGTATTGAAGGCGTGTCAAAATAAACGGCTGAGTCTATTTTATTATACAATTTTACCATTCTTCTGCAATCACGACTCGATTTTGTCAAAAATGTGACCAAATACAGGAAAATTCAACGCAAATGCTAGCTATAACGTTCAGATGTATTGAAAGCGTTTCAAAATAAACGGCTGAGTCTATCTAATTATACAATTTTACCATTCTTCTGCAATAACGACTCGATTTTGTCAAAAATGTGACAAAATTCATGAAAATTCAACGCAAATGCTAGCAAAATCGTTCAGTTGTATTGAAAAGCGTGTCAAAATGAACGACTGAGCCTATTTCATTATACAATTTTACCATTCTTCTGCAAAAACGGCTCGATTTGGTCAAAAATGTGACAAAATACAGGAAAATTCAACGCAAATGCTAGCTATAACGTTCAGATGTATTGAAAGCGTTTCAAAATAAACGGCTGAGTCTATCTAATTATACAATTTTACCATTCTTCTGCAATAACGACTCGATTTTGTCAAAAATGTGACAAAATTCATGAAAATTCAACGCAAATGCTAGCAATATCGTTCAGTTGTATTGAACGCGTGTCAAAATAAACGGCTGAGTCTATCTAATTATACAATTTTACCATTCTTCTGCAAAAACGGCTCGATTTTGTTAAGAATGTGACAAAATGCAGGAAAATTCAACGGAAATGCTAGCTATAACGTTCAGATGTATTGAAAGCGTGTCACAATAAACGGCTGAGTCTATCTAATTATACAATTTTACCATTCTTCTGCAATAAAGACTCGATTTTGTCAAAAATGTGACAAAATTCATGAAAATTCAACGCAAATGCTAGCAATATCGTTCAGTTGTATTGAACGCGTGTCAAAATAAACGGCTGAGTCTATGTAAATAAACAATTTTACCATTCTTCTACAATAACGACTCGATTTTGTCAAAAATGTGACCAAATGCAGGAAAATAGAACGCAAATGCTAGCAAAATCGTTCAGTTGTATTGAAAGCGTGTCAAAATAAACGGCTGAGTCTATCTAATTATACAATTTTACCATTCTTCTGCAAAAACGGCTCGATTTTGTTAAGAATGTGACAAAATACAGGAAAATTCAACGGAAATGCTAGCTATAACGTTCAGATGTATTGAAAGCGTGTCAAAATAAACGGCTGAGTCTATCTAATTATACAATTTTACCATTCTTCTGCAATAACGACTCGATTTTGTCAAAAATGTGACAAAATTCATGAAAATTCAACGCAAATGCTAGCAATATCGTTCAGTTGTATTGAACGCGTGTCAAAATAAACGGCTGAGTCTATTTTATTATACAATTTTACCATTCTTCTGCAATCACGACTCGATTTTGTCAAAAATGTGACCAAATACAGGAAAATAGAACGCAAATGCTAGCAAAATCGTTCAGTTGTATTGAAAGCGTGTCAAAATAAACGGCTGTCTATCTAATTATACAATTTTACCATTCTTCTGCAAAAACGGCTCGATTTGGTCAAAAATGTGACAAAATACAGGAAAATTCAACGCAAATGCTAGCTATAACGTTCAGATGTATTGAAAGCGTGTCAAAATAAACGGCTGAGTCTATCTAATTATACAATTTTACTATTCTTCTGCAATAACGACTCGATTTTGTCAAAAATGTGACAAAATTCATGCAAATTCAACGCAAATGCCTGCAAAATCGTTCAGTTGTATTGAACGCGTTTCAAAATAAACGGCTGAGTCTATTTTATTATACAATTTTACCATTCTTCTGCAAAAACGACTCGATTTTGTCAAAAATGTGACAAAATACAGGAAAATTCAACGCAAATGCTAGCAATATCGTTCAGTTGTATTGAAAGCGTGTCAAAATAAACGGCTGAGTCTATCTAAATATACAATTTTACCATTCTTCTGCAATCACGACTCGATTTTGTCAAAAATGTGACCAAATACAGGAAAATAGAACGCAAATGCTAGCAAAATCGTTCAGTTGTATTGAAAGCGTGTCAAAATAAACGGCTGTCTATCTAATTATACAATTTTACCATTCTTCTGCAAAAACGGCTCGATTTGGTCAAAAATGTGACAAAATACAGGAAAATTCAACGCAAATGCTAGCTATAACGTTCAGATGTATTGAAAGCGTGTCAAAATAAACGGCTGAGTCTATCTAATTATACAATTTTACTATTCTTCTGCAATAACGACTCGATTTTGTCAAAAATGTGACAAAATTCATGCAAATTCAACGCAAATGCCTGCAAAATCGTTCAGTTGTATTGAACGCGTTTCAAAATAAACGGCTGAGTCTATTTTATTATACAATTTTACCATTCTTCTGCAAAAACGACTCGATTTTGTCAAAAATGTGACAAAATACAGGAAAATTCAACGCAAATGCTAGCAATATCGTTCAGTTGTATTGAAGGCGTGTCAAAATAAACGGCTGAGTCTATTTTATTATACAATTTTACCATTCTTCTGCAATCACGACTCGATTTTGTCAAAAATGTGACCAAATACAGGAAAATTCAACGCAAATGCTAGCTATAACGTTCAGATGTATTGAAAGCGTTTCAAAATAAACGGCTGAGTCTATCTAATTATACAATTTTACCATTCTTCTGCAATAACGACTCGATTTTGTCAAAAATGTGACAAAATTCATGAAAATTCAACGCAAATGCTAGCAATATCGTTCAGTTGTATTGAACGCGTGTCAAAATAAACGGCTGAGTCTATCTAAATAAACAATTTTACCATTCTTCTACAATCACGACTCGATTTTGTCAAAAATGTGACCAAATACAGGAAAATAGAACGCAAATGCTAGCAAAATCGTTCAGTTGTATTGAAAGCGTGTCAAAATAAACGACTGAGCCTATTTCATTATACAATTTTACCATTCTTCTGCAAAAACGGCTCGATTTGGTCAAAAATGTGACAAAATACAGGAAAATTCAACGCAAATGCTAGCTATAACGTTCAGATGTATTGAAAGCGTTTCAAAATAAACGGCTGAGTCTATCTAAATATACAATTTTACCATTCTTCTGCAATCACGACTCGATTTTGTCAAAAATGTGACCAAATACAGGAAAATAGAACGCAAATGCTAGCAAAATCGTTCAGTTTTATTGAAAGCGTGTCAAAATAAACGGCTGAGTCTATCTAACTATACAATTTTACCATTCTTCTGCAAAAACGGCTCGATTTTGTTAAGAATGTGACAAAATGCAGGAAAATTCAACGGAAATGCTAGCTATAACGTTCAGATGTATTGAAAGCGTGTCACAATAAACGGCTGAGTCTATCTAATTATACAATTTTACCATTCTTCTGCAATAACGACTCGATATTGTCAAAAATGTGACAAAATTCATGAAAATTCAACGCAAATGCTAGCAAAATCGTTCAGTTGTATTGAAAAGCGTGTCAAAATGAACGACTGAGCCTATTTCATTATACAATTTTACCATTCTTCTTCAAAAACGGCTCGATTTGGTCAAAAATGTGACAAAATACAGGAAAATTCAACGCAAATGCTAGCTATAACGTTCAGATGTATTGAAAGCGTTTCAAAATAAACGTCTGAGTCTATCTAATTATACAATTTTACCATTCTTCTGCAAAAACGGCTCGATTTTGTTAAGAATGTGACAAAATACAGGAAAATTCAACGGAAATGCTAGCTATAACGTTCAGTTGTATTGAAAGCGTGTCAAAATAAACGGCTGAGTCTATCTAAATATACAATTTTACCATTCTTCTGCAATCACGACTCGATTTTGTCAAAAATGTGACCAAATACAGGAAAATAGAACGCAAATGCTAGCAAAATCGTTCAGTTTTATTGAAAGCGTGTCAAAATAAACGGCTGAGTCTATCTAATTATACAATTTTACCATTCTTCTGCAAAAACGGCTCGATTTTGTTAAGAATGTGACAAAATGCAGGAAAATTCAACGGAAATGCTAGCTATAACGTTCAGATGTATTGAAAGCGTGTCACAATAAACGGCTGAGTCTATCTAATTATACAATTTTACCATTCTTCTGCAATAACGACTCGATTTTGTCAAAAATGTGACAAAATTCGTGAAAATTCAACGCAAATGCTAGCAATATCGTTCAGTTGTATTGAACGCGTGTCAAAATAAACGGCTGAGTCTATCTAATTATACAATTTTACCATTCTTCTGCAAAAACGGCTCGATTTTGTTAAGAATGTGACAAAATGCAGGAAAATTCAACGGAAATGCTAGCTATATCGTTCAGATGTATTGAAAGCGTGTCACAATAAACGGCTGAGTCTATCTAATTATACAATTTTACCATTCTTCTGCAAAAACGGCTCGATTTTGTTAAGAATGTGACAAAATACAGGAAAATTCAACGGAAATGCTAGCTATAACGTTCAGTTGTATTGAAAGCGTGTCAAAATAAACGGCTGAGTCAATCTAAATATACAATTTTACCATTCTTCTGCAATAACGACTCGATTTTGTCAAAAATGTGACAAAATTCATGAAAATTCAACGCAAATGCTAGCAATATCGTTCAGTTGTATTGAACGCGTGTCAAAATAAACGGCTGAGTCTATCTAATTATACAATTTTACCATTCTTCTGCAAAAACGGCTCGATTTTGTTAAGAATGTGACAAAATGCAGGAAAATTCAACGGAAATGCTAGCAAAATCGTTCAGTTGTATTGAAAGCGTGTCAAAATAAACGGCTGAGTCTATCTAATTATACAATTTTACCATTCTTCTGCAAAAACGGCTCGATTTTGTTAAGAATGTGACAAAATACAGGAAAATTCAACGGAAATGCTAGCTATAACGTTCAGATGTATTGAAAGCGTGTCAAAATAAACGGCTGAGTCTATCTAATTATACAATTTTACCATTCTTCTGCAATAACGACTCGATTTTGTCAAAAATGTGACAAAATTCATGAAAATTCAACGCAAATGCTAGCAATATCGTTCAGTTGTATTGAACGCGTGTCAAAATAAACGGCTGAGTCTATTTTATTATACAATTTTACCATTCTTCTGCAATCACGACTCGATTTTGTCAAAAATGTGACCAAATACAGGAAAATTCAACGCAAATGCTAGCTATAACGTTCAGATGTATTGAAAGCGTTTCAAAATAAACGGCTGAGTCTATCTAATTATACAATTTTACCATTCTTCTGCAATAACGACTCGATTTTGTCAAAAATGTGACAAAATTCATGAAAATTCAACGCAAATGCTAGCAAAATCGTTCAGTTGTATTGAAAAGCGTGTCAAAATGAACGACTGAGCCTATTTCATTATACAATTTTACCATTCTTCTGCAAAAACGGCTCGATTTGGTCAAAAATGTGACAAAATACAGGAAAATTCAACGCAAATGCTAGCTATAACGTTCAGATGTATTGAAAGCGTTTCAAAATAAACGGCTGAGTCTATCTAATTATACAATTTTACCATTCTTCTGCAATAACGACTCGATTTTGTCAAAAATGTGACAAAATTCATGAAAATTCAACGCAAATGCTAGCAATATCGTTCAGTTGTATTGAACGCGTGTCAAAATAAACGGCTGAGTCTATCTAATTATACAATTTTACCATTCTTCTGCAAAAACGGCTCGATTTTGTTAAGAATGTGACAAAATGCAGGAAAATTCAACGGAAATGCTAGCTATAACGTTCAGATGTATTGAAAGCGTGTCACAATAAACGGCTGAGTCTATCTAATTATACAATTTTACCATTCTTCTGCAATAAAGACTCGATTTTGTCAAAAATGTGACAAAATTCATGAAAATTCAACGCAAATGCTAGCAATATCGTTCAGTTGTATTGAACGCGTGTCAAAATAAACGGCTGAGTCTATGTAAATAAACAATTTTACCATTCTTCTACAATAACGACTCGATTTTGTCAAAAATGTGACCAAATGCAGGAAAATAGAACGCAAATGCTAGCAAAATCGTTCAGTTGTATTGAAAGCGTGTCAAAATAAACGGCTGAGTCTATCTAATTATACAATTTTACCATTCTTCTGCAAAAACGGCTCGATTTTGTTAAGAATGTGACAAAATACAGGAAAATTCAACGGAAATGCTAGCTATAACGTTCAGATGTATTGAAAGCGTGTCAAAATAAACGGCTGAGTCTATCTAATTATACAATTTTACCATTCTTCTGCAATAACGACTCGATTTTGTCAAAAATGTGACAAAATTCATGAAAATTCAACGCAAATGCTAGCAATATCGTTCAGTTGTATTGAACGCGTGTCAAAATAAACGGCTGAGTCTATTTTATTATACAATTTTACCATTCTTCTGCAATCACGACTCGATTTTGTCAAAAATGTGACCAAATACAGGAAAATAGAACGCAAATGCTAGCAAAATCGTTCAGTTGTATTGAAAGCGTGTCAAAATAAACGGCTGTCTATCTAATTATACAATTTTACCATTCTTCTGCAAAAACGGCTCGATTTGGTCAAAAATGTGACAAAATACAGGAAAATTCAACGCAAATGCTAGCTATAACGTTCAGATGTATTGAAAGCGTGTCAAAATAAACGGCTGAGTCTATCTAATTATACAATTTTACTATTCTTCTGCAATAACGACTCGATTTTGTCAAAAATGTGACAAAATTCATGCAAATTCAACGCAAATGCCTGCAAAATCGTTCAGTTGTATTGAACGCGTTTCAAAATAAACGGCTGAGTCTATTTTATTATACAATTTTACCATTCTTCTGCAAAAACGACTCGATTTTGTCAAAAATGTGACAAAATACAGGAAAATTCAACGCAAATGCTAGCAATATCGTTCAGTTGTATTGAAAGCGTGTCAAAATAAACGGCTGAGTCTATCTAAATATACAATTTTACCATTCTTCTGCAATCACGACTCGATTTTGTCAAAAATGTGACCAAATACAGGAAAATAGAACGCAAATGCTAGCAAAATCGTTCAGTTGTATTGAAAGCGTGTCAAAATAAACGGCTGTCTATCTAATTATACAATTTTACCATTCTTCTGCAAAAACGGCTCGATTTGGTCAAAAATGTGACAAAATACAGGAAAATTCAACGCAAATGCTAGCTATAACGTTCAGATGTATTGAAAGCGTGTCAAAATAAACGGCTGAGTCTATCTAATTATACAATTTTACTATTCTTCTGCAATAACGACTCGATTTTGTCAAAAATGTGACAAAATTCATGCAAATTCAACGCAAATGCCTGCAAAATCGTTCAGTTGTATTGAACGCGTTTCAAAATAAACGGCTGAGTCTATTTTATTATACAATTTTACCATTCTTCTGCAAAAACGACTCGATTTTGTCAAAAATGTGACAAAATACAGGAAAATTCAACGCAAATGCTAGCAATATCGTTCAGTTGTATTGAAGGCGTGTCAAAATAAACGGCTGAGTCTATTTTATTATACAATTTTACCATTCTTCTGCAATCACGACTCGATTTTGTCAAAAATGTGACCAAATACAGGAAAATTCAACGCAAATGCTAGCTATAACGTTCAGATGTATTGAAAGCGTTTCAAAATAAACGGCTGAGTCTATCTAATTATACAATTTTACCATTCTTCTGCAATAACGACTCGATTTTGTCAAAAATGTGACAAAATTCATGAAAATTCAACGCAAATGCTAGCAATATCGTTCAGTTGTATTGAACGCGTGTCAAAATAAACGGCTGAGTCTATCTAAATAAACAATTTTACCATTCTTCTACAATCACGACTCGATTTTGTCAAAAATGTGACCAAATACAGGAAAATAGAACGCAAATGCTAGCAAAATCGTTCAGTTGTATTGAAAGCGTGTCAAAATAAACGACTGAGCCTATTTCATTATACAATTTTACCATTCTTCTGCAAAAACGGCTCGATTTGGTCAAAAATGTGACAAAATACAGGAAAATTCAACGCAAATGCTAGCTATAACGTTCAGATGTATTGAAAGCGTTTCAAAATAAACGGCTGAGTCTATCTAAATATACAATTTTACCATTCTTCTGCAATCACGACTCGATTTTGTCAAAAATGTGACCAAATACAGGAAAATAGAACGCAAATGCTAGCAAAATCGTTCAGTTTTATTGAAAGCGTGTCAAAATAAACGGCTGAGTCTATCTAACTATACAATTTTACCATTCTTCTGCAAAAACGGCTCGATTTTGTTAAGAATGTGACAAAATGCAGGAAAATTCAACGGAAATGCTAGCTATAACGTTCAGATGTATTGAAAGCGTGTCACAATAAACGGCTGAGTCTATCTAATTATACAATTTTACCATTCTTCTGCAATAACGACTCGATATTGTCAAAAATGTGACAAAATTCATGAAAATTCAACGCAAATGCTAGCAAAATCGTTCAGTTGTATTGAAAAGCGTGTCAAAATGAACGACTGAGCCTATTTCATTATACAATTTTACCATTCTTCTTCAAAAACGGCTCGATTTGGTCAAAAATGTGACAAAATACAGGAAAATTCAACGCAAATGCTAGCTATAACGTTCAGATGTATTGAAAGCGTTTCAAAATAAACGTCTGAGTCTATCTAATTATACAATTTTACCATTCTTCTGCAAAAACGGCTCGATTTTGTTAAGAATGTGACAAAATACAGGAAAATTCAACGGAAATGCTAGCTATAACGTTCAGTTGTATTGAAAGCGTGTCAAAATAAACGGCTGAGTCTATCTAAATATACAATTTTACCATTCTTCTGCAATCACGACTCGATTTTGTCAAAAATGTGACCAAATACAGGAAAATAGAACGCAAATGCTAGCAAAATCGTTCAGTTTTATTGAAAGCGTGTCAAAATAAACGGCTGAGTCTATCTAATTATACAATTTTACCATTCTTCTGCAAAAACGGCTCGATTTTGTTAAGAATGTGACAAAATGCAGGAAAATTCAACGGAAATGCTAGCTATAACGTTCAGATGTATTGAAAGCGTGTCACAATAAACGGCTGAGTCTATCTAATTATACAATTTTACCATTCTTCTGCAATAACGACTCGATTTTGTCAAAAATGTGACAAAATTCGTGAAAATTCAACGCAAATGCTAGCAATATCGTTCAGTTGTATTGAACGCGTGTCAAAATAAACGGCTGAGTCTATCTAATTATACAATTTTACCATTCTTCTGCAAAAACGGCTCGATTTTGTTAAGAATGTGACAAAATGCAGGAAAATTCAACGGAAATGCTAGCTATATCGTTCAGATGTATTGAAAGCGTGTCACAATAAACGGCTGAGTCTATCTAATTATACAATTTTACCATTCTTCTGCAAAAACGGCTCGATTTTGTTAAGAATGTGACAAAATACAGGAAAATTCAACGGAAATGCTAGCTATAACGTTCAGTTGTATTGAAAGCGTGTCAAAATAAACGGCTGAGTCAATCTAAATATACAATTTTACCATTCTTCTGCAATAACGACTCGATTTTGTCAAAAATGTGACAAAATTCATGAAAATTCAACGCAAATGCTAGCAATATCGTTCAGTTGTATTGAACGCGTGTCAAAATAAACGGCTGAGTCTATCTAATTATACAATTTTACCATTCTTCTGCAAAAACGGCTCGATTTTGTTAAGAATGTGACAAAATGCAGGAAAATTCAACGGAAATGCTAGCAAAATCGTTCAGTTGTATTGAAAGCGTGTCAAAATAAACGGCTGAGTCTATCTAATTATACAATTTTACCATTCTTCTGCAAAAACGGCTCGATTTTGTTAAGAATGTGACAAAATACAGGAAAATTCAACGGAAATGCTAGCTATAACGTTCAGATGTATTGAAAGCGTGTCAAAATAAACGGCTGAGTCTATCTAATTATACAATTTTACCATTCTTCTGCAATAACGACTCGATTTTGTCAAAAATGTGACAAAATTCATGAAAATTCAACGCAAATGCTAGCAATATCGTTCAGTTGTATTGAACGCGTGTCAAAATAAACGGCTGAGTCTATTTTATTATACAATTTTACCATTCTTCTGCAATCACGACTCGATTTTGTCAAAAATGTGACCAAATACAGGAAAATAGAACGCAAATGCTAGCAAAATCGTTCAGTTGTATTGAAAGCGTGTCAAAATAAACGGCTGTCTATCTAATTATACAATTTTACCATTCTTCTGCAAAAACGGCTCGATTTGGTCAAAAATGTGACAAAATACAGGAAAATTCAACGCAAATGCTAGCTATAACGTTCAGATGTATTGAAAGCGTGTCAAAATAAACGGCTGAGTCTATCTAATTATACAATTTTACTATTCTTCTGCAATAACGACTCGATTTTGTCAAAAATGTGACAAAATTCATGCAAATTCAACGCAAATGCCTGCAAAATCGTTCAGTTGTATTGAACGCGTTTCAAAATAAACGGCTGAGTCTATTTTATTATACAATTTTACCATTCTTCTGCAAAAACGACTCGATTTTGTCAAAAATGTGACAAAATACAGGAAAATTCAACGCAAATGCTAGCAATATCGTTCAGTTGTATTGAAAGCGTGTCAAAATAAACGGCTGAGTCTATCTAAATATAAAATTTTACCATTCTTCTGCAATCACGACTCGATTTTGTCAAAAATGTGACCAAATACAGGAAAATAGAACGCAAATGCTAGCAAAATCGTTCAGTTGTATTGAACGCGTGTCAAAATAAACGGCTGAGTCTATTTTATTATACAATTTTACCATTCTTCTGCAATCACGACTCGATTTTGTCAAAAATGTGACCAAATACAGGAAAATTCAACGCAAATGCTAGCTATAACGTTCAGATGTATTGAAAGCGTTTCAAAATAAACGGCTGAGTCTATCTAATTATACAATTTTACCATTCTTCTGCAATAACGACTCGATTTTGTCAAAAATGTGACAAAATTCATGAAAATTCAACGCAAATGCTAGCAATATCGTTCAGTTGTATTGAACGCGTGTCAAAATAAACGGCTGAGTCTATCTAAATAAACAATTTTACCATTCTTCTACAATCACGACTCGATTTTGTCAAAAATGTGACCAAATACAGGAAAATAGAACGCAAATGCTAGCAAAATCGTTCAGTTGTATTGAAAGCGTGTCAAAATAAACGACTGAGCCTATTTCATTATACAATTTTACCATTCTTCTGCAAAAACGGCTCGATTTGGTCAAAAATGTGACAAAATACAGGAAAATTCAACGCAAATGCTAGCTATAACGTTCAGATGTATTGAAAGCGTTTCAAAATAAACGGCTGAGTCTATCTAAATATACAATTTTACCATTCTTCTGCAATCACGACTCGATTTTGTCAAAAATGTGACCAAATACAGGAAAATAGAACGGTAAATGCTAGCAAAATCGTTCAGTTTTATTGAAAGCGTGTCAAAATAAACGGCTGAGTCTATCTAATTATACAATTTTACCATTCTTCTGCAAAAACGGCTCGATTTTGTTAAGAATGTGACAAAATGCAGGAAAATTCAACGGAAATGCTAGCTATAACGTTCAGATGTATTGAAAGCGTGTCACAATAAACGGCTGAGTCTATCTAATTATACAATTTTACCATTCTTCTGCAATAACGACTCGATTTTGTCAAAAATGTGACAAAATTCATGAAAATTCAACGCAAATGCTAGCAAAATCGTTCAGTTGTATTGAAAAGCGTGTCAAAATGAACGACTGAGCCTATTTCATTATACAATTTTACCATTCTTCTGCAAAAACGGCTCGATTTGGTCAAAAATGTGACAAAATACAGGAAAATTCAACGCAAATGCTAGCTATAACGTTCAGATGTATTGAAAGCGTTTCAAAATAAACGGCTGAGTCTATCTAATTATACAATTTTACCATTCTTCTGCAAAAACGGCTCGATTTTGTTAAGAATGTGACAAAATACAGGAAAATTCAACGGAAATGCTAGCTATAACGTTCAGTTGTATTGAAAGCGTGTCAAAATAAACGGCTGAGTCTATCTAAATATACAATTTTACCATTCTTCTGCAATCACGACTCGATTTTGTCAAAAATGTGACCAAATACAGGAAAATAGAACGCAAATGCTAGCAAAATCGTTCAGTTGTATTGAAAGCGTGTCAAAATAAACGGCTGTCTATTTAATTATACAATTTTACCATTCTTCTGCAAAAACGGCTCGATTTGGTCAAAAATGTGACAAAATACAGGAAAATTCAACGCAAATGCTAGCTATAACGTTCAGATGTATTGAAAGCGTGTCAAAATAAACGGCTGAGTCTATCTAATTATACAATTTTACTATTCTTCTGCAATAACGACTCGATTTTGTCAAAAATGTGACAAAATTCATGCAAATTCAACGCAAATGCCTGCAAAATCGTTCAGTTGTATTGAACGCGTTTCAAAATAAACGGCTGAGTCTATTTTATTATACAATTTTACCATTCTTCTGCAAAAACGACTCGATTTTGTCAAAAATGTGACAAAATACAGGAAAATTCAACGCAAATGCTAGCAATATCGTTCAGTTGTATTGAAAGCGTGTCAAAATAAACGGCTGAGTCTATCTAAATATACAATTTTACCATTCTTCTGCAATCACGACTCGATTTTGTCAAAAATGTGACCAAATACAGGAAAATAGAACGCAAATGCTAGCAAAATCGTTCAGTTGTATTGAACGCGTGTCAAAATAAACGGCTGAGTCTATTTTATTATACAATTTTACCATTCTTCTGCAATCACGACTCGATTTTGTCAAAAATGTGACCAAATACAGGAAAATTCAACGCAAATGCTAGCTATAACGTTCAGATGTATTGAAAGCGTTTCAAAATAAACGGCTGAGTCTATCTAATTATACAATTTTACCATTCTTCTGCAATAACGACTCGATTTTGTCAAAAATGTGACAAAATTCATGAAAATTCAACGCAAATGCTAGCAATATCGTTCAGTTGTATTGAAAGCGTGTCAAAATAAACGGCTGAGTCTATCTAAATAAACAATTTTACCATTCTTCTACAATCACGACTCGATTTTGTCAAAAATGTGACCAACTACAGGAAAATAGAACGCAAATGCTAGCAAAATCGTTCAGTTGTATTGAAAGCGTGTCAAAATAAACGACTGAGCCTATTTCATTATACAATTTTACCATTCTTCTGCAAAAACGGCTCGATTTGGTCAAAAATGTGACAAAATACAGGAAAATTCAACGGAAATGCTAGCTATAACGTTCAGATGTATTGAAAGCGTGTCAAAATAAACGGCTGAGTCTATCTAATTATACAATTTTACCATTCTTCTGCAATAACGACTCGATTTTGTCAAAAATGTGACAAAATTCATGAAAATTCAACGCAAATGCTAGCAATATCGTTCAGTTGTATTGAACGCGTGTCAAAATAAACGGCTGAGTCTATCTAATTATACAGTTTTACCATTCTTCTGCAAAAACGGCTCGATTTTGTTAAGAATGTGACAAAATGCAGGAAAATTCAACGGAAATGCTAGCTATAACGTTCAGATGTATTGAAAGCGTGTCACAATAAACGGCTGAGTCTATCTAATTATACAATTTTACCATTCTTCTGCAATAACGACTCGATTTTGTCAAAAATGTGACAAAATTCATGAAAATTCAACGCAAATGCTAGCAAAATCGTTCAGTTGTATTGAAAAGCGTGTCAAAATGAACGACTGAGCCTATTTCATTATACAATTTTACCATTCTTCTGCAAAAACGGCTCGATTTGGTCAAAAATGTGACAAAATACAGGAAAATTCAACGCAAATGCTAGCTATAACGTTCAGATGTATTGAAAGCGTTTCAAAATAAACGGCTGAGTCTATCTAATTATACAATTTTACCATTCTTCTGCAAAAACGGCTCGATTTTGTTAAGAATGTGACAAAATACAGGAAAATTCAACGGAAATGCTAGCTATAACGTTCAGTTGTATTGAAAGCGTGTCAAAATAAACGGCTGAGTCTATCTAAATATACAATTTTACCATTCTTCTGCAATAACGACTCGATTTTGTCAAAAATGTGACAAAATTCATGAAAATTCAACGCAAATGCTAGCAATATCGTTCAGTTGTATTGAACGCGTGTCAAAATAAACGGCTGAGTCTATCTAATTATACAGTTTTACCATTCTTCTGCAAAAACGGCTCGATTTTGTTAAGAATGTGACAAAATGCAGGAAAATTCAACGGAAATGCTAGCTATAACGTTCAGATGTATTGAAAGCGTGTCACAATAAACGGCTGAGTCTATCTAATTATACAATTTTACCATTCTTCTGCAATAACGACTCGATTTTGTCAAAAATGTGACAAAATTCATGAAAATTCAACGCAAATGCTAGCAAAATCGTTCAGTTGTATTGAAAAGCGTGTCAAAATGAACGACTGAGCCTATTTCATTATACAATTTTACCATTCTTCTGCAAAAACGGCTCGATTTGGTCAAAAATGTGACAAAATACAGGAAAATTCAACGCAAATGCTAGCTATAACGTTCAGATGTATTGAAAGCGTTTCAAAATAAACGGCTGAGTCTATCTAATTATACAATTTTACCATTCTTCTGCAAAAACGGCTCGATTTTGTTAAGAATGTGACAAAATACAGGAAAATTCAACGGAAATGCTAGCTATAACGTTCAGTTGTATTGAAAGCGTGTCAAAATAAACGGCTGAGTCTATCTAAATATACAATTTTACCATTCTTCTGCAATCACGACTCGATTATGTCAAAAATGTGACCAAATACAGGAAAATAGAACGCAAATGCTAGCAAAATCGTTCAGTTTTATTGAAAGCGTGTCAAAATAAACGGCTGAGTCTATCTAATTATACAATTTTACCATTCTTCTGCAATAACGACTCGATTTTGTCAAAAATGTGACAAAATTCATGAAAATTCAACGCAAATGCTAGCAAAATCGTTCAGTTGTATTGAAAAGCGTGTCAAAATGAACGACTGAGCCTATTTCATTATACAATTTTACCATTCTTCTGCAAAAACGGCTCGATTTGGTCAAAAATGTGACAAAATACAGGAAAATTCAACGCAAATGCTAGCTATAACGTTCAGATGTATTGAAAGCGTTTCAAAATAAACGGCCGAGTCTATCTAATTATACAATTTTACCATTCTTCTGCAATAACGACTCGATTTTGTCAAAAATGTGACAAAATTCATGAAAATTCAACGCAAATGCTAGCAATATCGTTCAGTTGTATTGAACGCGTTTCAAAATAAACGGCTGAGTCTATTTTATTATACAATTTTACCATTCTTCTGCAAAAACGACTCGATTTTGTCAAAAATGTGACAAAATACAGGAAAATTCAACGCATATGCTAGCAATATCGTTCAGTTGTATTGAAAGCGTGTCAAAATAAACGGCTGTCTATCTAATTATACAATTTTACCATTCTTCTGCAAAAACGGCTCGATTTGGTCAAAAATGTGACAAAATACAGGAAAATTCAACGCAAATGCTAGCTATAACGTTCAGATGTATTGAAAGCGTGTCAAAATAAACGGCTGAGTCTATCTAATTATACAATTTTACTATTCTTCTGCAATAACGACTCGATTTTGTCAAAAATGTGACAAAATTCATGCAAATTCAACGCAAATGCCTGCAAAATCGTTCAGTTGTATTGAACGCGTTTCAAAATAAACGGCTGAGTCTATTTTATTATACAATTTTACCATTCTTCTGCAAAAACGACTCGATTTTGTCAAAAATGTGACAAAATACAGGAAAATTCAACGCAAATGCTAGCAATATCGTTCAGTTGTATTGAAAGCGTGTCAAAATAAACGGCTGAGTCTATCTAAATATACAATTTTACCATTCTTCTGCAATCACGACTCGATTTTGTCAAAAATGTGACCAAATACAGGAAAATAGAACGCAAATGCTAGCAAAATCGTTCAGTTGTATTGAACGCGTGTCAAAATAAACGGCTGAGTCTATTTTATTATACAATTTTACCATTCTTCTGCAATCACGACTCGATTTTGTCAAAAATGTGACCAAATACAGGAAAATTCAACGCAAATGCTAGCTATAACGTTCAGATGTATTGAAAGCGTTTCAAAATAAACGGCTGAGTCTATCTAATTATACAATTTTACCATTCTTCTGCAATAACGACTCGATTTTGTCAAAAATGTGACAAAATACAGGAAAATTCAACGCAAATGCTAGCTATAACGTTCAGATGTATTGAAAGCGTTTCAAAATAAACGGCTGAGTCTATCTAAATATACAATTTTACCATTCTTCTGCAATCACGACTCGATTTTGTCAAAAATGTGACCAAATACAGGAAAATAGAACGCAAATGCTAGCAAAATCGTTCAGTTGTATTGAAAGCGTGTCAAAATAAACGGCTGTCTATCTAATTATACAATTTTACCATTCTTCTGCAAAAACGGCTCGATTTGGTCAAAAATGTGACAAAATACAGGAAAATTCAACGCAAATGCTAGCTATAACGTTCAGATGTATTGAAAGCGTTTCAAAATAAACGGCTGAGTCTATCTAATTATACAATTTTACCATTCTTCTGCAAAAACGGCTCGATTTTGTTAAGAATGTGACAAAATACAGGAAAATTCAACGGAAATGCTAGCTATAACGTTCAGTTGTATTGAAAGCGTGTCAAAATAAACGGCTGAGTCTATCTAAATATACAATTTTACCATTCTTCTGCAATCACGACTCGATTTTGTCAAAAATGTGACCAAATACAGGAAAATAGAACGCAAATGCTAGCAAAATCGTTCAGTTGTATTGAAAGCGTGTCAAAATAAACGGCTGTCTATCTAATTATACAATTTTACCATTCTTCTGCAAAAACGGCTCGATTTGGTCAAAAATGTGACAAAATACAGGAAAATTCAACGCAAATGCTAGCTATAACGTTCAGATGTATTGAAAGCGTGTCAAAATAAACGGCTGAGTCTATCTAATTATACAATTTTACTATTCTTCTGCAATAACGACTCGATTTTGTCAAAAATGTGACAAAATTCATGCAAATTCAACGCAAATGCCTGCAAAATCGTTCAGTTGTATTGAACGCGTTTCAAAATAAACGGCTGAGTCTATTTTATTATACAATTTTACCATTCTTCTGCAAAAACGACTCGATTTTGTCAAAAATGTGACAAAATACAGGAAAATTCAACGCAAATGCTAGCAATATCGTTCAGTTGTATTGAAAGCGTGTCAAAATAAACGGCTGAGTCTATCTAAATATACAATTTTACCATTCTTCTGCAATCACGACTCGATTTTGTCAAAAATGTGACCAAATACAGGAAAATAGAACGCAAATGCTAGCAAAATCTTTCAGTTGTATTGAACGCGTGTCAAAATAAACGGCTGAGTCTATTTTATTATACAATTTTACCATTCTTCTGCAATCACGACTCGATTTTGTCAAAAATGTGACCAAATACAGGAAAATTCAACGCAAATGCTAGCTATAACGTTCAGATGTATTGAAAGCGTTTCAAAATAAACGGCTGAGTCTATCTAATTATACAATTTTACCATTCTTCTGCAATAACGACTCGATTTTGTCAAAAATGTGACAAAATTCATGAAAATTCAACGCAAATGCTAGCAATATCGTTCAGTTGTATTGAAAGCGTGTCAAAATAAACGGCTGAGTCTATCTAAATAAACAATTTTACCATTCTTCTACAATCACGACTCGATTTTGTCAAAAATGTGACCAACTACAGGAAAATAGAACGCAAATGCTAGCAAAATCGTTCAGTTGTATTGAAAGCGTGTCAAAATAAACGACTGAGCCTATTTCATTATACAATTTTACCATTCTTCTGCAAAAACGGCTCGATTTGGTCAAAAATGTGACAAAATACAGGAAAATTCAACGCAAATGCTAGCTATAACGTTCAGATGTATTGAAAGCGTTTCAAAATAAACGGCTGAGTCTATCTAAATATACAATTTTACCATTCTTCTGCAATCACGACTCGATTTTGTCAAAAATGTGACCAAATACAGGAAAATAGAACGCAAATGCTAGCAAAATCGTTCAGTTTTATTGAAAGCGTGTCAAAATAAACGGCTGAGTCTATCTAATTATACAATTTTACCATTCTTCTGCAAAAACGGCTCGATTTTGTTAAGAATGTGACAAAATGCAGGAAAATTCAACGGAAATGCTAGCTATAACGTTCAGATGTATTGAAAGCGTGTCACAATAAACGGCTGAGTCTATCTAATTATACAATTTTACCATTCTTCTGCAATAACGACTCGATTTTGTCAAAAATGTGACAAAATTCATGAAAATTCAACGCAAATGCTAGCAAAATCGTTCAGTTGTATTGAAAAGCGTGTCAAAATGAACGACTGAGCCTATTTCATTATACAATTTTACCATTCTTCTGCAAAAACGGCTCGATTTGGTCAAAAATGTGACAAAATACAGGAAAATTCAACGCAAATGCTAGCTATAACGTTCAGATGTATTGAAAGCGTTTCAAAATAAACGGCTGAGTCTATCTAATTATACAATTTTACCATTCTTCTGCAAAAACGGCTCGATTTTGTTAAGAATGTGACAAAATACAGGAAAATTCAACGGAAATGCTAGCTATAACGTTCAGTTGTATTGAAAGCGTGTCAAAATAAACGGCTGAGTCTATCTAAATATACAATTTTACCATTCTTCTGCAATCACGACTCGATTATGTCAAAAATGTGACCAAATACAGGAAAATAGAACGCAAATGCTAGCAAAATCGTTCAGTTTTATTGAAAGCGTGTCAAAATAAACGGCTGAGTCTATCTAATTATACAATTTTACCATTCTTCTGCAATAACGACTCGATTTTGTCAAAAATGTGACAAAATTCATGAAAATTCAACGCAAATGCTAGCAAAATCGTTCAGTTGTATTGAAAAGCGTGTCAAAATGAACGACTGAGCCTATTTCATTATACAATTTTACCATTCTTCTGCAAAAACGGCTCGATTTGGTCAAAAATGTGACAAAATACAGGAAAATTCAACGCAAATGCTAGCTATAACGTTCAGATGTATTGAAAGCGTTTCAAAATAAACGGCCGAGTCTATCTAATTATACAATTTTACCATTCTTCTGCAATAACGACTCGATTTTGTCAAAAATGTGACAAAATTCATGAAAATTCAACGCAAATGCTAGCAATATCGTTCAGTTGTATTGAACGCGTTTCAAAATAAACGGCTGAGTCTATTTTATTATACAATTTTACCATTCTTCTGCAAAAACGACTCGATTTTGTCAAAAATGTGACAAAATACAGGAAAATTCAACGCAAATGCTAGCAATATCGTTCAGTTGTATTGAAAGCGTGTCAAAATAAACGGCTGTCTATCTAATTATACAATTTTACCATTCTTCTGCAAAAACGGCTCGATTTGGTCAAAAATGTGACAAAATACAGGAAAATTCAACGCAAATGCTAGCTATAACGTTCAGATGTATTGAAAGCGTGTCAAAATAAACGGCTGAGTCTATCTAATTATACAATTTTACTATTCTTCTGCAATAACGACTCGATTTTGTCAAAAATGTGACAAAATTCATGCAAATTCAACGCAAATGCCTGCAAAATCGTTCAGTTGTATTGAACGCGTTTCAAAATAAACGGCTGAGTCTATTTTATTATACAATTTTACCATTCTTCTGCAAAAACGACTCGATTTTGTCAAAAATGTGACAAAATACAGGAAAATTCAACGCAAATGCTAGCAATATCGTTCAGTTGTATTGAAAGCGTGTCAAAATAAACGGCTGAGTCTATCTAAATATACAATTTTACCATTCTTCTGCAATCACGACTCGATTTTGTCAAAAATGTGACCAAATACAGGAAAATAGAACGCAAATGCTAGCAAAATCGTTCAGTTGTATTGAACGCGTGTCAAAATAAACGGCTGAGTCTATTTTATTATACAATTTTACCATTCTTCTGCAATCACGACTCGATTTTGTCAAAAATGTGACCAAATACAGGAAAATTCAACGCAAATGCTAGCTATAACGTTCAGATGTATTGAAAGCGTTTCAAAATAAACGGCTGAGTCTATCTAATTATACAATTTTACCATTCTTCTGCAATAACGACTCGATTTTGTCAAAAATGTGACAAAATACAGGAAAATTCAACGCAAATGCTAGCTATAACGTTCAGATGTATTGAAAGCGTTTCAAAATAAACGGCTGAGTCTATCTAAATATACAATTTTACCATTCTTCTGCAATCACGACTCGATTTTGTCAAAAATGTGACCAAATACAGGAAAATAGAACGCAAATGCTAGCAAAATCGTTCAGTTGTATTGAAAGCGTGTCAAAATAAACGGCTGTCTATCTAATTATACAATTTTACCATTCTTCTGCAAAAACGGCTCGATTTGGTCAAAAATGTGACAAAATACAGGAAAATTCAACGCAAATGCTAGCTATAACGTTCAGATGTATTGAAAGCGTTTCAAAATAAACGGCTGAGTCTATCTAATTATACAATTTTACCATTCTTCTGCAAAAACGGCTCGATTTTGTTAAGAATGTGACAAAATACAGGAAAATTCAACGGAAATGCTAGCTATAACGTTCAGTTGTATTGAAAGCGTGTCAAAATAAACGGCTGAGTCTATCTAAATATACAATTTTACCATTCTTCTGCAATCACGACTCGATTTTGTCAAAAATGTGACCAAATACAGGAAAATAGAACGCAAATGCTAGCAAAATCGTTCAGTTGTATTGAAAGCGTGTCAAAATAAACGGCTGTCTATCTAATTATACAATTTTACCATTCTTCTGCAAAAACGGCTCGATTTGGTCAAAAATGTGACAAAATACAGGAAAATTCAACGCAAATGCTAGCTATAACGTTCAGATGTATTGAAAGCGTGTCAAAATAAACGGCTGAGTCTATCTAATTATACAATTTTACTATTCTTCTGCAATAACGACTCGATTTTGTCAAAAATGTGACAAAATTCATGCAAATTCAACGCAAATGCCTGCAAAATCGTTCAGTTGTATTGAACGCGTTTCAAAATAAACGGCTGAGTCTATTTTATTATACAATTTTACCATTCTTCTGCAAAAACGACTCGATTTTGTCAAAAATGTGACAAAATACAGGAAAATTCAACGCAAATGCTAGCAATATCGTTCAGTTGTATTGAAAGCGTGTCAAAATAAACGGCTGAGTCTATCTAAATATACAATTTTACCATTCTTCTGCAATCACGACTCGATTTTGTCAAAAATGTGACCAAATACAGGAAAATAGAACGCAAATGCTAGCAAAATCTTTCAGTTGTATTGAACGCGTGTCAAAATAAACGGCTGAGTCTATTTTATTATACAATTTTACCATTCTTCTGCAATCACGACTCGATTTTGTCAAAAATGTGACCAAATACAGGAAAATTCAACGCAAATGCTAGCTATAACGTTCAGATGTATTGAAAGCGTTTCAAAATAAACGGCTGAGTCTATCTAATTATACAATTTTACCATTCTTCTGCAATAACGACTCGATTTTGTCAAAAATGTGACAAAATTCATGAAAATTCAACGCAAATGCTAGCAATATCGTTCAGTTGTATTGAACGCGTGTCAAAATAAACGACTGAGCCTATTTCATTATACAATTTTACCATTCTTCTGCAAAAACGGCTCGATTTGGTCAAAAATGTGACAAAATACAGGAAAATTCAACGCAAATGCTAGCTATAACGTTCAGATGTATTGAAAGCGTTTCAAAATAAACGGCTGAGTCTATCTAAATATACAATTTTACCATTCTTCTGCAATCACGACTCGATTTTGTCAAAAATGTGACCAAATACAGGAAAATAGAACGCAAATGCTAGCAAAATCGTTCAGTTGTATTGAAAGCGTGTCAAAATAAACGGCTGAGTCTATCTAATTATACAATTTTACCATTCTTCTGCAAAAACGGCTCGATTTTGTTAAGAATGTGACAAAATGCAGGAAAATTCAACGGAAATGCTAGCTATAACGTTCAGATGTATTGAAAGCGTGTCACAATAAACGGCTGAGTCTATCTAATTATACAATTTTACCATTCTTCTGCAATAACAACTCGATTTTGTCAAAAATGTGACAAAATTCATGAAAATTCAACGCAAATGCTAGCAATATCGTTCAGTTGTATTGAAAGCGTGTCAAAATAAACGGCTGAGTCTATCTAAATATACAATTTTACCATTCTTCTGCAATCACGACTCGATTTTGTCAAAAATGTGACCAAATACAGGAAAATAGAACGCAAATGCTAGCAAAATCTTTCAGTTGTATTGAACGCGTGTCAAAATAAACGGCTGAGTCTATTTTATTATACAATTTTACCATTCTTCTGCAATCACGACTCGATTTTGTCAAAAATGTGACCAAATACAGGAAAATTCAACGCAAATGCTAGCTATAACGTTCAGATGTATTGAAAGCGTTTCAAAATAAACGGCTGAGTCTATCTAATTATACAATTTTACCATTCTTCTGCAATAACGACTCGATTTTGTCAAAAATGTGACAAAATTCATGAAAATTCAACGCAAATGCTAGCAATATCGTTCAGTTGTATTGAACGCGTGTCAAAATAAACGACTGAGCCTATTTCATTATACAATTTTACCATTCTTCTGCAAAAACGGCTCGATTTGGTCAAAAATGTGACAAAATACAGGAAAATTCAACGCAAATGCTAGCTATAACGTTCAGATGTATTGAAAGCGTTTCAAAATAAACGGCTGAGTCTATCTAAATATACAATTTTACCATTCTTCTGCAATCACGACTCGATTTTGTCAAAAATGTGACCAAATACAGGAAAATAGAACGCAAATGCTAGCAAAATCGTTCAGTTGTATTGAAAGCGTGTCAAAATAAACGGCTGAGTCTATCTAATTATACAATTTTACCATTCTTCTGCAAAAACGGCTCGATTTTGTTAAGAATGTGACAAAATGCAGGAAAATTCAACGGAAATGCTAGCTATAACGTTCAGATGTATTGAAAGCGTGTCACAATAAACGGCTGAGTCTATCTAATTATACAATTTTACCATTCTTCTGCAATAACAACTCGATTTTGTCAAAAATGTGACAAAATTCATGAAAATTCAACGCAAATGCTAGCAAAATCGTTCAGTTGTATTGAAAAGCGTGTCAAAATGAACGACTGAGCCTATTTCATTATACAATTTTACCATTCTTCTGCAAAAACGGCTCGATTTGGTCAAAAATGTGACAAAATACAGGAAAATTCAACGCAAATGCTAGCTATAACGTTCAGATGTATTGAAAGCGTTTCAAAATAAACGGCTGAGTCTATCTAATTATACAATTTTACCATTCTTCTGCAAAAACGGCTCGATTTTGTTAAGAATGTGACAAAATACAGGAAAATTCAACGGAAATGCTAGCTATAACGTTCAGTTGTATTGAAAGCGTGTCAAAATAAACGGCTGAGTCTATCTAAATATACAATTTTACCATTCTTCTGCAATCACGACTCGATTATGTCAAAAATGTGACCAAATACAGGAAAATAGAACGCAAATGCTAGCAAAATCGTTCAGTTTTATTGAAAGCGTGTCAAAATAAACGGCTGAGTCTATCTAATTATACAATTTTACCATTCTTCTGCAAAAACGGCTCGATTTTGTTAAGAATGTGACAAAATGCAGGAAAATTCAACGGAAATGCTAGCTATAACGTTCAGATGTATTGAAAGCGTGTCACAATAAACGGCTGAGTCTATCTAATTATACAATTTTACCATTCTTCTGCAATAACGACTCGATTTTGTCAAAAATGTGACAAAATTCATGAAAATTCAACGCAAATGCTAGCAAAATCGTTCAGTTGTATTGAAAAGCGTGTCAAAATGAACGACTGAGCCTATTTCATTATACAATTTTACCATTCTTCTGCAAAAACGGCTCGATTTGGTCAAAAATGTGACAAAATACAGGAAAATTCAACGCAAATGCTAGCTATAACGTTCAGATGTATTGAAAGCGTTTCAAAATAAACGGCTGAGTCTATCTAATTATACAATTTTACCATTCTTCTGCAAAAACGGCTCGATTTTGTTAAGAATGTGACAAAATACAGGAAAATTCAACGGAAATGCTAGCTATAACGTTCAGTTGTATTGAAAGCGTGTCAAAATAAACGGCTGAGTCTATCTAAATATACAATTTTACCATTCTTCTGCAATCACGACTCGATTATGTCAAAAATGTGACCAAATACAGGAAAATAGAACGCAAATGCTAGCAAAATCGTTCAGTTTTATTGAAAGCGTGTCAAAATAAACGGCTGAGTCTATCTAATTATACAATTTTACCATTCTTCTGCAATAACGACTCGATTTTGTCAAAAATGTGACAAAATTCATGAAAATTCAACGCAAATGCTAGCAAAATCGTTCAGTTGTATTGAAAAGCGTGTCAAAATGAACGACTGAGCCTATTTCATTATACAATTTTACCATTCTTCTGCAAAAACGGCTCGATTTGGTCAAAAATGTGACAAAATACAGGAAAATTCAACGCAAATGCTAGCTATAACGTTCAGATGTATTGAAAGCGTTTCAAAATAAACGGCCGAGTCTATCTAATTATACAATTTTACCATTCTTCTGCAATAACGACTCGATTTTGTCAAAAATGTGACAAAATTCATGAAAATTCAACGCAAATGCTAGCAATATCGTTCAGTTGTATTGAACGCGTTTCAAAATAAACGGCTGAGTCTATTTTATTATACAATTTTACCATTCTTCTGCAAAAACGACTCGATTTTGTCAAAAATGTGACAAAATACAGGAAAATTCAACGCAAATGCTAGCAATATCGTTCAGTTGTATTGAAAGCGTGTCAAAATAAACGGCTGTCTATCTAATTATACAATTTTACCATTCTTCTGCAAAAACGGCTCGATTTGGTCAAAAATGTGACAAAATACAGGAAAATTCAACGCAAATGCTAGCTATAACGTTCAGATGTATTGAAAGCGTGTCAAAATAAACGGCTGAGTCTATCTAATTATACAATTTTACTATTCTTCTGCAATAACGACTCGATTTTGTCAAAAATGTGACAAAATTCATGCAAATTCAACGCAAATGCCTGCAAAATCGTTCAGTTGTATTGAACGCGTTTCAAAATAAACGGCTGAGTCTATTTTATTATACAATTTTACCATTCTTCTGCAAAAACGACTCGATTTTGTCAAAAATGTGACAAAATACAGGAAAATTCAACGCAAATGCTAGCAATATCGTTCAGTTGTATTGAAAGCGTGTCAAAATAAACGGCTGAGTCTATCTAAATATACAATTTTACCATTCTTCTGCAATCACGACTCGATTTTGTCAAAAATGTGACCAAATACAGGAAAATAGAACGCAAATGCTAGCAAAATCGTTCAGTTGTATTGAACGCGTGTCAAAATAAACGGCTGAGTCTATTTTATTATACAATTTTACCATTCTTCTGCAATCACGACTCGATTTTGTCAAAAATGTGACCAAATACAGGAAAATTCAACGCAAATGCTAGCTATAACGTTCAGATGTATTGAAAGCGTTTCAAAATAAACGGCTGAGTCTATCTAATTATACAATTTTACCATTCTTCTGCAATAACGACTCGATTTTGTCAAAAATGTGACAAAATACAGGAAAATTCAACGCAAATGCTAGCTATAACGTTCAGATGTATTGAAAGCGTTTCAAAATAAACGGCTGAGTCTATCTAAATATACAATTTTACCATTCTTCTGCAATCACGACTCGATTTTGTCAAAAATGTGACCAAATACAGGAAAATAGAACGCAAATGCTAGCAAAATCGTTCAGTTGTATTGAAAGCGTGTCAAAATAAACGGCTGTCTATCTAATTATACAATTTTACCATTCTTCTGCAAAAACGGCTCGATTTGGTCAAAAATGTGACAAAATACAGGAAAATTCAACGCAAATGCTAGCTATAACGTTCAGATGTATTGAAAGCGTTTCAAAATAAACGGCTGAGTCTATCTAATTATACAATTTTACCATTCTTCTGCAAAAACGGCTCGATTTTGTTAGGAATGTGACAAAATACAGGAAAATTCAACGGAAATGCTAGCTATAACGTTCAGTTGTATTGAAAGCGTGTCAAAATAAACGGCTGAGTCTATCTAAATATACAATTTTACCATTCTTCTGCAATCACGACTCGATTTTGTCAAAAATGTGACCAAATACAGGAAAATAGAACGCAAATGCTAGCAAAATCGTTCAGTTGTATTGAAAGCGTGTCAAAATAAACGGCTGTCTATCTAATTATACAATTTTACCATTCTTCTGCAAAAACGGCTCGATTTGGTCAAAAATGTGACAAAATACAGGAAAATTCAACGCAAATGCTAGCTATAACGTTCAGATGTATTGAAAGCGTGTCAAAATAAACGGCTGAGTCTATCTAATTATACAATTTTACTATTCTTCTGCAATAACGACTCGATTTTGTCAAAAATGTGACAAAATTCATGCAAATTCAACGCAAATGCCTGCAAAATCGTTCAGTTGTATTGAACGCGTTTCAAAATAAACGGCTGAGTCTATTTTATTATACAATTTTACCATTCTTCTGCAAAAACGACTCGATTTTGTCAAAAATGTGACAAAATACAGGAAAATTCAACGCAAATGATAGCAATATCGTTCAGTTGTATTGAAAGCGTGTCAAAATAAACGGCTGAGTCTATCTAAATATACAATTTTACCATTCTTCTGCAATCACGACTCGATTTTGTCAAAAATGTGACCAAATACAGGAAAATAGAACGCAAATGCTAGCAAAATCTTTCAGTTGTATTGAACGCGTGTCAAAATAAACGGCTGAGTCTATTTTATTATACAATTTTACCATTCTTCTGCAATCACGACTCGATTTTGTCAAAAATGTGACCAAATACAGGAAAATTCAACGCAAATGCTAGCTATAACGTTCAGATGTATTGAAAGCGTTTCAAAATAAACGGCTGAGTCTATCTAATTATACAATTTTACCATTCTTCTGCAATAACGACTCGATTTTGTCAAAAATGTGACAAAATTCATGAAAATTCAACGCAAATGCTAGCAATATCGTTCAGTTGTATTGAACGCGTGTCAAAATAAACGGCTGAGTCTATCTAAATAAACAATTTTACCATTCTTCTACAATCACGACTCGATTTTGTCAAAAATGTGACCAAATACAGGAAAATAGAACGCAAATGCTAGCAAAATCGTTCAGTTGTATTGAAAGCGTGTCAAAATAAACGACTGAGCCTATTTCATTATACAATTTTACCATTCTTCTGCAAAAACGGCTCGATTTGGTCAAAAATGTGACAAAATACAGGAAAATTCAACGCAAATGCTAGCTATAACGTTCAGATGTATTGAAAGCGTTTCAAAATAAACGGCTGAGTCTATCTAAATATACAATTTTACCATTCTTCTGCAATCACGACTCGATTTTGTCAAAAATGTGACAAAATTCATGAAAATTCAACGCAAATGCTAGCAATATCGTTCAGTTGTATTGAAAGCGTGTCACAATAAACGGCTGAGTCTATCTAATTATACAATTTTACCATTCTTCTGCAAAAACGGCTCGATTTTGTTAAGAATGTGACAAAATGCAGGAAAATTCAACGGAAATGCTAGCTATAACGTTCAGATGTATTGAAAGCGTGTCACAATAAACGGCTGAGTCTATCTAATTATACAATTTTACCATTCTTCTGCAATAACAACTCGATTTTGTCAAAAATGTGACAAAATTCATGAAAATTCAACGCAAATGCTAGCAAAATCGTTCAGTTGTATTGAAAAGCGTGTCAAAATGAACGACTGAGCCTATTTCATTATACAATTTTACCATTCTTCTGCAAAAACGGCTCGATTTGGTCAAAAATGTGACAAAATACAGGAAAATTCAACGCAAATGCTAGCTATAACGTTCAGATGTATTGAAAGCGTTTCAAAATAAACGGCTGAGTCTATCTAATTATACAATTTTACCATTCTTCTGCAAAAACGGCTCGATTTTGTTAAGAATGTGACAAAATACAGGAAAATTCAACGGAAATGCTAGCTATAACGTTCAGTTGTATTGAAAGCGTGTCAAAATAAACGGCTGAGTCTATCTAAATATACAATTTTACCATTCTTCTGCAATCACGACTCGATTATGTCAAAAATGTGACCAAATACAGGAAAATAGAACGCAAATGCTAGCAAAATCGTTCAGTTTTATTGAAAGCGTGTCAAAATAAACGGCTGAGTCTATCTAATTATACAATTTTACCATTCTTCTGCAAAAACGGCTCGATTTTGTTAAGAATGTGACAAAATGCAGGAAAATTCAACGGAAATGCTAGCTATAACGTTCAGATGTATTGAAAGCGTGTCACAATAAACGGCTGAGTCTATCTAATTATACAATTTTACCATTCTTCTGCAATAACGACTCGATTTTGTCAAAAATGTGACAAAATTCATGAAAATTCAACGCAAATGCTAGCAAAATCGTTCAGTTGTATTGAAAAGCGTGTCAAAATGAACGACTGAGCCTATTTCATTATACAATTTTACCATTCTTCTGCAAAAACGGCTCGATTTGGTCAAAAATGTGACAAAATACAGGAAAATTCAACGCAAATGCTAGCTATAACGTTCAGATGTATTGAAAGCGTTTCAAAATAAACGGCTGAGTCTATCTAATTATACAATTTTACCATTCTTCTGCAATAACGACTCGATTTTGTCAAAAATGTGACAAAATTCATGAAAATTCAACGCAAATGCTAGCAATATCGTTCAGTTGTATTGAACGCGTGTCAAAATAAACGGCTGAGTCTATCTAAATAAACAATTTTACCATTCTTCTACAATCACGACTCGATTTTGTCAAAAATGTGACCAAATACAGGAAAATAGAACGCAAATGCTAGCAAAATCGTTCAGTTGTATTGAAAGCGTGTCAAAATAAACGGCTGAGTCTATCTAATTATACAATTTTACCATTCTTCTGCAAAAACGGCTCGATTTTGTTAAGAATGTGACAAAATACAGGAAAATTCAACGGAAATGCTAGCTATAACGTTCAGTTGTATTGAAAGCGTGTCAAAATAAACGGCTGAGTCTATCTAAATATACAATTTTACCATTCTTCTGCAATCACGACTCGATTTTGTCAAAAATGTGACCAAATACAGGAAAATAGAACGCAAATGCTAGCAAAATCGTTCAGTTTTATTGAAAGCGTGTCAAAATAAACGGCTGAGTCTATCTAATTATACAATTTTACCATTCTTCTGCAAAAACGGCTCGATTTTGTTAAGAATGTGACAAAATGCAGGAAAATTCAACGGAAATGCTAGCTATAACGTTCAGATGTATTGAAAGCGTGTCACAATAAACGGCTGAGTCTATCTAATTATACAATTTTACCATTCTTCTGCAATAACGACTCGATTTTATCAAAAATGTGACAAAATTCATGAAAATTCAACGCAAATGCTAGCAAAATCGTTCAGTTGTATTGAAAAGCGTGTCAAAATGAACGACTGAGCCTATTTCATTATACAATTTTACCATTCTTCTGCAAAAACGGCTCGATTTGGTCAAAAATGTGACAAAATACAGGAAAATTCAACGCAAATGCTAGCTATAACGTTCAGATGTATTGAAAGCGTTTCAAAATAAACGGCTGAGTCTATCTAATTATACAATTTTACCATTCTTCTGCAATAACGACTCGATTTTGTCAAAAATGTGACAAAATTCATGAAAATTCAACGCAAATGCTAGCAATATCGTTCAGTTGTATTGAACGCGTGTCAAAATAAACGGCTGAGTCTATCTAAATAAACAATTTTACCATTCTTCTACAATCACGACTCGATTTTGTCAAAAATGTGACCAAATACAGGAAAATAGAACGCAAATGCTAGCAAAATCGTTCAGTTGTATTGAAAGCGTGTCAAAATAAACGGCTGAGTCTATCTAATTATACAATTTTACCATTCTTCTGCAAAAACGGCTCGATTTTGTTAAGAATGTGACAAAATGCAGGAAAATTCAACGGAAATGCTAGCTATAACGTTCAGACGTATTGAAAGCGTGTCAAAATAAACGGCTGAGTCTATCTAATTATACAATTTAACCATTCTTCTGCAATAACGACTCGATTTTGTCAAAAATGTGACAAAATTCATGAAAATTCAACGCAAATGCTAGCAATATCGTTCAGTTGTATTGAACGCGTGTCAAAATAAACGGCTGAGTCTATTTTATTATACAATTTTACCATTCTTCTGCAATCACGACTCGATTTTGTCAAAAATGTGACCAAATACAGGAAAATAGAACGCAAATGCTAGCAAAATCGTTCAGTTGTATTGAAAGCGTGTCAAAATAAACGGCTGTCTATCTAATTATACAATTTTACCATTCTTCTGCAAAAACGGCTCGATTTGGTCAAAAATGTGACAAAATACAGGAAAATTCAACGCAAATGCTAGCTATAACGTTCAGATGTATTGAAAGCGTGTCAAAATAAACGGCTGAGTCTATCTAATTATACAATTTTACCATTCTTTTGCAATAACGACTCGATTTTGTCAAAAATGTGACAAAATTCATGCAAATTCAACGCAAATGCTAGCAATATCGTTCAGCTGTATTGAAAGCGTGTCAAAATAAACGGCTGAGTCTATCTAAATATACAATTTTACCATTCTTCTGCAATCACGACTCGATTTTGTCAAAAATGTGACCAAATACAGGAAAATAGAACGCAAATGCTAGCAAAATCGTTCAGTTGTATTGAAAGCGTGTCAAAATAAACGGCTGTCTATCTAATTATACAATTTTACCATTCTTCTGCAAAAACGGCTCGATTTGGTCAAAAATGTGACAAAATACAGGAAAATTCAACGCAAATGCTAGCTATAACGTTCAGATGTATTGAAAGCGTGTCAAAATAAACGGCTGAGTCTATCTAATTATACAATTTTACCATTCTTCTGCAATAACGACTCGATTTTGACAAAAATGTGACAAAATTCATGCAAATTCAACGCAAATGCCTGCAAAATCGTTCAGTTGTATTGAACGCGTGTCAAAATAAACGGCTGAGTCTATTTTATTATACAATTTCACCATTCTTCTGCAAAAACGGCTCGATTTTGTCAAAAATGTAACAAAATTCATGCAAATTCAACGCAAATGCCTGCAAAATCGTTCAGTTGTATTGAAAGCGTGTCAAAATGAACGACTGAGTCTATTTTATATTACAATTTTACCATTCTTCTACAAATACGGCTCGATTTGGTCAAAAATGTGACAAAATACAGGAAAATTCAACGCAAATGCCTGCAAAATCGTTCAGTTGTATTGAAAGCGTGTCAAAATGAACGACTGAGTCTATTTTATATTACAATTTTACCATTCTTCTACAAAAACGGCTCGATTTGGTCAAAAATGTGACAAAATACAGGAAAATTCAACGCAAATGCTAGCTATAACGTTCAGATGTATTGAAAGCGTGTCAAAATAAACGGCTGAGTCTATCTAATTATACAATTTTACCATTCTTCTGCAATAACGACTCGATTTTGTCAAAAATGTGACAAAATACAGGAAAATTCAACGCAAATGCTAGCAATATCGTTCAGTTGTATTGAACGCGTGTCAAAATAAACGGCTGAGTCTATTTTATTATACAATTTTACCATTCTTCTGCAGAAACGGCTCTATTTGGTCAAAAATGTGACAAAATACAGGAAAATTCAACGCAAATGCTAGCTATAACGTTCAGTTGTATTGAAAGCGTGTCAAAATAAACGGCTGAGTCTATCTAAATATACAATTTTACCATTCTTCTGCAATAACGGCTCGATTTTGTCATAAATGTGACCAAATACAGGAAAATAGAACGCAAATGCTAGCAAAATCGTTCAGTTGTATTGAAAAGCGTGTCAAAATGAACGACTATTTCATTATACAATTTTACTATTCTTCTGCAAAAACGGCTCGATTTGGTCAAAAATGTGACAAAATACAGGAAAATTCAACGCAAATGCTTGCTATAACGTTCAGATGTATTGAAAGCGTGTCAAAATGAACGACTGAGTCTATTTTATATTACAATTTTACCATTCTTCTATAAATACGGCTCGATTTGGTCAAAAATGTGACAAAATACAGGAAAATTCAACGCAAATGCCTGCAAAATCGTTCAGTTGTATTGAAAGCGTGTCAAAATGAACGACTGAGTCTATTTTATATTACAATTTTACCATTCTTCTACAAAAACGGCTCGATTTGGTCAAAAATGTGACAAAATACAGGAAAATTCAACGCAAATGCTTGCTATAACGTTCAGATGTATTGAAAGCGTGTCAAAATAAACGGCTGAGTCTATCTAATTATACAATTTTACCATTCTTCTGCAATAACGACTCGATTTTGTCAAAAATGTGACAAAATACAGGAAAATTCAACGCAAATGCTAGCAATATCGTTCAGTTGTATTGAACGCGTGTCAAAATAAACGGCTGAGTCTATTTTATTATACAATTTTACCATTCTTCTGCAGAAACGGCTCTATTTGGTCAAAAATGTGACAAAATACAGGAAAATTCAACGCAAATGCTAGCTATAACGTTCAGTTGTATTGAACGCGTGTCAAAATAAACGGCTGAGTCTATCTAAATAAACAATTTTACCATTCTTCTACAATCACGACTCGATTTTGTCAAAAATGTGACCAAATACAGGAAAATAGAACGCAAATGCTAGCAAAATCGTTCAGTTGTATTGAAAGCGTGTCAAAATAAACGGCTGAGTCTATCTAATTATACAATTTTACCATTCTTCTGCAAAAACGGCTCGATTTTGTTAAGAATGTGGCAAAATACAGGAAAATTCAACGGAAATGCTAGCTATAACGTTCAGTTGTATTGAAAGCGTGTCAAAATAAACGGCTGCGTCTATCTAAATATACAATTTTACCATTCTTCTGCAATCACGACTCGATTTTGTCAAAAATGTGACCAAATACAGGAAAATAGAACGCAAATGCTAGCAAAATCGTTCAGTTGTATTGAAAGCGTGTCAAAATAAACGGCTGAGTCTATCTAATTATACAATTTTACCATTCTTCTGCAAAAACGGCTCGATTTTGTTAAGAATGTGACAAAATACAGGAAAATTCAACGGAAATGCTAGCTATAACGTTCAGATGTATTGAAAGCGTGTCAATATAAACGGCTGAGTCTATCTAATTATACAATTTTACCATTCTTCTGCAATAACGACTCGATTTTGTCAAAAATGTGACAAAATTCATGAAAACTCAACGCAAATGCTAGCAATATCGTTCAGTTGTATTGAAAGCGTGTCAAAATAAACGGCTGAGTCTATTTTATTATACAATTTTACCATTCTTCTGCAATCACTACTCGATTTTGTCAAAAATGTGACCAAATACAGGAAAATAGAACGCAAATGCTAGCAAAATCGTTCAGTTGTATTGAAAGCGTGTCAAAATAAACGGCTGAGTCTATCTAATTATACAATTTTACCATTCTTCTGCAAAAACGGCTCGATTTGGTCAAAAATGTGACAAAATAAAGGAAAATTCAACGCAAATGCTAGCTATAACGTTCAGATGTATTGAAAGCGTTTCAAAATAAACGGCTGAGTCTATCTAATTATACAATTTTACCATTCTTCTGCAAAAACGGCTCGATTTTGTCAAAAATGTGACAAAATTCATGCAAATTCAACGCAAATGCCTGCAAAATCGTTCAGTTGTATTGAAAGCGTGTCACAATGAACGACTGAGTCTATTTTATATTACAATTTTACCATTCTTCTACAAAAACGGCTCGATTTGGTCAAAAATGTGACAAAATACAGGAAAATTCAACGAAAATGCTAGCAAAATCGTTCAGATGTATTGAAAGCGTGTCAAAATAAACGGCTGAGTCTATCTAATTATACAATATTACCATTCTTCTGCAATAACGACTCGATTTTGTCAAGAATGTGACAAAATTAATGAAAATTCAACGCAAATGCTAGCAATATCGTTCAGTTGTATTGAAAGCGTGTCAAAATAAACGGCTGAGTCTATCTCATTATACAATTTTACCATTCTTCTGCAAAAACGGCTCGATTTTGTTAAGAATGTGACAAAATACAGGAAAATTCAACGCAGATGCCTGCAAAATCGTTCATTTGTATTGAAAGCGTGTCAAAATGAATGACTGAGTCCATTTTATTATACAATTTTAACATTCTTCTGCAAAAACGGCTCAATTTGGTCAAAAATGTGACAAAATACAGGATAATTCAACGCAAATGCTAGCTATAACGTTCAGATGTTCAGTTGTATTGAAAGCGTGTCAAAATAAACAGCTGAGTCTATCTAATTATACAATTTTACCATTCTTCTGCAATAACGACTCGATTTTGTTAAGAATGTGACAAAATACAGGAAAATTCAACGCAAATGCCTGCAAAATCGTTCAGTTGTATTGAACGCGTGTCAAAATAAACGGCTGAGTCTATCTAATTATTCAATTTTACCATTCTTCTGCAATAACGACTCGATTTTGTCAAGAATGTGACAAAATTAATGAAAATTCAACGCAAATGCTAGCAATATCGTTCAGTTGTATTGAAAGCGTGTCAAAATAAACGGCTGAGTCTATCTCATTATACAATTTTACCATTCTTCTGCAAAAACGGCTCGATTTTGTTAAGAATGTGACAAAATACAGGAAAATTCAACGGAAATGCTAGCTATAGCGTTCAGATGTATTGAAAGCGTGTCAAAATAAACGGCTGAGTCTATCCAATTATACACTTTTACCATTCTTCTGCAATAACGGCTCGATTTTGTCAAAAATGTGACAAAATTCATGCAAATTCAACGCAGATGCCTGCCAAATCGTTCATTTGTATTGAAAGCGTGTCAAAATGAATGACTGAGTCCATTTTATTATACAATTTTAACATTCTTCTGCAAAAACGGCTCAATTTGGTCAAAAATGTGACAAAATACAGGATAATTCAACGCAAATGCTAGCTATAACGTTCAGATGTTCAGTTGTATTGAAAGCGTGTCAAAATAAACAGCTGAGTCTATCTAATTATACAATTTTACCATTCTTCTGCAATAACGACTCGATTTTGTCAAAAATGTGACAAAATTGATGCAAATTCAACGCAGATGCCTGCAAAATCGTTCATTTGTATTGAAAGCGTGTCAAAATGAACGACTGAATCTATTTTATTATACAATTTTACCATTCTTCTGCAATAACGGCTCGATTTTGTCAAAAATGTGACAAAATTCATGCAAATTCAACGCAAATGCCTGCAAAATCGTTCATTTGTATTGAAAGCGTGTCAATATGAATGACTGAGTCCATTTTATTAAACAATTTTAACATTCTTCTGCAAAAACGGCTCGATTTGGTCAAAAATGTGACAAAATACAGGATAATTCAACGCAAATGCTAGCTATAACGTTCAGATGTATCGAAAGCTTGTCAAAATAAACGGCTGAGTCTATCTAATTATACAATTTTACCATTCTTTGTAATAACGGCTCGATTTTGTCAAAAATGTGACAAAATTCATGCAAATTCAACGCAAATGCCTGCAAAATCGTTCAGTTATATTGAAAGCGTGTCGAAATGAACGACTGAGTCTATTTTAGATTAGAATTTTACCATTCTTCTACAAAAACGGCTCGATTTGGTCAAAAATGTGACAAAATACAGGAAAATTCAACGCAAATGCTAGCTATAACGTTCAGATGTATTGAAAGCGTGTCAAAATAAACGGCTGAGTCTATCTAATTATACAATTTTACCATTCTTCTGCAATAACGACTCGATTTTGTCAAAAATGTGACAAAATTGATGCAAATTCAACGCAGATGCCTGCAAAATCGTTCATTTGTATTGAAAGCGTGTCAAAATGAACGACTGAGTCTATTTTATTATACAATTTTACCATTCTTCTGCAATAACGGCTCGATTTTGTCAAAAATGTGACAAAATTCATGCAAATTCAACGCAAATGCCTGCAAAATCGTTCATTTGTATTGAAAGCGTGTCAATATGAATGACTGAGTCCATTTTATTATACAATTTTAACATTCTTCTGCAATAACGACTCGATTTTGTCAAGAATGTGACAAAATTAATGAAAATTCAACGCAAATGCTAGCTATAACGTTCAGATGTATCGAAAGCTTGTCAAAATAAACGGCTGAGTCTATCTAATTATACAATTTTACCATTCTTTGTAATAACGGCTCGATTTTGTCAAAAATGTGACAAAATTCATGCAAATTCAACGCAGATGCCTGCAAAATCGTTCATTTGTATTGAAAGCGTGTCAAAATGAACGACTGAGTCTATTTTATTATACAATTTTACCATTCTTCTGCAATAACGGCTCGATTTTGTCAAAAATGTGACAAAATTCATGCAAATTCAACGCAAATGCCTGCAAAATCGTTCATTTGTATTGAAAGCGTGTCAATATGAATGACTGAGTCCATTTTATTATACAATTTTAACATTCTTCTGCAAAAACGGCTCGATTTGGTCAAAAATGTGACAAAATACAGGATAATTCAACGCAAATGCTAGCTATAACGTTCAGATGTATCGAAAGCTTGTCAAAATAAACGGCTGAGTCTATCTAATTATACAATTTTACCATTCTTTGTAATAACGGCTCGATTTTGTCAAAAATGTGACAAAATTCATGCAAATTCAACGCAAATGCCTGCAAAATCGTTCAGTTGTATTGAAAGCGTGTCGAAATGAACGACTGAGTCTATTTTAGATTACAATTTTACCATTCTTCTACAAAAACGGCTCGATTTGGTCAAAAATGTGACAAAATACAGGAAAATTTAACGCAAATGCTAGCTATAACGTTCAGATGTATTGAAAGCGTGTCAAAATAAACGGCTGAGTCTATCTAATTATACAATTTTACCATTCTTCAGCAAAAACGGCTCGATTTTGTTAAGAATGTTACAAAATACTGGAAAATTCAACGGAAATGCTAGCTATAACGTTCAGTGGTATTGAAAGCGTGTCAAAATAAACGGCTGAGTCAATCTAAATATACAATTTTACCATTCTTCTGCAATAACGGCTCGATTTTGTCATAAATGTGACAAAATTCATGCAAATTCAACGCAAATGCCTGCAAAATCGTTCATTTGTATTGAAAGCGTGTCAAAATGAATGACTGAGTCCATTTTATTATACAATTTTACCATTCTTCTGCAATAACGACTCGATTTTGTCAAGAATATGACAAAATTAATGAAAATACAACGCAAATGCTAGCAATATCGTTCAGTTGTATTGAAAGCGTGTCAAAATAAACGGCTGAGTCTATCTCAATATACAATTTTACCATTCTTCTGCAAAAACGGCTCGATTGGGTCAAAAATGTGACAAAATACAGGAAAATTCAACGCAAATGCTAGCTATAACGTTCAGATGTATTGAAAGCGTGTCAAAATAAACGGCTGAGTCTATTTTATTATACAATTTTACCATTCTTTGTAATAACGGCTCGATTTTGTCAAAAATGTGACAAAATTCATGCAAATTCAACGCAAATGCCTGCAAAATCGTTCAGTTGTATTGAAAGCGTTTCAAAATGAACGACTGAGTCTATTTTATACTACAATTTTACCATTCTTCTGCAAAAACGGCTCGATTTTGTTAAGAATGTGACAAAATACTGGAAAATTCAACGGAAATGCTAGCTATAACGTTCAGTTGTATTGAAAGCGTGTCAAAATAAACGGCTGTCTATCTAAATATACAATTTTACCATTCTTCTGCAATAACGACTCGATTTTGTCATAAATGTGACCAAATACAGGAAAATAGAACGCAAATGCAAGCAAAATCGTTCAGTTGTATTGAAAAGCGTGTCTAAATGAACGACTGAGCCAATTTCATTATACAATTTTACCATTCTTCTGCAAAAACGGCTCGATTTGGTCAAAAATGTGACAAAATACAGGAAAATTCAACGCAAATGCTAGCTATAACGTTCAGTTGTATTGAAAGCGTGTCAAAATAAACGGCTGTCTATCTAAATATACAATTTTACCATTCTTCTGCAATAACGACTCGATTTTGTCAAAAATGTGACAAAATTCATGCAAATTCAACGCAAATGCCTGCAAAATCGTTCAGTTGTATTGAACGCGTGTCAAAATAAACGGCTGAGTCTATTTTATTATACAATTTTACCATTCTTTGTAATAACGGCTCGATTTTGTCAAAAATGTGACAAAATTAATGCAAATTCAAGGCAAATGCCTGCAAAATCGTTCAGTTGTATTGAACGCGTGTCAAAATAAACGGCTGAGTCTATTTTATTATACAATTTTACCATTCTTTGTAATAACGGCTCGATTTTGTCAAAAATGTGACAAAATTCATGCAAATTCAACGCAAATGCCTGCAAAATCGTTCAGTTGTATTGAAAGCGTGTCAAAATAAACGGCTGTCTATCTAAATATACAATTTTACCATTCTTCTGCAATAACGGCTCGATTTTGTCATAAATGTGACCAAATACAGGAAAATAGAACGCAAATGCTAGCAAAATCGTTCAGTTGTATTGAAAAGCGTGTCTAAATGAACGACTGAGCCAATTTCATTATACAATTTTACCATTCTTCTGCAAAAACGGCTCGATTTGGTAAAAAATGTGACAATATACAGGAAAATTCAACGCAAATGCTAGCTATAACGTTCAGATGTATTGAAAGCGTGTCAAAATAAACAGCTGAGTCTATCTAATTATACAATTTTACCATTCTTCTGCAATAACGACTCGATTTTGTCAAGAATGTGACAAAATTAATGAAAATTCAACGCAAATGCTAGCAATATCGTTCAGTTGTATTGAAAGCGTGTCAAAATAAACGGCTGAGTCTATTTTATTATACAATTTTACCATTCTTTGTAATAACGGCTCGATTTTGTCAAAAATGTGACAAAATTCATGCAAATTCAACGCAAATGCCTGCAAATTTGTTCAGTTGTATTGAAAGCGTGTCAAAATGAACGACTGAGTCTATTTTATATTACAATTTTACCATTCTTCTACAAAAACGGCTCGATTTGGTCAAAAATGTGACAAAATACAGGAAAATTCAACGCAAATGCTAGCTATAACGTTCAGATGTATTGAAAGCGTGTCAAAATAAACGGCTGAGTCTATCTAATTATACAATTTTACCATTCTTCAGCAAAAACGGCTCGATTTTGTTAAGAATGTGACTAAATTCATGCAAATTCAACGCAAATGCCTGCAAAATCGTTCATTTGTATTGAAAGCGTGTCAAAATGAATGACTGAGTCCATTTTATTATACAATTTTACCATTCTTCTGCAATAACGACTCGATTTTGTCAAGAATGTGACAAAATTAATGAAAATTCAACGCAAATGCTAGCAATATCGTTCAGTTGTATTGAAAGCGTGTCAAAATAAACGGCTGAGTCTATCTCAATATACAATTTTACCATTCTTCTGCAAAAACGGCTCGATTGGGTCAAAAATGTGACAAAATACAGGAAAATTCAACGCAAATGCTAGCTATAACGTTCAGATGTATTGAAAGCGTGTCAAAATAAACGGCTGAGTCTATCTAATTATACAATTTTACTATTCTTCTGCAATAACGACTCGATTTTGTCAAAAATGTGACAAAATTCATGCAAATTCAACGCAAATGCCTACAAAATCGTTCAGTTGTGTTGAACGCGTGTCAAAATAAACGGCTGAGTCTATTTTATTATACAATTTTACCATTCTTTGTAATACCGGCTCGATTTTGTCAAAAATGTGACAAAATTCATGCAAATTCAACGCAAATGCCTGCAAAATCGTTCAGTTGTATTGAAAGCGTGTCAAAATGAACGACTGAGTCTATTTTATATTACAATTTTACCATTCTTCTGCAAAAACGGCTCGATTTTGTTAAGAATGTGACAAAATACTGGAAAATTCAACGGAAATGCTAGCTATAACGTTCAGTTGTATTGAAAGCGTGTCAAAATAAACGGCTGTCTATCTAAATATACAATTTTACCATTCTTCTGCAATAACGACTCGATTTTGTCATAAATGTGACCAAATACAGGAAAATAGAACGCAAATGCAAGCAAAATCGTTCAGTTGTATTGAAAAGCGTGTCTAAATGAACGACTGAGCCTATTTCATTATACAATTTTACCATTCTTCTGCAAAAACGGCTCGATTTGGTCAAAAATGTGACAAAATACAGGAAAATTCAACGCAAATGCTAGCTATAACGTTCAGATGTATTGAAAGCGTGTCAAAATAAACGGCTGAGTCTATCTAATTATACAATTTTACCATTCTTCTGCAATAACGACTCGATTTTGTCAAAAATGTTACAAAATTCATGCAAATTCAACGCAAATGCCTGCAAAATCGTTCAGTTGTATTGAACGCGTGTCAAAATAAACGGCTGAGTCTATTTTATTATACAATTTTACCATTCTTTGTAATAACGGCTCGATTTTGTCAAAAATGTGACAAAATTCATGCAAATTCAACGCAAATGCCTGCAAAATCGTTCAGTTGTATTGAACGCGTGTCAAAATAAACGGCTGAGTCTATTTTATTATACAATTTTACCATTCTTTGTAATAACGGCTCGATTTTGTCAAAAATGTGACAAAATTCATGCAAATTCAACGCAAATGCCTGCAAAATCGTTCAGTTGTATTGAAAGCGTGTCAAAATAAACGGCTGTCTATCTAAATATACAATTTTACCATTCTTCTGCAATAACGGCTCGATTTTGTCATAAATGTGACCAAATACAGGAAAATAGAACGCAAATGCTAGCAAAATCGTTCAGTTGTATTGAAAAGCGTGTCCAAATGAACGACTGAGCCAATTTCATTATACAATTTTACCATTCTTCTGCAAAAACGGCTCGATTTGGTCAAAAATGTGACAAAATTCATGCAAATTCAACGCAAATGCCTGAACAATCGTTCAGATGTATTGAAAGCGTGTCAAAATAAACGGCTGAGTCTATCTAATTATACAATTTTACCATTCTTCTGCAAAAACGGCTCGATTTTGTTAAGAATGTGACAAAATACTGGAAAATTCAACGGAAATGCTAGCTATAACGTTCAGTTGTATTGAAAGCGTGTCAAAATAAACGGATGTCTATCTAAATATACAATTTTACCATTCTTCTGCAATAACGGCTCGATTTTGTCATAAATGTGACCAAATACAGGAAAATAGAACGCAAATGCTAGCAAAATCGTTCAGTTGTATTGAAAAGCGTGTCTAAATGAACGACTGAGCCAATTTCATTATACAATTTTACCATTCTTCTGCAAAAACGGCTCGATTTGGTCAAAAATGTGACAAAATACAGGAAAATTCAACGCAAATGCTAGCTATAACGTTCAGATGTATTGAAAGCGTGTCAAAATAAACGGCTGAGTCTATCTAATTATACAATTTTACCATTCTTCTGCAATAGCGACTCGATTTTGTCAAAAATGTGACAAAATTCATGCAAATTCAACGCAAATGCCTGCAAAATCGTTCAGTTGTATTGAACGCGTGTCAAAATAAACGGCTGAGTCTATTTTATTATACAATTTTACCATTCTTCTGCAATAACGACTCGATTTTGTCAAAAATGTGACAAAATTCATACAAATTCAACGCAAATGCCTGCAAAATCGTTCAGTTGTATTGAAAGCGTGTCAAAATGAACGACTGAGTCTATTTTATATTACAATTTTACCATTCTTCTGCAAAAACGGCTCGATTTTGTTAAGAATGTGTCAAAATACTGGAAAATTCAACGGAAATGCTAGCTATAACGTTCAGTTGTATTGAAAGCGTGTCAAAATAAACGGCTGTCTATCTAAATATACAATTTTACCATTCTTCTGCAATAACGACTCGATTTTGTCATAAATGTGACCAAATACAGGAAAATAGAACGCAAATGCAAGCAAAATCGTTCAGTTGTATTGAAAAGCGTGTCTAAATGAACGACTGAGCCAATTTCATTATACAATTTTACCATTCTTCTGCAAAAACGGCTCGATTTGGTCAAAAATGTGACAAAATACAGGAAAATTCAACGCAAATGCTAGCTATAACGTTCAGATGTATTGAAAGCGGTCAAAATAAACGGCTGAGTCTATCTAATTATACAATTTTACCATTCTTCTGCAATAACGACTCGATTTTGTCAAAAATGTGACAAAATTCATGCAAATTCAACGCAAATGCCTGCAAAATCGTTCAGTTGTATTGAACGCGTGTCAAAATAAACGGCTGAGTCTATTTTATTATACAATTTTACCATTCTTTGTAATAACGGCTCGATTTTGTCAAAAATGTGACAAAATTCATGCAAATTCAACGCAAATGCCTGCAAAATCGTTCAGTTGTATTGAACGCGTGTCAAAATAAACGGCTGAGTCTATTTTATTATACAATTTTACCATTCTTTGTAATAACGGCTCGATTTTGTCAAAAATGTGACAAAATTCATGCAAATTCAACGCAAATGCCTGCAAAATCGTTCAGTTGTATTGAAAGCGTGTCAAAATAAACGGCTGTCTATCTAAATATACAATTTTACCATTCTTCTGCAATAACGGCTCGATTTTGTCATAAATGTGACCAAATACAGGAAAATAGAACGCAAATGCTAGCAAAATCGTTCAGTTGTATTGAAAAGCGTGTCCAAATGAACGACTGAGCCAATTTCATTATACAATTTTACCATTCTTCTGCAAAAACGGCTCGATTTGGTCAAAAATGTGACAAAATTCATGCAAATTCAACGCAAATGCCTGAACAATCGTTCAGTTGTATTGAACGCGTGTCAAAATAAACGGCTGAGTCTATTTTATTATACAATTTTACCATTCTTTGTAATAACGGCTCGATTTTGTCAAAAATGTGACAAAATTCATGCAAATTCAACGCAAATGCCTGCAAAATCGTTCAGTTGTATTGAAAGCGTGTCAAAATGAACGACTGAGTCTATTTTATATTACAATTTTACCATTCTTCTACAAAAACGGCTCGATTTGGTCAAAAATGTGACAAAATACAGGAAAATTCAACGCAAATGCTAGCTATAACGTTCAGATGTATTGAAAGCGTGTCAAAATAAACGGCTGAGTCTATCTAATTATACAATTTTACCATTCTTCTGCAAAAACGGCTCGATTTTGTTAAGAATGTGACAAAATACTGGAAAATTCAACGGAAATGCTAGCTATAACGTTCAGTTGTATTGAAAGCGTGTCAAAATAAACGGATGTCTATCTAAATATACAATTTTACCATTCTTCTGCAATAACGGCTCGATTTTGTCATAAATGTGACCAAATACAGGAAAATAGAACGCAAATGCTAGCAAAATCGTTCAGTTGTATTGAAAAGCGTGTCTAAATGAACGACTGAGCCAATTTCATTATACAATTTTACCATTCTTCTGCAAAAACGGCTCGATTTGGTCAAAAATGTGACAAAATACAGGAAAATTCAACGCAAATGCTAGCTATAACGTTCAGATGTATTGAAAGCGTGTCAAAATAAACGGCTGAGTCTATCTAATTATACAATTTTACCATTCTTCTGCAATAGCGACTCGATTTTGTCAAAAATGTGACAAAATTCATGCAAATTCAACGCAAATGCCTGCAAAATCGTTCAGTTGTATTGAACGCGTGTCAAAATAAACGGCTGAGTCTATTTTATTATACAATTTTACCATTCTTCTGCAATAACGACTCGATTTTGTCAAAAATGTGACAAAATTCATGCAAATTCAACGCAAATGCCTGCAAAATCGTTCAGTTGTATTGAAAGCGTGTCAAAATGAACGACTGAGTCTATTTTATATTACAATTTTACCATTCTTCTGCAAAAACGGCTCGATTTTGTTAAGAATGTGACAAAATACTGGAAAATTCAACGGAAATGCTAGCTATAACGTTCAGTTGTATTGAAAGCGTGTCAAAATAAACGGCTGTCTATCTAAATATACAATTTTACCATTCTTCTGCAATAACGACTCGATTTTGTCATAAATGTGACCAAATACAGGAAAATAGAACGCAAATGCAAGCAAAATCGTTCAGTTGTATTGAAAAGCGTGTCTAAATGAACGACTGAGCCAATTTCATTATACAATTTTACCATTCTTCTGCAAAAACGGCTCGATTTGGTCAAAAATGTGACAAAATACAGGAAAATTCAACGCAAATGCTAGCTATAACGTTCAGATGTATTGAAAGCGGTCAAAATAAACGGCTGAGTCTATCTAATTATACAATTTTACCATTCTTCTGCAATAACGACTCGATTTTGTCAAAAATGTGACAAAATTCATGCAAATTCAACGCAAATGCCTGCAAAATCGTTCAGTTGTATTGAACGCGTGTCAAAATAAACGGCTGAGTCTATTTTATTATACAATTTTACCATTCTTTGTAATAACGGCTCGATTTTGTCAAAAATGTGACAAAATTCATGCAAATTCAACGCAAATGCCTGCAAAATCGTTCAGTTGTATTGAACGCGTGTCAAAATAAACGGCTGAGTCTATTTTATTATACAATTTTACCATTCTTTGTAATAACGGCTCGATTTTGTCAAAAATGTGACAAAATTCATGCAAATTCAACGCAAATGCCTGCAAAATCGTTCAGTTGTATTGAAAGCGTGTCAAAATAAACGGCTGTCTATCTAAATATACAATTTTACCATTCTTCTGCAATAACGGCTCGATTTTGTCATAAATGTGACCAAATACAGGAAAATAGAACGCAAATGCTAGCAAAATCGTTCAGTTGTATTGAAAAGCGTGTCTAAATGAACGACTGAGCCAATTTCATTATACAATTTTACCATTCTTCTGCAAAAACGGCTCGATTTTGTCAAAAATGTGACAAAATTCATGCAAATTCAACGCAAATGCCTGCAAAATCATTCAGTTGTATTGAAAGCGTGTCAAAATAAACGGCTGTCTATCTAAATATACAATTTTACCATTCTTCTGCAATAACGGCTCGATTTTGTCATAAATGTGACCAAATACAGGAAAATAGAACGCAAATGCTAGCAAAATCGTTCAGTTGTATTGAAAAGCGTGTCCAAATGAACGACTGAGCCAATTTCATTATACAATTTTACCATTCTTCTGCAAAAACGGCTCGATTTGGTCAAAAATGTGACAAAATTCATGCAAATTCAACGCAAATGCCTGAACAATCGTTCAGTTGTATTGAACGCGTGTCAAAATAAACGGCTGAGTCTATTTTATTATACAATTTTACCATTCTTTGTAATAACGGCTCGATTTTGTCAAAAATGTGACAAAATTCATGCAAATTCAACGCAAATGCCTGCAAAATCGTTCAGTTGTATTGAAAGCGTGTCAAAATGAACGACTGAGTCTATTTTATATTACAATTTTACCATTCTTCTACAAAAACGGCTCGATTTGGTCAAAAATGTGACAAAATACAGGAAAATTCAACGCAAATGCTAGCTATAACGTTCAGATGTATTGAAAGCGTGTCAAAATAAACGGCTGAGTCTATCTAATTATACAATTTTACCATTCTTCTGCAAAAACGGCTCGATTTTGTTAAGAATGTGACAAAATACTGGAAAATTCAACGGAAATGCTAGCTATAACGTTCAGTTGTATTGAAAGCGTGTCAAAATAAACGGATGTCTATCTAAATATACAATTTTACCATTCTTCTGCAATAACGGCTCGATTTTGTCATAAATGTGACCAAATACAGGAAAATAGAACGCAAATGCTAGCAAAATCGTTCAGTTGTATTGAAAAGCGTGTCTAAATGAACGACTGAGCCAATTTCATTATACAATTTTACCATTCTTCTGCAAAAACGGCTCGATTTGGTCAAAAATGTGACAAAATACAGGAAAATTCAACGCAAATGCTAGCTATAACGTTCAGATGTATTGAAAGCGTGTCAAAATAAACGGCTGAGTCTATCTAATTATACAATTTTACCATTCTTCTGCAATAGCGACTCGATTTTGTCAAAAATGTGACAAAATTCATGCAAATTCAACGCAAATGCCTGCAAAATCGTTCAGTTGTATTGAACGCGTGTCAAAATAAACGGCTGAGTCTATTTTATTATACAATTTTACCATTCTTCTGCAATAACGACTCGATTTTGTCAAAAATGTGACAAAATTCATGCAAATTCAACGCAAATGCCTGCAAAATCGTTCAGTTGTATTGAAAGCGTGTCAAAATGAACGACTGAGTCTATTTTATATTACAATTTTACCATTCTTCTGCAAAAACGGCTCGATTTTGTTAAGAATGTGACAAAATACTGGAAAATTCAACGGAAATGCTAGCTATAACGTTCAGTTGTATTGAAAGCGTGTCAAAATAAACGGCTGTCTATCTAAATATACAATTTTACCATTCTTCTGCAATAACGACTCGATTTTGTCATAAATGTGACCAAATACAGGAAAATAGAACGCAAATGCAAGCAAAATCGTTCAGTTGTATTGAAAAGCGTGTCTAAATGAACGACTGAGCCAATTTCATTATACAATTTTACCATTCTTCTGCAAAAACGGCTCGATTTGGTCAAAAATGTGACAAAATACAGGAAAATTCAACGCAAATGCTAGCTATAACGTTCAGATGTATTGAAAGCGGTCAAAATAAACGGCTGAGTCTATCTAATTATACAATTTTACCATTCTTCTGCAATAACGACTCGATTTTGTCAAAAATGTGACAAAATTCATGCAAATTCAACGCAAATGCCTGCAAAATCGTTCAGTTGTATTGAACGCGTGTCAAAATAAACGGCTGAGTCTATTTTATTATACAATTTTACCATTCTTTGTAATAACGGCTCGATTTTGTCAAAAATGTGACAAAATTCATGCAAATTCAACGCAAATGCCTGCAAAATCGTTCAGTTGTATTGAACGCGTGTCAAAATAAACGGCTGAGTCTATTTTATTATACAATTTTACCATTCTTTGTAATAACGGCTCGATTTTGTCAAAAATGTGACAAAATTCATGCAAATTCAACGCAAATGCCTGCAAAATCGTTCAGTTGTATTGAAAGCGTGTCAAAATAAACGGCTGTCTATCTAAATATACAATTTTACCATTCTTCTGCAATAACGGCTCGATTTTGTCATAAATGTGACCAAATACAGGAAAATAGAACGCAAATGCTAGCAAAATCGTTCAGTTGTATTGAAAAGCGTGTCTAAATGAACGACTGAGCCAATTTCATTATACAATTTTACCATTCTTCTGCAAAAACGGCTCGATTTGGTCAAAAATGTGACAAAATTCATGCAAATTCAACGCAAATGCCTGCAAAATCGTTCAGTTGTATTGAAAGCGTGTCAAAATAAACGGCTGAGTCTATCTAATTATACAATTTTACCATTCTTCTGCAAAAACGGCTCGATTTTGTTAAGGATGTGACAAAATACTGGAAAATTCAACGCAAATGCTTGCAAAATCGTTCAGTTGTATTGAAAGCGTGTCAAAATAAACGGCTGTCTATCTAAATATACAATTTTACCATTCTTCTGCAATAACGGCTCGATTTTGTCATAAATGTGACCAAATACAGGAAAATAGAACGCAAATGCTAGCAAAATCGTTCAGTTGTATTGAAAAGCGTGTCTAAATGAACGACTGAGCCAATTTCATTATACAATTTTACCATTCTTCTGCAAAAACGGCTCGATTTGGTCAAAAATGTGACAAAATTCATGCAAATTCAACGCAAATGCCTGAACAATCGTTCAGTTGTATTGAACGCGTGTCAAAATAAACGGCTGAGTCTATTTTATTATACAATTTTAGCATTCTTTGTAATAACGGCTCGATTTTGTCAAAAATGTGACAAAATTCATGCAAATTCAACGCAAATGCCTGCAAAATCGTTCAGTTGTATTGAAAGCGTGTCAAAATGAACGACTGAGTCTATTTTATATTACAATTTTACCATTCTTCTACAAAAACGGCTCGATTTGGTCAAAAATGTGACAAAATACAGGAAAATTCAACGCAAATGCTAGCTATAACGTTCAGATGTATTGAAAGCGTGTCAAAATAAACGGCTGAGTCTATCTAATTATACAATTTTACCATTCTTCTGCAAAAACGGCTCGATTTTGTTAAGAATGTGACAAAATACTGGAAAATTCAACGGAAATGCTAGCTATAACGTTCAGTTGTATTGAAAGCGTGTCAAAATAAACGGATGTCTATCTAAATATACAATTTTACCATTCTTCTGCAATAACGGCTCGATTTTGTCATAAATGTGACCAAATACAGGAAAATAGAACGCAAATGCTAGCAAAATCGTTCAGTTGTATTGAAAAGCGTGTCTAAATGAACGACTGAGCCAATTTCATTATACAATTTTACCATTCTTCTGCAAAAACGGCTCGATTTGGTCAAAAATGTGACAAAATACAGGAAAATTCAACGCAAATGCTAGCTATAACGTTCAGATGTATTGAAAGCGTGTCAAAATAAACGGCTGAGTCTATCTAATTATACAATTTTACCATTCTTCTGCAATAGCGACTCGATTTTGTCAAAAATGTGACAAAATTCATGCAAATTCAACGCAAATGCCTGCAAAATCGTTCAGTTGTATTGAACGCGTGTCAAAATAAACGGCTGAGTCTATTTTATTATACAATTTTACCATTCTTCTGCAATAACGACTCGATTTTGTCAAAAATGTGACAAAATTCATGCAAATTCAACGCAAATGCCTGCAAAATCGTTCAGTTGTATTGAAAGCGTGTCAAAATGAACGACTGAGTCTATTTTATATTACAATTTTACCATTCTTCTGCAAAAACGGCTCGATTTTGTTAAGAATGTGACAAAATACTGGAAAATTCAACGGAAATGCTAGCTATAACGTTCAGTTGTATTGAAAGCGTGTCAAAATAAACGGCTGTCTATCTAAATATACAATTTTACCATTCTTCTGCAATAACGGCTCGATTTTGTCATAAATGTGACCAAATACAGGAAAATAGAACGCAAATGCTAGCAAAATCGTTCAGTTGTATTGAAAAGCGTGTCTAAATGAACGACTGAGCCAATTTCATTATACAATTTTACCATTCTTCTGCAAAAACGGCTCGATTTGGTCAAAAATGTGACAAAATTCATGCAAATTCAACGCAAATGCCTGCAAAATCGTTCAGTTGTATTGAACGCGTGTCAAAATAAACGGCTGAGTCTATTTTATTATACAATTTTACCATTCTTTGTAATAACGGCTCGATTTTGTCAAAAATGTGACAAAATTCATGCAAATTAAACGCAAATGCCTGCAAAATTGTTCAGTTGTATTGAAAGCGTGTCAAAATGAACGACTGAGTCTATTTTATATTACAATTTTACCATTCTTCTACAAAAACGGCTCGATTTGGTCAAAAATGTGACAAAATACAGGAAAATTCAACGCAAATGCTAGCTATAACGTTCAGATGTATTGAAAGCGTGTCAAAATAAACGGCTGAGTCTATCTAATTATACAATTTTACCATTCTTCTGCAAAAACGGCTCGATTTTGTTAAGAATGTGACAAAATACTGGAAAATTCAACGCAAATGCCTGCAAAATCGTTCAGTTGTATTGAAAGCGTGTCAAAATAAACGGCTGTCTATCTAAATATACAATTTTACCATTCTTCTGCAATAACGGCTCGATTTTGTCATAAATGTGACCAAATACAGGAAAATAGAACGCAAATGCTAGCAAAATCGTTCAGTTGTATTGAAAAGCGTGTCTAAATGAACGACTGAGCCAATTTCATTGTACAATTTTACCATTCTTCTGCAAAAACGGCTCGATTTGGTCAAAAATGTGACAAAATTCATGCAAATTCAACGCAAATGCCTGCAAAATCGTTCAGTTGTATTGAACGCGTGTCAAAATAAACGGCTGAGTCTATTTTATTATACAATTTTACCATTCTTTGTAATAACGGCTCGATTTTGTCAAAAATGTGACAAAATTCATGCAAATTCAACGCAAATGCCTGCAAAATTGTTCAGTTGTATTGAAAGCGTGTCAAAATGAACGACTGAGTCTATTTTATATTACAATTTTACCATTCTTCTACAAAAACGGCTCGATTTGGTCAAAAATGTGACAAAATACAGGAAAATTCAACGCAAATGCTAGCTATAACGTTCAGATGTATTGAAAGCGTGTCAAAATAAACGGCTGAGTCTATCTAATTATACAATTTTACCATTCTTCTGCAAAAACGGCTCGATTTTGTTAAGAATGTGACAAAATACTGGAAAATTCAACGGAAATGCTAGCTATAACGTTCAGTTGTATTGAAAGCGTGTCAAAATAAAGGGATGTCTATCTAAATATACAATTTTACCATTCTTCTGCAATAACGGCTCGATTTTGTCATAAATGTGACCAAATACAGGAAAATAGAACGCAAATGCTAGCAAAATCGTTCAGTTGTATTGAAAAGCGTGTCTAAATGAACGACTGAGCCAATTTCATTATACAATTTTACCATTCTTCTGCAAAAACGGCTCGATTTGGTCAAAAATGTGACAAAATACAGGAAAATTCAACGCAAATGCTAGCTATAACGTTCAGATGTATTGAAAGCGTGTCAAAATAAACGGCTGAGTCTATCTAATTATACAATTTTACCATTCTTTGTAATAACGGCTCGATTTTGTCAAAAATGTGACAAAATTCATGCAAATTCAACGCAAATGCCTGCAAAATTGTTCAGTTGTATTGAAAGCGTGTCAAAATGAACGACTGAGTCTATTTTATATTACAATTTTACCATTCTTCTACAAAAACGGCTCGATTTGGTCAAAAATGTGACAAAATACAGGAAAATTCAACGCAAATGCTAGCTATAACGTTCAGATGTATTGAAAGCGTGTCAAAATAAACGGCTGAGTCTATCTAATTATACAATTTTACCATTCTTCTGCAAAAACGGCTCGATTTTGTTAAGAATGTGACAAAATACTGGAAAATTCAACGGAAATGCTAGCTATAACGTTCAGTTGTATTGAAAGCGTGTCAAAATAAAGGGATGTCTATCTAAATATACAATTTTACCATTCTTCTGCAATAACGACTCGATTTTGTCAAAAATGTGACAAAATTCATGCAAATTCAACGCAAATGCCTGCAAAATCGTTCAGTTGTATTGAAAGCGTGTCAAAATGAACGACTGAGTCTATTTTATATTACAATTTTACCATTCTTCTGCAAAAACGGCTCGATTTTGTTAAGAATGTGACAAAATACTGGAAAATTCAACGGAAATGCTAGCTATAACGTTCAGTTGTATTGAAAGCGTGTCAAAATAAACGGCTGTCTATCTAAATATACAATTTTACCATTCTTCTGCAATAACGACTCGATTTTGTCATAAATGTGACCAAATACAGGAAAATAGAACGCAAATGCAAGCAAAATCGTTCAGTTGTATTGAAAAGCGTGTCTAAATGAACGACTGAGCCAATTTCATTATACAATTTTACCATTCTTCTGCAAAAACGGCTCGATTTGGTCAAAAATGTGACAAAATACAGGAAAATTCAACGCAAATGCTAGCTATAACGTTCAGATGTATTGAAAGCGGTCAAAATAAACGGCTGAGTCTATCTAATTATACAATTTTACCATTCTTCTGCAATAACGACTCGATTTTGTCAAAAATGTGACAAAATTCATGCAAATTCAACGCAAATGCCTGCAAAATCGTTCAGTTGTATTGAACGCGTGTCAAAATAAACGGCTGAGTCTATTTTATTATACAATTTTACCATTCTTTGTAATAACGGCTCGATTTTGTCAAAAATGTGACAAAATTCATGCAAATTCAACGCAAATGCCTGCAAAATCGTTCAGTTGTATTGAACGCGTGTCAAAATAAACGGCTGAGTCTATTTTATTATACAATTTTACCATTCTTTGTAATAACGGCTCGATTTTGTCAAAAATGTGACAAAATTCATGCAAATTCAACGCAAATGCCTGCAAAATCGTTCAGTTGTATTGAAAGCGTGTCAAAATAAACGGCTGTCTATCTAAATATACAATTTTACCATTCTTCTGCAATAACGGCTCGATTTTGTCATAAATGTGACCAAATACAGGAAAATAGAACGCAAATGCTAGCAAAATCGTTCAGTTGTATTGAAAAGCGTGTCTAAATGAACGACTGAGCCAATTTCATTATACAATTTTACCATTCTTCTGCAAAAACGGCTCGATTTGGTCAAAAATGTGACAAAATTCATGCAAATTCAACGCAAATGCCTGCAAAATCGTTCAGTTGTATTGAACGCGTGTCAAAATAAACGGCTGAGTCTATTTTATTATACAATTTTACCATTCTTTGTAATAACGGCTCGATTTTGTCAAAAATGTGACAAAATTCATGCAAATTAAACGCAAATGCCTGCAAAATTGTTCAGTTGTATTGAAAGCGTGTCAAAATGAACGACTGAGTCTATTTTATATTACAATTTTACCATTCTTCTACAAAAACGGCTCGATTTGGTCAAAAATGTGACAAAATACAGGAAAATTCAACGCAAATGCTAGCTATAACGTTCAGATGTATTGAAAGCGTGTCAAAATAAACGGCTGAGTCTATCTAATTATACAATTTTACCATTCTTCTGCAAAAACGGCTCGATTTTGTTAAGAATGTGACAAAATACTGGAAAATTCAACGCAAATGCCTGCAAAATCGTTCAGTTGTATTGAAAGCGTGTCAAAATAAACGGCTGTCTATCTAAATATACAATTTTACCATTCTTCTGCAATAACGGCTCGATTTTGTCATAAATGTGACCAAATACAGGAAAATAGAACGCAAATGCTAGCAAAATCGTTCAGTTGTATTGAAAAGCGTGTCTAAATGAACGACTGAGCCAATTTCATTATACAATTTTACCATTCTTCTGCAAAAACGGCTCGATTTGGTCAAAAATGTGACAAAATTCATGCAAATTCAACGCAAATGCCTGCAAAATCGTTCAGTTGTATTGAACGCGTGTCAAAATAAACGGCTGAGTCTATTTTATTATACAATTTTACCATTCTTTGTAATAACGGCTCGATTTTGTCAAAAATGTGACAAAATTCATGCAAATTCAACGCAAATGCCTGCAAAATTGTTCAGTTGTATTGAAAGCGTGTCAAAATGAACGACTGAGTCTATTTTATATTACAATTTTACCATTCTTCTACAAAAACGGCTCGATTTGGTCAAAAATGTGACAAAATACAGGAAAATTCAACGCAAATGCTAGCTATAACGTTCAGATGTATTGAAAGCGTGTCAAAATAAACGGCTGAGTCTATCTAATTATACAATTTTACCATTCTTCTGCAAAAACGGCTCGATTTTGTTAAGAATGTGACAAAATACTGGAAAATTCAACGGAAATGCTAGCTATAACGTTCAGTTGTATTGAAAGCGTGTCAAAATAAAGGGATGTCTATCTAAATATACAATTTTACCATTCTTCTGCAATAACGGCTCGATTTTGTCATAAATGTGACCAAATACAGGAAAATAGAACGCAAATGCTAGCAAAATCGTTCAGTTGTATTGAAAAGCGTGTCTAAATGAACGACTGAGCCAATTTCATTATACAATTTTACCATTCTTCTGCAAAAACGGCTCGATTTGGTCAAAAATGTGACAAAATACAGGAAAATTCAACGCAAATGCTAGCTATAACGTTCAGATGTATTGAAAGCGTGTCAAAATAAACGGCTGAGTCTATCTAATTATACAATTTTACCATTCTTCTGCAATAGTGACTCGATTTTGTCAAAAATGTGACAAAATTCATGCAAATTCAACGCAAATGCCTGCAAAATCGTTCAGTTGTATTGAACGCGTGTCAAAATAAACGGCTGAGTCTATTTTATTATACAATTTTACCATTCTTCTGCAATAACGACTCGATTTTGTCAAAAATGTGACAAAATTCATGCAAATTCAACGCAAATGCCTGCAAAATCGTTCAGTTGTATTGAAAGCGTGTCAAAATGAACGACTGAGTCTATTTTATATTACAATTTTACCATTCTTCTGCAAAAACGGCTCGATTTAGTTATGAATGTGACAAAATACTGGAAAATTCAACGGAAATGCTAGCTATAACGTTCAGTTGTATTGAAAGCGTGTCAAAATAAACGGCTGTCTATCTAAATATACAATTTTACCATTCTTCTGCAATAACGACTCGATTTTGTCATAAATGTGACCAAATACAGGAAAATAGAACGCAAATGCAAGCAAAATCGTTCAGTTGTATTGAAAAGCGTGACTAAATGAACGACTGAGCCAATTTCATTATACAATTTTACCATTCTTCTGCAAAAACGGCTCGATTTGGTCAAAAATGTGACAAAATACAGGAAAATTCAACGCAAATGCTAGCTATAACGTTCAGATGTATTGAAAGCGTGTCAAAATAAACGGCTGAGTCTATCTAATTATACAATTTTACCATTCTTCTGCAATAACGACTCGATTTTGTCAAAAATGTGACAAAATTCATGCAAATTCAACGCAAATGCCTGCAAAATCGTTCAGTTGTATTGAACGCGTGTCAAAATAAACGGCTGAGTCTATTTTATTATACAATTTTACCATTCTTTGTAATAACGGCTCGATTTTGTCATAAATGTGACCAAATACAGGAAAATAGAACGCAAATGCTAGCAAAATCGTTCAGTTGTATTGAAAAGCGTGTCTAAATGAACGACTGAGCCAATTTCATTATACAATTTTACCATTCTTCTGCAAAAACGGCTCGATTTGGTCAAAAATGTGACAAAATTCATGCAAATTCAACGCAAATGCCTGCAAAATCGTTCAGTTGTATTGAACGCGTGTCAAAATAAACGGCTGAGTCTATTTTATTATACAATTTTACCATTCTTTGTAATAACGGCTCGATTTTGTCAAAAATGTGACAAAATTCATGCAAATTCAACGCAAATGCCTGCAAAATTGTTCAGTTGTATTGAAAGCGTGTCAAAATGAACGACTGAGTCTATTTTATATTACAATTTTACCATTCTTCTACAAAAACGGCTCGATTTGGTCAAAAATGTGACAAAATACAGGAAAATTCAACGCAAATGCTAGCTATAACGTTCAGATGTATTGAAAGCGTGTCAAAATAAACGGCTGAGTCTATCTAATTATACAATTTTACCATTCTTCTGCAAAAACGGCTCGATTTTGTTAAGAATGTGACAAAATACTGGAAAATTCAACGGAAATGCTAGCTATAACGTTCAGTTGTATTGAAAGCGTGTCAAAATAAACGGCTGTCTATCTAAATATACAATTTTACCATTCTTCTGCAATAACGGCTCGATTTTGTCATAAATGTGACCAAATACAGGAAAATAGAACGCAAATGCTAGCAAAATCGTTCAGTTGTATTGAAAAGCGTGTCTAAATGAACGACTGAGCCAATTTCATTATACAATTTTACCATTCTTCTGCAATAACGGCTCGATTTTGTCATAAATGTGACCAAATACAGGAAAATAGAACGCAAATGCTAGCAAAATCGTTCAGTTGTATTGAAAAGCGTGTCTAAATGAACGACTGAGCCAATTTCATTATACAATTTTACCATTCTTCTGCAAAAACGGCTCGATTTGGTCAAAAATGTGACAAAAATCATGCAAATTCAACGCAAATGCCTGCAAAATCGTTCAGTTGTATTGAACGCGTGTCAAAATAAATGGCTGAGTCTATCTAATTATACAATTTTACCATTCTTCTGCAATAACGACTCGATTTTGTCAAAAATGTGACAAAATTCATGCAAATTCAACGCAAATGCCTGCAAAATTGTTCAGTTGTATTGAAAGCGTGTCAAAATAAACGGCTGAGTCTATCTCATTATACAATTTTACCATTCTTCTGCAAAAACGGCTCGATTTGGTCAAAAATGTGACAAAATACAGGAAAATTCAACGCAAATGCTAGCTATAACGTTCAGATGTATTGAAAGCGTGTCAAAATAAACGGCTGAGTCTATCTAATTATACAATTTTACCATTCTTCTGCAATAACGACTCGATTTTGTCAAAAATGTGACAAAATTCATGCAAATTCAACGCAAATGCCTGCAAAATCGTTCAGTTGTATTGAAAGCGTGTCAAAATGAACGACTGATTCTATTTTATATTACAATTTTACCATTCTTCTACAAAAACGGCTCGATTTGGTCAAAAATGTGACAAAATACAGGAAAATTCAACGCAAATGCTAGCTATAACGTTCAGATGTATTGAAAGCGTGTCAAAATAAACGGCTGAGTCTATCTAATTATACAATTTTACCATTCTTCTGCAAAAACGGCTCGATTTTGTTAAGAATGTGACAAAATACTGGAAAATTCAACGGAAATGCAGCTATAACGTTCAGTTGTATTGAAAGCGTGTCAAAATAAACGGCTGTCTATCTAAATATACAATTTTACCATTCTTCTGCAATAACGGTTCGATTTTGTCAAAAATGTGACAAAATACAGGAAAATTCAACGCAAATGCTTGCTATAACGTTCAGATGTATTGAAAGCGTGTCAAAATAAACGGCTGGGTCTATTTTATTATACAATTTTACCATTCTTCTGCAATAACGGCTCGATTTTGTCATAAAAGTGACCAAATACAGGAAAATAGAACGCAAATGCCTGCAAAATCGTTCAGTTGTATTGAACGCGTGTCAAAATAAACGGCTGAGTCTATTTTATTATACAATTTTACCATTCTTTGTTATAACGTCTCGATTTTGTCAAAAATGTGACAAAATTCATGCAAATTCAACGCAAATGCCTGCAAAATCGTTCAATTGTATTGAAAGCGTGTCAAAATTAACGACTGAGTCTATTCTATATTACAATTTTACCATTCTTCTGCAAAAACGGCTCGTTTGGTCAAAAATGTGACAAAATACAGGAAAATTCAACGCAAATGCTAGCTATAACGTTCAGATGTATTGAAAGCGTGTCAAAATAAACGGCTGAGTCTATCTAATTATACAATTTTACCATTCTTCTGCAATAACGACTCGATTTTGTCAAAAATGTGACAAAATTCATGCAAAAATCAACGCAAATGCCTGCAAAATCGTTCAGTTGTATTGAAAGCGTGTCAAAATGAACGACTGAGTCTATTTTATATTACAATTTTACCATTCTTCTACAAAAACGGCTCGATTTGGTCAAAAATGTGACAAAATACAGGAAAATTCAACGCAAATGCTTGCTATAACGTTCAGATGTATTGAAAGCGTGTCAAAATAAACGGCTGGGTCTATTTTATTATACAATTTTACCATTCTTCTGCAATAACGGCTCGATTTTGTCAAAAATGTGACAAAATTCATGCAAATTCAACGCAAATGCCTGCAAAATCGTTCATTTGTATTGAAAGCGTGTCAATATGAATGACTGAGTCCATTTTATTATACAATTTTAACATTCTTCTGCAAAAACGGCTCGATTTGGTCAAAAATGTGACAAAATTCAGGAAAATTCAACGCAAATGCTAGCTATAACGTTCAGATGTATTGAAAGCGTGTCAAAATAAACGGCTGAGTCTATCTAATTATACAATTTTACCATTCTTCTGCAAAAACGGCTCGATTTTGTTAAGAATGTGACAAAATACTGGAAAATTCAACGGAAATGCTAGCTATAACGTTCAGTTGTATTGAAAGCGTGTCAAAATAAACGGCTGAGTCTATCTAATTATACAATTTTACCATTCTTCTGCAAAAACGGCTCGATTTTGTTAAGAATGTGACAAAATACTGGAAAATTCAACGGAAATGCTAGCTATAACGTTCAGTTGTATTGAAAGCGTGTCAAAATAAACGGCTGTCTATCTAAATATACAATTTTACCATTCTTCTGCAATAACGGCTCGATTTTGTCATAAATGTGACCAAATACAGGAAAATAGAACGCAAATGCTAGCAAAATCGTTCAGTTGTATTGAAAAGCGTGTCTAAATGAACGACTGAGCCAATTTCATTATACAATTTTACCATTCTTCTGCAAAAACGGCTCGATTTGGTCAAAAATGTGACAAAATACAGGAAAATTCAACGCAAATGCTAGCTATAACGTTCAGATGTATTGAAAGCGTGTCAAAATAAACGGCTGAGTCTATCTAATTATACAATTTTACCATTCTTCTGCAATAACGGCTCGATTTTGTCAAAAATGTGACAAAATTCATGCAAATTCAACGCAAATGCCTGCAAAATCGTTCATTTGTATTGAAAGCGTGTCAATATGAATGACTGAGTCCATTTTATTATACAATTTTAACATTCTTCTGCAAAAACGGCTCGATTTGGTCAAAAATGTGACAAAATACAGGAAAATTCAACGCAAATGCTAGCTATAACGTTCAGATGTATTGAAAGCGTGTCAAAATAAACGGCTGAGTCTATCTAATTATACAATTTTACCATTCTTCTGCAAAAACGGATTCTTCTGCAATAACGGCTCGATTTTGTCATAAATGTGACCAAATACAGGAAAATAGAACGCAAATGCTAGCAAAATCGTTCAGTTGTATTGAAAAGCGTGTCTAAATGAACGACTGAGCCAATTTCATTATACAATTTTACCATTCTTATGCAAAAACGGCTCGTTTGGTCAAAAATGTGACAAAATACAGGAAAATTCAACGCAAATGCTAGCTATAACGTTCAGATGTATTGAAAGCGTGTCAAAATAAACGGCTGAGTCTATCTAATTATACAATTTTACCATTCTTCTGCAATAACGACTCGATTTTGTCAAAAATGTGACAAAATTCATGCAAATTCAACGCAAATGCCTGCAAAATCGTTCAGTTGTATTGAACGCGTGTCAAAATAAACGGCTGAGTCTATTTTATTATACAATTTTACCATTCTTTGTTATAACGGCTCGATTTTGTCAAAAATGTGACAAAATTCATGCAAATTCAACGCAAATGCCTGCAAAATCGTTCAGTTGTATTGAAAGCGTGTCAAAATAAACGGCTGAGTCTATCTAATTATACAATTTTACCATTCTTCTGCAATAACGACTCGATTTTGTCAAAAATGTGACAAAATACAGGAAAATTCAACGCAAATGCTTGCTATAACGTTCAGATGTATTGAAAGCGTGTCAAAATAAACGGCTGAGTCTATCTAATTATACAATTTTACCATTCTTCTGCAATAACGACTCGATTTTGTCAAAAATGTGACAAAATTCATGCAAATTCAACGCAAATGCCTGCAAAATCGTTCAGTTGTATTGAAAGCGTGTCAAAATGAACGACTGAGTCTATTTTATATTACAATTTTACCATTCTTCTACAAAAACGGCTCGATTTGTTCAAAAATGTGACAAAATACAGGAAAATTCAACGCAAATGCTTGCTATAACGTTCAGATGTATTGAAAGCGTGTCAAAATAAACGGCTGAGTATATCTAATTATACAATTTTACCATTCTTCTGCAATAACGACTCGATTTTGTCAAAAATGTGACAAAATTCATGCAAATTCAACGCAAATGCCTGCAAAATCGTTCAGTTGTATTGAAAGCGTGTCAAAATGAACGACTGAGTCTATTTTATATTACAATTTTACCATACTTCTACAAAAACGGCTCTATTTGGTCAAAAATGTGACAAAATACAGGAAAATTCAACGCAAATGCTAGCTATAACTTTCAGATGTATTGAAAGCGTGTCAAAATAAACGGCTGAGTCTATCTAATTATAAAATTTTACCATTTTTCTGCAAAAACGGCTCGATTTTGTTAAGAATGTGACAAAATTCATGCAAATTCAACGCAAATGCTAGCAAAATCGTTCAGTTGTATTGAAAAGCGTGTCTAAATGAACGACTGAGCCAATTTCATTATACAATTTTACCATTCTTCTGCAAAAACGGCTCGATTTGGTCAAAAATGTGACAAAATACAGGAAAATTAACCGCAAATGCTAGCTATAACGTTCAGATGTATTGAAAGCGTGTCAAAATAAACGGCTGAGTCTATCTAATTATACAATTTTACCATTCTTCTGCAAAAACGGCTCGATTTTGTTAAGAATGTGACAAAATACTGGAAAATTCAACGGAAATGCTAGCTATAACGTTCAGTTGTATTGAAAGCGTGTCAAAATAAACGGCTGAGTCTATCTAATTATACAATTTTACCATTCTTCTGCAAAAACGGCTCGATTTTGTTAAGAATGTGACAAAATACTGGAAAATTCAACGGAAATGCTAGCTATAACGTTCAGTTGTATTGAAAGCGTGTCAAAATAAACGGCTGTCTATCTAAATATACAATTTTACCATTCTTCTGCAATAACGGCTCGATTTTGTCATAAATGTGACCAAATACAGGAAAATAGAACGCAAATGCTAGCAAAATCGTTCAGTTGTATTGAAAAGCGTGTCTAAATGAACGACTGAGCCAATTTCATTATACAATTTTACCATTCTTCTGCAAAAACGGCTCGATTTGGTCAAAAATGTGACAAAATACAGGAAAATTCAACGCAAATGCTAGCTATAACGTTCAGATGTATTGAAAGCGTGTCAAAATAAACGGCTGAGTCTATCTAATTATACAATTTTACCATTCTTCTGCAATAACGGCTCGATTTTGTCAAAAATGTGACAAAATTCATGCAAATTCAACGCAAATGCCTGCAAAATCGTTCATTTGTATTGAAAGCGTGTCAATATGAATGACTGAGTCCATTTTATTATACAATTTTAACATTCTTCTGCAAAAACGGCTCGATTTGGTCAAAAATGTGACAAAATACAGGAAAATTCAACGCAAATGCTAGCTATAACGTTCAGATGTATTGAAAGCGTGTCAAAATAAACGGCTGAGTCTATCTAATTATACAATTTTACCATTCTTCTGCAAAAACGGATTCTTCTGCAATAACGGCTCGATTTTGTCATAAATGTGACCAAATACAGGAAAATAGAACGCAAATGCTAGCAAAATCGTTCAGTTGTATTGAAAAGCGTGTCTAAATGAACGACTGAGCCAATTTCATTATACAATTTTACCATTCTTATGCAAAAACGGCTCGTTTGGTCAAAAATGTGACAAAATACAGGAAAATTCAACGCAAATGCTAGCTATAACGTTCAGATGTATTGAAAGCGTGTCAAAATAAACGGCTGAGTCTATCTAATTATACAATTTTACCATTCTTCTGCAATAACGACTCGATTTTGTCAAAAATGTGACAAAATTCATGCAAATTCAACGCAAATGCCTGCAAAATCGTTCAGTTGTATTGAACGCGTGTCAAAATAAACGGCTGAGTCTATTTTATTATACAATTTTACCATTCTTTGTTATAACGGCTCGATTTTGTCAAAAATGTGACAAAATTCATGCAAATTCAACGCAAATGCCTGCAAAATCGTTCAGTTGTATTGAAAGCGTGTCAAAATAAACGGCTGAGTCTATCTAATTATACAATTTTACCATTCTTCTGCAATAACGACTCGATTTTGTCAAAAATGTGACAAAATACAGGAAAATTCAACGCAAATGCTTGCTATAACGTTCAGATGTATTGAAAGCGTGTCAAAATAAACGGCTGAGTCTATCTAATTATACAATTTTACCATTCTTCTGCAATAACGACTCGATTTTGTCAAAAATGTGACAAAATTCATGCAAATTCAACGCAAATGCCTGCAAAATCGTTCAGTTGTATTGAAAGCGTGTCAAAATGAACGACTGAGTCTATTTTATATTACAATTTTACCATTCTTCTACAAAAACGGCTCGATTTGGTCAAAAATGTGACAAAATACAGGAAAATTCAACGCAAATGCTTGCTATAACGTTCAGATGTATTGAAAGCGTGTCAAAATAAACGGCTGAGTATATCTAATTATACAATTTTACCATTCTTCTGCAATAACGACTCGATTTTGTCAAAAATGTGACAAAATTCATGCAAATTCAACGCAAATGCCTGCAAAATCGTTCAGTTGTATTGAAAGCGTGTCAAAATGAACGACTGAGTCTATTTTATATTACAATTTTACCATACTTCTACAAAAACGGCTCTATTTGGTCAAAAATGTGACAAAATACAGGAAAATTCAACGCAAATGCTAGCTATAACTTTCAGATGTATTGAAAGCGTGTCAAAATAAACGGCTGAGTCTATCTAATTATAAAATTTTACCATTTTTCTGCAAAAACGGCTCGATTTTGTTAAGAATGTGACAAAATTCATGCAAATTCAACGCAAATGCTAGCAAAATCGTTCAGTTGTATTGAAAAGCGTGTCTAAATGAACGACTGAGCCAATTTCATTATACAATTTTACCATTCTTCTGCAAAAACGGCTCGATTTGGTCAAAAATGTGACAAAATACAGGAAAATTAACCGCAAATGCTAGCTATAACGTTCAGATGTATTGAAAGCGTGTCAAAATAAACGGCTGAGTCTATCTAATTATACAATTTTACCATTCTTCTGCAATAACGACTCGATTTTGTCAAAAATGTGACAAAATTCATGCAAATTCAACGCAAATGCCTGCAAAATCGTTCAGTTGTATTGAAAGCGTGTCAAAATGAACGACTGAGTCTATTTTATATTACAATTTTACCATTCTTCTACAAAAACGGCTCGATTTGGTCAAAAATGTGACAAAATACAGGAAAATTCAACGCAAATGCTTGCTATAACGTTCAGATTTATTGAAAGCGTGTCAAAATAAACGGCTGGGTCTATTTTATTATACAATTTTACCATTCTTCTGCAATAACGGCTCGATTTTGTCAAAAATGTGACAAAATTCATGCAAATTCAACGCAAATGCCTGCAAAATCGTTCATTTGTATTGAAAGCGTGTCAATATGAATGACTGAGTCCATTTTATTATACAATTTTAACATTCTTCTGCAAAAACGGCTCGATTTGGTCAAAAATGTGACAAAATACAGGAAAATTCAACGCAAATGCTAGCTATAACGTTCAGATGTATTGAAAGCGTGTCAAAATAAACGGCTGAGTCTATCTAATTATACAATTTTACCATTCTTCTGCAAAAACGGTTCGATTTTGTTAAGAATGTGACAAAATACTGGAAAATTCAACGGAAATGCAGCTATAACGTTCAGTTGTATTGAAAGCGTGTCAAAATAAACGGCTGTCTATCTAAATATACAATTTTACCATTCTTCTGCAATAACGGTTCGATTTTGTCATAAATGTGACCAAATACAGGAAAATAGAACGCAAATGCTAGCAAAATCGTTCAGTTGTATTGAAAAGCGTGTCTAAATGAACGACTGAGCCAATTTCATTATACAATTTTACCATTCTTCTGCAAAAACGGCTCGTTTGGTCAAAAATGTGACAAAATACAGGAAAATTCAACGCAAATGCTTGCTATAACGTTCAGATGTATTGAAAGCGTGTCAAAATAAACGGCTGGGTCTATTTTATTATACAATTTTACCATTCTTCTGCAATAACGGCTCGATTTTGTCAAATGTGACCAAATACAGGAAAATAGAACGCAAATGCCTGCAAAATCGTTCAGTTGTATTGAACGCGTGTCAAAATAAACGGCTGAGTCTATTTTATTATACAATTTTACCATTCTTTGTTATAACGTCTCGATTTTGTCAAAAATGTGACAAAATTCATGCAAATTCAACGCAAATGCCTGCAAAATCGTTCAGTTGTATTGAAAGCGTGTCAAAATTAACGACTGAGTCTATTCTATATTACAATTTTACCATTCTTCTGCAAAAACGGCTCGTTTGGTCAAAAATGTGACAAAATACAGGAAAATTCAACGCAAATGCTAGCTATAACGTTCAGATGTATTGAAAGCGCGTCAAAATAAACGGCTGAGTCTATCTAATTATACAATTTTACCATTCTTCTGCAATAACGACTCGATTTTGTCAAAAATGTGACAAAATTCATGCAAAAATCAACGCAAATGCCTGCAAAATCGTTCAGTTGTATTGAAAGCGTGTCAAAATGAACGACTGAGTCTATTTTATATTACAATTTTACCATTCTTCTACAAAAACGGCTCGATTTGGTCAAAAATGTGACAAAATACAGGAAAATTCAACGCAAATGCTTGCTATAACGTTCAGATGTATTGAAAGCGTGTCAAAATAAACGGCTGGGTCTATTTTATTATACAATTTTACCATTCTTCTGCAATAACGGCTCGATTTTGTCAAAAATGTGACAAAATTCATGCAAATTCAACGCAAATGCCTGCAAAATCGTTCATTTGTATTGAAAGCGTGTCAATATGAATGACTGAGTCCATTTTATTATACAATTTTAACATTCTTCTGCAAAAACGGCTCGATTTGGTCAAAAATGTGACAAAATACAGGAAAATTCAACGCAAATGCTAGCTATAACGTTCAGATGTATTGAAAGCGTGTCAAAATAAACGGCTGAGTCTATCTAATTATACAATTTTACCATTCTTCTGCAATAACGGCTCGATTTTGTCAAAAATGTGACAAAATTCATGCAAATTCAACGCAAATGCCTGCAAAATCGTTCATTTGTATTGAAAGCGTGTCAATATGAATGACTGAGTCCATTTTATTATACAATTTTAACATTCTTCTGCAAAAACGGCTCGATTTGGTCAAAAATGTGACAAAATACAGGAAAATTCAACGCAAATGCTAGCTATAACGTTCAGATGTATTGAAAGCGTGTCAAAATAAACGGCTGAGTCTATCTAATTATACAATTTTACCATTCTTCTGCAAAAACGGCTCGATTTTGTTAAGAATGTGACAAAATACTGGAAAATTCAACGGAAATGAGCTATAACGTTCAGTTGTATTGAAAGCGTGTCAAAATAAACGGCTGTCTATCTAAATATACAATTTTACCATTCTTCTGCAATAACGGCTCGATTTTGTCATAAATGTGACCAAATACAGGAAAATAGAACGCAAATGCTAGCAAAATCGTTCAGTTGTATTGAAAAGCGTGTCTAAATGAACGACTGAGCCAATTTCATTATACAATTTTACCATTCTTCTGCAAAAACGGCTCGTTTGGTCAAAAATGTGACAAAATACAGGAAAATTCAACGCAAATGCTAGCTATAACGTTCAGATGTATTGAAAGCGTGTCAAAATAAACGGCTGAGTCTATCTAATTATACAATTTTACCATTCTTCTGCAATAACGACTCGATTTTGTCAAAAATGTGACAAAATTCATGCAAAAATCAACGCAAATGCCTGCAAAATCGTTCAGTTGTATTGAAAGCGTGTCAAAATGAACGACTGAGTCTATTTTATATTACAATTTTACCATTCTTCTACAAAAACGGCTCGATTTGGTCAAAAATGTGACAAAATACAGGAAAATTCAACGCAAATGCTTGCTATAACGTTCAGATGTATTGAAAGCGTGTCAAAATAAACGGCTGGGTCTATTTTATTATACAATTTTACCATTCTTCTGCAATAACGGCTCGATTTTGTCAAAAATGTGACAAAATTCATGCAAATTCAACGCAAATGCCTGCAAAATCGTTCATTTGTATTGAAAGCGTGTCAATATGAATGACTGAGTCCATTTTATTATACAATTTTAACATTCATCTGCAAAAACGGCTCGATTTGGTCAAAAATGTGACAAAATACAGGAAAATTCAACGCAAATGCTAGCTATAACGTTCAGATGTATTGAAAGCGTGTCAAAATAAACGGCTGAGTCTATCTAATTATACAATTTTACCATTCTTCTGCAAAAACGGCTCGATTTTGTTAAGAATGTGACAAAATACTGGAAAATTCAACGGAAATGCTAGCTATAACGTTCAGTTGTATTGAAAGCGTGTCAAAATAAACGGCTGTCTATCTAAATATACAATTTTACCATTCTTCTGCAATAACGGCTCGATTTTGTCATAAATGTGACCAAATACAGGAAAATAGAACGCAAATGCTAGCAAAATCGTTCAGTTGTATTGAAAAGCGTGTCTAAATGAACGACTGAGCCAATTTCATTATACAATTTTACCATTCTTCTGCAAAAACGGCTCGTTTGGTCAAAAATGTGACAAAATACAGGAAAATTCAACGCAAATGCTAGCTATAACGTTCAGATGTATTGAAAGCGTGTCAAAATAAACGGCTGAGTCTATCTAATTATACAATTTTACCATTCTTCTGCAATAACGACTCGATTTTGTCAAAAATGTGACAAAATTCATGCAAAAATCAACGCAAATGCCTGCAAAATCGTTCAGTTGTATTGAAAGCGTGTCAAAATGAACGACTGAGTCTATTTTATATTACAATTTTACCATTCTTCTACAAAAACGGCTCGATTTGGTCAAAAATGTGACAAAATACAGGAAAATTCAACGCAAATGCTTGCTATAACGTTCAGATGTATTGAAAGCGTGTCAAAATAAACGGCTGGGTCTATTTTATTATACAATTTTACAATTCTTCTGCAATAACGACTCGATTTTGTCAAAAATGTGACAAAATTCATGCAAAAATCAACGCAAATGCCTGCAAAATCGTTCAGTTGTATTGAAAGCGTGTCAAAATTAACGACTGAGTCTATTCTATATTACAATTTTACCATTCTTCTGCAAAAACGGCTCGTTTGGTCAAAAATGTGACAAAATACAGGAAAATTCAACGCAAATGCTAGCTATAACGTTCAGATGTATTGAAAGCGCGTCAAAATAAACGGCTGAGTCTATCTAATTATACAATTTTACCATTCTTCTGCAATAACGACTCGATTTTGTCAAAAATGTGACAAAATTCATGCAAAAATCAACGCAAATGCCTGCAAAATCGTTCAGTTGTATTGAAAGCGTGTCAAAATGAACGACTGAGTCTATTTTATATTACAATTTTACCATTCTTCTACAAAAACGGCTCGATTTGGTCAAAAATGTGACAAAATACAGGAAAATTCAACGCAAATGCTTGCTATAACGTTCAGATGTATTGAAAGCGTGTCAAAATAAACGGCTGGGTCTATTTTATTATACAATTTTACCATTCTTCTGCAATAACGGCTCGATTTTGTCAAAAATGTGACAAAATTCATGCAAATTCAACGCAAATGCCTGCAAAATCGTTCATTTGTATTGAAAGCGTGTCAATATGAATGACTGAGTCCATTTTATTATACAATTTTAACATTCTTCTGCAAAAACGGCTCGATTTGGTCAAAAATGTGACAAAATACAGGAAAATTCAACGCAAATGCTAGCTATAACGTTCAGATGTATTGAAAGCGTGTCAAAATAAACGGCTGAGTCTATCTAATTATACAATTTTACCATTCTTCTGCAATAACGGCTCGATTTTGTCAAAAATGTGACAAAATTCATGCAAATTCAACGCAAATGCCTGCAAAATCGTTCATTTGTATTGAAAGCGTGTCAATATGAATGACTGAGTCCATTTTATTATACAATTTTAACATTCTTCTGCAAAAACGGCTCGATTTGGTCAAAAATGTGACAAAATACAGGAAAATTCAACGCAAATGCTAGCTATAACGTTCAGATGTATTGAAAGCGTGTCAAAATAAACGGCTGAGTCTATCTAATTATACAATTTTACCATTCTTCTGCAAAAACGGCTCGATTTTGTTAAGAATGTGACAAAATACTGGAAAATTCAACGGAAATGAGCTATAACGTTCAGTTGTATTGAAAGCGTGTCAAAATAAACGGCTGTCTATCTAAATATACAATTTTACCATTCTTCTGCAATAACGGCTCGATTTTGTCATAAATGTGACCAAATACAGGAAAATAGAACGCAAATGCTAGCAAAATCGTTCAGTTGTATTGAAAAGCGTGTCTAAATGAACGACTGAGCCAATTTCATTATACAATTTTACCATTCTTCTGCAAAAACGGCTCGTTTGGTCAAAAATGTGACAAAATACAGGAAAATTCAACGCAAATGCTAGCTATAACGTTCAGATGTATTGAAAGCGTGTCAAAATAAACGGCTGAGTCTATCTAATTATACAATTTTACCATTCTTCTGCAATAACGACTCGATTTTGTCAAAAATGTGACAAAATTCATGCAAAAATCAACGCAAATGCCTGCAAAATCGTTCAGTTGTATTGAAAGCGTGTCAAAATGAACGACTGAGTCTATTTTATATTACAATTTTACCATTCTTCTACAAAAACGGCTCGATTTGGTCAAAAATGTGACAAAATACAGGAAAATTCAACGCAAATGCTTGCTATAACGTTCAGATGTATTGAAAGCGTGTCAAAATAAACGGCTGGGTCTATTTTATTATACAATTTTACCATTCTTCTGCAATAACGGCTCGATTTTGTCAAAAATGTGACAAAATTCATGCAAATTCAACGCAAATGCCTGCAAAATCGTTCATTTGTATTGAAAGCGTGTCAATATGAATGACTGAGTCCATTTTATTATACAATTTTAACATTCATCTGCAAAAACGGCTCGATTTGGTCAAAAATGTGACAAAATACAGGAAAATTCAACGCAAATGCTAGCTATAACGTTCAGATGTATTGAAAGCGTGTCAAAATAAACGGCTGAGTCTATCTAATTATACAATTTTACCATTCTTCTGCAAAAACGGCTCGATTTTGTTAAGAATGTGACAAAATACTGGAAAATTCAACGGAAATGCTAGCTATAACGTTCAGTTGTATTGAAAGCGTGTCAAAATAAACGGCTGTCTATCTAAATATACAATTTTACCATTCTTCTGCAATAACGGCTCGATTTTGTCATAAATGTGACCAAATACAGGAAAATAGAACGCAAATGCTAGCAAAATCGTTCAGTTGTATTGAAAAGCGTGTCTAAATGAACGACTGAGCCAATTTCATTATACAATTTTACCATTCTTCTGCAAAAACGGCTCGTTTGGTCAAAAATGTGACAAAATACAGGAAAATTAACCGCAAATGCTAGCTATAACGTTCAGATGTATTGAAAGCGTGTCAAAATAAACGGCAGAGTCTATTTTATTATACAATTTTACCATTCTTCTGCAATAACGACTCGATTTTGTCAAAAATGTGACAAAATTCATGCAAATTCAACGCAAATGCCTGCAAAATCGTTCAGTTGTATTGAACGCGTGTCAAAATAAACGGCTGAGTCTATTTTATTATACAATTTTACCATTCTTTGTTATAACGGCTCGATTTTGTCAAAAATGTGACAAAATTCATGCAAATTCAACGGAAATGCTAGCTATAACGTTCAGTTGTATTGAAAGCGTGTCAAAATAAACGGCTGTCTATCTAAATATACAATTTTACCATTCTTCTGCAATAACGGCTCGATTTTGTCATAAATGTGACCAAATACAGGAAAATAGAACGCAAATGCTAGCAAAATCGTTCAGTTGTATTGAAAAGCGTGTCTAAATGAACGACTGAGCCAATTTCATTATACAATTTTACCATTCTTCTGCAAAAACGGCTCGTTTGGTCAAAAATGTGACAAAATACAGGAAAATTCAACGCAAATGCTAGCTATAACGTTCAGATGTATTGAAAGCGTGTCAAAATAAACGGCAGAGTCTATTTTATTATACAATTTTACCATTCTTCTGCAATAACGACTCGATTTTGTCAAAAATGTGACAAAATTCATGCAAATTCAACGCAAATGCCTGCAAAATCGTTCAGTTGTATTGAACGCGTGTCAAAATAAACGGCTGAGTCTATTTTATTATACAATTTTACCATTCTTTGTTATAACGGCTCGATTTTGTCAAAAATGTGACAAAATTCATGCAAATTCAACGCAAATGCCTGCAAAATCGTTCAGTTGTATTGAAAGCGTGTCAAAATGAACGACTGAGTCTATTTTATATTACAATTTTACCATTCTTCTGCAAAAACGGCTCGATTTGGTCAAAAATGTGACAAAATACAGGAAAATTCAACGCAAATGCTAGCTATAACGTTCAGATGTATTGAAAGCGTGTCAAAATAAACGGCTGAGTCTATCTAATTATACAATTTTACCATTCTTCTGCAAAAACGGCTCGATTTTGTTAAGAATGTGACAAAATACTGGAAAATTCAACGGAAATGCTAGCTATAACGTTCAGTTGTATTGAAAGCGTGTCAAAATAAACGGCTGTCTATCTAAATATACAATTTTACCATTCTTCTGCAATAACGGCTCGATTTTGTCATAAATGTGACCAAATACAGGAAAATAGAACGCAAATGCTAGCAAAATCGTTCAGTTGTATTGAAAAGCGTGTCTAAATGAACGACTGAGCCAATTTCATTATACAATTTTACCATTCTTCTGCAAAAACGGCTCGTTTGGTCAAAAATGTGACAAAATACAGGAAAATTCAACGCAAATGCTAGCTATAACGGTCAGATGTATTGAAAGCGTGTCAAAATAAACGGCTGAGTCTATCTAATTATACAATTTTACCATTCTTCTGCAATAACGGCTCGATTTTGTCATAAATGTGACCAAATACAGGATAATAGAACTCAAATGCTAGCAAAATCGTTCAGTTGTATTGAAAAGCGTGTCAAAATGAACGACTGAGCCTATTTCATTATACAATTTTACCATTCTTCTGCAAAAACGGCTCGATTTAGTCAAAAATGTGACAAAATACAGGAAAGTTCAACGCAAATGCTAGCTATAACGTTCAGATGTATTGAAAGCGTGTCAAAATAAACGGCTGGGTCTATCTAATTATACAATTTTACCATTCTTCTGCAAAAACGGCTCGATTTTGTTAAGAATGTGACAAAATACTGGAAAATTCAACGCAAATGCTAGCTATAACGTTCAGATGTTTTGAAAGCGTGTCAAAATAAACGGCTGAGTCTATCTAATTATACAATTTTACCATTCTTCTGCAAAAACGGCTCGATTTTGTTAAGAATGTGACAAAATACTGGAAAATTCAACGCAAATGCTAGCTATAACGTTCAGTTGTATTGAAAGCGTGTCAAAATAAACGGCTGAGTCTATCTCATTATACAATTTTACCATTCTTCTGCAATAGTGACTCGATTTTGTCAAAAATGTGACAAAATTCATGCAAATTCAACACAAATGCCTGCAAAATCGTTCAGTTGTATTGAAAAGCGTGTCTAAATGAACGACTGATCCAATTTCATTATACAATTTTACCATTCTTCTGCAAAAACGGCTCGATTTGGTCAAAAATGTGACAAAATACAGGAAAATTCAACGCAAATGCTAGCTATAACGTTCAGATGTATTGAAAGCGTGTCAAAATAAACGGCTGAGTCTATCTAATTATACAATATTACCATTCTTCTGCAATAACGACTCGATTTTGTCAAAAATGTGACAAAATTCATGCAAATTCAACGCAAATGCCTGCAAAATCGTTCAGTTGTATTGAACGCGTGTCAAAATAAACGGCTGAGTCTATCTAATTATTCAATTTTACCATTCTTCTGCAATAACGACTCGATTTTGTCAAGAATGTGACAAAATTAATGAAAATTCAACGCAAATGCTAGCAATATCGTTCAGTTGTATTGAAAGCGTGTCAAAATAAACGGCTGAGTCTATCTCATTATACAATTTTACCATTCTTCTGCAAAAACGGCTCGATTTTGTTAAGAATGTGACAAAATACAGGAAAATTCAACGGAAATGCTAGCTATAGCGTTCAGATGTATTGAAAGCGTGTCAAAATAAACGGCTGAGTCTATCTAATTATACAATTTTACCATTCTTCTGCAATAACGACTCGATTTTGTCAAAAATGTGACAAAATTCATGAAAATTCAACGCAAATGCTAGCGATATCGTTCAGTTGTATTGAACGCGTGTCAAAATAAACGGCTGAGTCTATTTTATTATACAATTTTACCATTCTTCTGCAATCACGACTCGATTTTGTCAAAAATGTGACAAAATTGATGCAAATTCAACGCAAATGCCTGCAAAATCGTTCAGTTGTATTGAACGCGTGTCAAAATAAACGGCTGTCTATTTTATTATACAATTTTACCATTCTTCTGCAATAACGGCTCGATTTTGTAAAAAATGTGACAAAATTCATGCAAATTCAACGCAAATGCCTGCAAAATAGTTCATTTGTATTGAAAGCGTGTCAAAATGAACGACTGAGTCTATTTTATTATACAATTTTACCATTCTTCTGTAAAAACGGCTCGATCCGATCAAAAATGTGACAAAATTCATGCAAATTCAACGCAAATGCCTGCAAAATCGTTCAGTTGTATTGGAAAGCGTGTCAAAATGAACGACTGAGCCTATTTTATTATACAATTTTACCATTCTTCTGCAAAAACGGCTCGATTTGGTCAAAAATGTGACAAAATACAGGAAAATTCAACGCAAATGCTAGCTATAACGTTCAGATGTATTGAAAGCGTGTCAAAATAAACGGCTGAGTCTATCTAATTATACAATTTTACCATTCTTCTGCAATAACGACTCGATTTTGTCAAGAATGTGACAAAATTCATGCAAATTCAACGCAAATGCCTGCAAAATCGTTCAGTTGTATTGAACGAGTGTCAAAATAAACGGCTGAGTCTATTTTATTATACAATTTTACCATTCTTCTGCAAAAACGGCTCGATTTTGTCAAAAATGTGACAAAATTCATGCAAATTCAACGCAAATGCCTGCAAAATCGTTCAGTTGTATTGAAAAGCGTGTCTAAATGAACGACTGAGCCAATTTCATTATACAATTTTACCATTCTTCTGCAAAAACGGCTCGATTTGGTCCAAAATGTGACAAAATACAGGAAAGTTCAACGCAAATGCTAGCTATAACGTTCAGATGTATTGAAAGCGTGTCAAAATAAACGGCTGGGTCTATCTAATTATACAATTTTACCATTCTTCTGCAAAAACGGCTCGATTTTGTTAAGAATGTGACAAAATACTGGAAAATTCAACGCAAATGCTAGCTATAACGTTCAGATGTTTTGAAAGCGTGTCAAAATAAACGGCTGAGTCTATCTAATTATACAATTTTACCATTCTTATGCAATAACGACTCGATTTTGTCAAAAATGTGACAAAATTCATGCAAATTCAACGCAAATGCCTGCAAAATCGTTCAGTTGTATTGAACGAGTGTCAAAATAAACGGCTGAGTCTATTTTATTATACAATTTTACCATTCTTCTGCAAAAACGGCTCGATTTTGTCAAAAATGTGACAAAATTCATGCAAATTCAACACAAATGCCTGCAAAATCGTTCAGTTGTATTGAAAAGCGTGTCTAAATGAACGACTGATCCAATTTCATTATACAATTTTACCATTCTTCTGCAAAAACGGCTCGATTTGGTCAAAAATGTGACAAAATACAGGAAAATTCAACGCAAATGCTAGCTATAACGTTCAGATGTATTGAAAGCGTGTCAAAATAAACGGCTGAGTCTATCTAATTATACAATATTACCATTCTTCTGCAATAACGACTCGATTTTGTCAAAAATGTGACAAAATTCATGCAAATTCAACGCAAATGCCTGCAAAATCGTTCAGTTGTATTGAACGCGTGTCAAAATAAACGGCTGAGTCTATCTAATTATTCAATTTTACCATTCTTCTGCAATAACGACTCGATTTTGTCAAGAATGTGACAAAATTAATGAAAATTCAACGCAAATGCTAGCAATATCGTTCAGTTGTATTGAAAGCGTGTCAAAATAAACGGCTGAGTCTATCTCATTATACAATTTTACCATTCTTCTGCAAAAACGGCTCGATTTTGTTAAGAATGTGACAAAATACAGGAAAATTCAACGGAAATGCTAGCTATAGCGTTCAGATGTATTGAAAGCGTGTCAAAATAAACGGCTGAGTCTATCTAATTATACAATTTTACCATTCTTCTGCAATAACGACTCGATTTTGTCAAAAATGTGACAAAATTCATGAAAATTCAACGCAAATGCTTGCTATAACGTTCAGATGTATTGAAAGCGTGTCAAAATAAACGGCTGAGTCTATTTTATTATACAATTTTACCATTCTTCTGCAAAAACGGCTCGATTTGGTCAAAAATGTGACAAAATACAGGAAAATTCAACGCAAATGCTAGCTATAACGTTCAGATGTATTGAAAGCGTGTCAAAATAAACGGCTGAGTCTATCTAATTATACAATTTTACCATTCTTCTGCAATAACGACTCGATTTTGTCAAGAATGTGACAAAATTCATGCAAATTCAACGCAAATGCCTGCAAAATCGTTCAGTTGTATTGAACGAGTGTCAAAATAAACGGCTGAGTCTATTTTATTATACAATTTTACCATTCTTCTGCAAAAACGGCTCGATTTTGTCAAAAATGTGACAAAATTCATGCAAATTCAACGCAAATGCCTGCAAAATCGTTCAGTTGTATTGAAAAGCGTGTCTAAATGAACGACTGAGCCAATTTCATTATACAATTTTACCATTCTTCTGCAAAAACGGCTCGATTTGGTCCAAAATGTGACAAAATACATGAAAATTCAACTCAAATGCTAGCTATAACGTTCAGATGTATTGAAAGCGTGTCAAAATAAACGGCTGAGTCTATCTAATTATACAATATTACCATTCTTCTGCAATAACGACTCGATTTTGTCAAAAATGTGACAAAATTCATGCAAATTCAACGCAAATGCCTGCAAAATCGTTCAGTTGTATTGAACGCGTGTCAAAATAAACGGCTGAGTCTATCTAATTATTCAATTTTACCATTCTTCTGCAATAACGACTCGATTTTGTCAAGAATGTGACAAAATTAATGAAAATTCAACGCAAATGCTAGCAATATCGTTCAGTTGTATTGAAAGCGTGTCAAAATAAACGGCTGTCTATCTCATTATACAATTTTACCATTCTTCTGCAAAAACGGCTCGATTTTGTTAAGAATGTGACAAAATACAGGAAAATTCAACGGAAATGCTAGCTATAGCGTTCAGATGTATTGAAAGCGTGTCAAAATAAACGGCTGAGTCTATCTAATTATACAATTTTACCATTCTTCTGCAATAACGACTCGATTTTGTCAAAAATGTGACAAAATTCATGAAAATTCAACGCAAATGCTAGCGATATCGTTCAGTTGTATTGAACGCGTGTCAAAATAAACGGCTGAGTCTATCTCATTATACAATTTTCCCATTCTTCTGCAAAAACGGCTCGATTTTGTTAAGAATGTGACAAAATACAGGAAAATTCAACGGAAATGCTAGCTATAACGTTCAGATGTATTGAAAGCGTGTCAAAATGAACAGCTGAGTCTATCTAATTATAAAATTTTACCATTCTTTGTAATAACGCCTCGATTTTGTCAAAAATGTGACAAAATACAGGAAAATTCAACGCAAATGCTAGCTATGACGTTCAGATGTATTGAAAGCGTGTCAAAATAAACGGCTGAGTCTATCTAATTATACAAATTTACCATTCTTCTGCAATAACGACTCGATTTTGTCAAGAATGTGACAAAATTAATGAAAATTCAACGCAAATGCTAGCTATAACGTTCAGTTGTATTGAAAAGCGTGTCTAAATGAACGACTGAGCCAATTTCATTATACAATTTTACCATTCTTCTGCAAAAACGGCTCGATTTGGTCCAAAATGTGACAAAATACAGGAAAGTTCAACGCAAATGCTAGCTATAACGTTCAGATGTATTGAAAGCGTGTCAAAATAAACGGCTGGGTCTATCTAATTATACAATTTTACCATTCTTCTGCAAAAACGGCTCGATTTTGTTAAGAATGTGACAAAATACTGGAAAATTCAACGCAAATGCTAGCTATAACGTTCAGATGTTTTGAAAGCGTGTCAAAATAAACGGCTGAGTCTATCTAATTATACAATTTTACCATTCTTATGCAATAACGACTCGATTTTGTCAAAAATGTGACAAAATTCATGCAAATTCAACGCAAATGCCTGCAAAATCGTTCAGTTGTATTGAACGAGTGTCAAAATAAACGGCTGAGTCTATTTTATTATACAATTTTACCATTCTTCTGCAAAAACGGCTCGATTTTGTCAAAAATGTGACAAAATTCATGCAAATTCAACACAAATGCCTGCAAAATCGTTCAGTTGTATTGAAAAGCGTGTCTAAATGAACGACTGATCCAATTTCATTATACAATTTTACCATTCTTCTGCAAAAACGGCTCGATTTGGTCAAAAATGTGACAAAATACAGGAAAATTCAACGCAAATGCTAGCTATAACGTTCAGATGTATTGAAAGCGTGTCAAAATAAACGGCTGAGTCTATCTAATTATACAATATTACCATTCTTCTGCAATAACGACTCGATTTTGTCAAAAATGTGACAAAATTCATGCAAATTCAACGCAAATGCCTGCAAAATCGTTCAGTTGTATTGAACGCGTGTCAAAATAAACGGCTGAGTCTATCTAATTATTCAATTTTACCATTCTTCTGCAATAACGACTCGATTTTGTCAAGAATGTGACAAAATTAATGAAAATTCAACGCAAATGCTAGCAATATCGTTCAGTTGTATTGAAAGCGTGTCAAAATAAACGGCTGAGTCTATCTCATTATACAATTTTACCATTCTTCTGCAAAAACGGCTCGATTTTGTTAAGAATGTGACAAAATACAGGAAAATTCAACGGAAATGCTAGCTATAGCGTTCAGATGTATTGAAAGCGTGTCAAAATAAACGGCTGAGTCTATCTAATTATACAATTTTACCATTCTTCTGCAATAACGACTCGATTTTGTCAAAAATGTGACAAAATTCATGAAAATTCAACGCAAATGCTAGCGATATCGTTCAGTTGTATTGAACGCGTGTCAAAATAAACGGCTGAGTCTATTTTATTATACAATTTTACCATTCTTCTGCAATCACGACTCGATTTTGTCAAAAATGTGACAAAATTGATGCAAATTCAACGCAAATGCCTGCAAAATCGTTCAGTTGTATTGAACGCGTGTCAAAATAAACGGCTGTCTATTTTATTATACAATTTTACCATTCTTCTGCAATAACGGCTCGATTTTGTAAAAAATGTGACAAAATTCATGCAAATTCAACGCAAATGCCTGCAAAATAGTTCATTTGTATTGAAAGCGTGTCAAAATGAACGACTGAGTCTATTTTATTATACAATTTTACCATTCTTCTGTAAAAACGGCTCGATCCGATCAAAAATGTGACAAAATTCATGCAAATTCAACGCAAATGCCTGCAAAATCGTTCAGTTGTATTGGAAAGCGTGTCAAAATGAACGACTGAGCCTATTTTATTATACAATTTTACCATTCTTCTGCAAAAACGGCTCGATTTGGTCAAAAATGTGACAAAATACAGGAAAATTCAACGCAAATGCTAGCTATAACGTTCAGATGTATTGAAAGCGTGTCAAAATAAACGGCTGAGTCTATCTAATTATACAATTTTACCATTCTTCTGCAATAACGACTCGATTTTGTCAAGAATGTGACAAAATTCATGCAAATTCAACGCAAATGCCTGCAAAATCGTTCAGTTGTATTGAACGAGTGTCAAAATAAACGGCTGAGTCTATTTTATTATACAATTTTACCATTCTTCTGCAAAAACGGCTCGATTTTGTCAAAAATGTGACAAAATTCATGCAAATTCAACGCAAATGCCTGCAAAATCGTTCAGTTGTATTGAAAAGCGTGTCTAAATGAACGACTGAGCCAATTTCATTATACAATTTTACCATTCTTCTGCAAAAACGGCTCGATTTGGTCCAAAATGTGACAAAATACATGAAAATTCAACTCAAATGCTAGCTATAACGTTCAGATGTATTGAAAGCGTGTCAAAATAAACGGCTGAGTCTATCTAATTATACAATATTACCATTCTTCTGCAATAACGACTCGATTTTGTCAAAAATGTGACAAAATTCATGCAAATTCAACGCAAATGCCTGCAAAATCGTTCAGTTGTATTGAACGCGTGTCAAAATAAACGGCTGAGTCTATCTAATTATTCAATTTTACCATTCTTCTGCAATAACGACTCGATTTTGTCAAGAATGTGACAAAATTAATGAAAATTCAACGCAAATGCTAGCAATATCGTTCAGTTGTATTGAAAGCGTGTCAAAATAAACGGCTGTCTATCTCATTATACAATTTTACCATTCTTCTGCAAAAACGGCTCGATTTTGTTAAGAATGTGACAAAATACAGGAAAATTCAACGGAAATGCTAGCTATAGCGTTCAGATGTATTGAAAGCGTGTCAAAATAAACGGCTGAGTCTATCTAATTATACAATTTTACCATTCTTCTGCAATAACGACTCGATTTTGTCAAAAATGTGACAAAATTCATGAAAATTCAACGCAAATGCTAGCGATATCGTTCAGTTGTATTGAACGCGTGTCAAAATAAACGGCTGAGTCTATCTCATTATACAATTTTCCCATTCTTCTGCAAAAACGGCTCGATTTTGTTAAGAATGTGACAAAATACAGGAAAATTCAACGGAAATGCTAGCTATAACGTTCAGATGTATTGAAAGCGTGTCAAAATGAACAGCTGAGTCTATCTAATTATAAAATTTTACCATTCTTTGTAATAACGCCTCGATTTTGTCAAAAATGTGACAAAATACAGGAAAATTCAACGCAAATGCTAGCTATGACGTTCAGATGTATTGAAAGCGTGTCAAAATAAACGGCTGAGTCTATCTAATTATACAAATTTACCATTCTTCTGCAATAACGACTCGATTTTGTCAAGAATGTGACAAAATTAATGAAAATTCAACGCAAATGCTAGCTATAACGTTCAGTTGTATTGAAAGCGTGTCAAAATAAACGGCTGAGTCTATCTCATTATCTCATTATACAATTTTACCATTCTTCTGCAATAACGACTCGATTTTGTCAAAAATGTGACAAAATTCATGAAAATTCAACGCAAATGCTAGCAATATCGTTCAGTTGTATTGAACGCGTGTCAAAATAAACGGCTGAGTCTATTTAATTATACAATTTTACCATTCTTCTGCAATAACGGCTCGATTTTGTAAAAAATGTGACAAAATTCATGCAAATTCAACGCAAATGCCTGCAAAATCGTTCATTTGTATTGAAAGCGTGTCAAAATGAACGACTGAGTCTATTTTATTATACAATTTTACCATTCTTCTGTAAAAACGGCTCGATTTGGTCAAAAATGTGACAAAATTCATGCAAATTCAACGCAAATGCCTGCAAAATCGTTCAGTTGTATTGAAAGCGTTTCAAAATGAACGACTGAGTCTATTTTATATTACAATTTTACCATTCTTCTGCAGAAACGGCTCGATTTGGTCAAAAATGTGACAAAATACAGGAAAATTCAACGCAAATGCTAGCTATAACGTTCAGATGTATTGAAAGCATGTCAAAATAAACGGCTGAGTCTATCTAATTATACAATTTTACCATTCTTCTGCAAAAACGGCTCGATTTTGTTAAGAATGTGACAAAATACTGGAAAATTCAACGCAAATGCTAGCCATAACGTTCAGTTGTATTGAAAGCGTGTCAAAATAAACGGCTGAGTCTATTTTATTATACAATTTTACCATTCTTCTGCAATAACGACTCGATTTTGTCAAGAATGTGACAAAATTAATGAAAATTCAACGCAAATGCTAGCAAAATCGTTCAGTTGTATTGAAAGCGTGTCAAAATGAACGACTGAGTCTATTTTATATTACAATTTTACCGTTCTTCTACAAAAACGGCTCGATTTGGTCAAAAATGTGACAAAATACAGGAAAATTCAACGCAAATGCTAGCCATAACGTTCAGTTGTATTGAAAGCGTGTCAAAATAAACGGCTGAGTCTATCTCATTATACAATTTTACCATTCTTCTGCAATAGTGACTCGATTTTGTCAAAAATGTGACAAAATTCATGCAAATTCAACGCAAATGCCTGCAAAATCGTTCAGTTGTATTGAACGCGTGTCAAAATAAACGGCTGAGTCTATTTTATTATACAATTTTACCATTCTTCTGCAATAACGACTCGATTTTGTCAAGAATGTGACAAAATTAATGAAAATTCAACGCAAATGCTAGCAAAATCGTTCAGTTGTATTGAAAGCGTGTCAAAATGAACGACTGAGTCTATTTTATATTACAATTTTACCGTTCTTCTACAAAAACGGCTCGATTTGGTCAAAAATGTGACAAAATACAGGAAAATTCAACGCAAATGCTAGCCATAACGTTCAGTTGTATTGAAAGCGTGTCAAAATAAACGGCTGAGTCTATCTAAATATACAATTTTACCATTGTTCTGCAATAACGGCTCGATTTTGTCATAAATGTGACCAAATACAGGAAAATAGAACTCAAATGCTAGCAAAATCGTTCAGTTGTATTGAAAAGCGTGTCAAAATGAACGACTGAGCCTATTTCATTATACAATTTTACCATTCTTCTGCAAAAACGGCTCGATTTGGTCAAAAATGTGACAAAATACAGGAAAGTTCAACGCAAATGCTAGCTATAACGTTCAGATGTATTGAAAGCGTGTCAAAATAAACGGCTGGGTCTATCTAATTATACAATTTTACCATTCTTCTGCAAAAACGGCTCGATTTTGTTAAGAATGTGACAAAATACTGGAAAATTCAACGCAAATGCTAGCTATAACGTTCAGTTGTATTGAAAGCGTGTCAAAATAAACGGCTGAGTCTATCTCATTATACAATTTTACCATTCTTCTGCAATAGTGACTCGATTTTGTCAAAAATGTGACAAAATTCATGCAAATTCAACGCAAATGCCTGCAAAATCGTTCAGTTGTATTGAACGCGTGTCAAAATAAACGGCTGAGTCTATTTTATTATACAATTTTACCATTCTTCTGCAATAACGACTCGATTTTGTCAAGAATGTGACAAAATTAATGAAAATTCAACGCAAATGCTAGCAAAATCGTTCAGTTGTATTGAAAGCGTGTTAAAATGAACGACTGAGTCTATTTTATATTACAATTTTACCGTTCTTCTACAAAAACGGCTCGATTTTGTTAAGAATGTGACAAAATACTGGAAAATTCAACGCAAATGCTAGCTATAACGTTCAGTTGTATTGAAAGCGTGTCAAAATAAACGGCTGAGTCTATCTCATTATACAATTTTACCATTCTTCTGCAATAGTGACTCGATTTTGTCAAAAATGTGACAAAATTCATGCAAATTCAACGCAAATGCCTGCAAAATCGTTCAGTTGTATTGAACGCGTGTCAAAATAAACGGCTGAGTCTATTTTATTATACAATTTTACCATTCTTCTGCAAAAACGGCTCGATTTTGTCAAAAATGTGACAAAATTCATGCAAATTCAACACAAATGCCTGCAAAATCGTTCAGTTGTATTGAAAAGCGTGTCTAAATGAACGACTGATCCAATTTCATTATACAATTTTACCATTCTTCTGCAAAAACGGCTCGATTTGGTCAAAAATGTGACAAAATACAGGAAAATTCAACGCAAATGCTAGCTATAACGTTCAGATGTATTGAAAGCGTGTCAAAATAAACGGCTGAGTCTATCTAATTATACAATATTACCATTCTTCTGCAATAACGACTCGATTTTGTCAAAAATGTGACAAAATTCATGCAAATTCAACGCAAATGCCTGCAAAATCGTTCAGTTGTATTGAACGCGTGTCAAAATAAACGGCTGAGTCTATCTAATTATTCAATTTTACCATTCTTCTGCAATAACGACTCGATTTTGTCAAGAATGTGACAAAATTAATGAAAATTCAACGCAAATGCTAGCAATATCGTTCAGTTGTATTGAAAGCGTGTCAAAATAAACGGCTGAGTCTATCTCATTATACAATTTTACCATTCTTCTGCAAAAACGGCTCGATTTTGTTAAGAATGTGACAAAATACAGGAAAATTCAACGGAAATGCTAGCTATAGCGTTCAGATGTATTGAAAGCGTGTCAAAATAAACGGCTGAGTCTATCTAATTATACAATTTTACCATTCTTCTGCAATAACGACTCGATTTTGTCAAAAATGTGACAAAATTCATGAAAATTCAACGCAAATGCTAGCGATATCGTTCAGTTGTATTGAACGCGTGTCAAAATAAACGGCTGAGTCTATTTTATTATACAATTTTACCATTCTTCTGCAATCACGACTCGATTTTGTCAAAAATGTGACAAAATTGATGCAAATTCAACGCAAATGCCTGCAAAATCGTTCAGTTGTATTGAACGCGTGTCAAAATAAACGGCTGTCTATTTTATTATACAATTTTACCATTCTTCTGCAATAACGGCTCGATTTTGTAAAAAATGTGACAAAATTCATGCAAATTCAACGCAAATGCCTGCAAAATAGTTCATTTGTATTGAAAGCGTGTCAAAATGAACGACTGAGTCTATTTTATTATACAATTTTACCATTCTTCTGTAAAAACGGCTCGATCCGATCAAAAATGTGACAAAATTCATGCAAATTCAACGCAAATGCCTGCAAAATCGTTCAGTTGTATTGGAAAGCGTGTCAAAATGAACGACTGAGCCTATTTTATTATACAATTTTACCATTCTTCTGCAAAAACGGCTCGATTTGGTCAAAAATGTGACAAAATACAGGAAAATTCAACGCAAATGCTAGCTATAACGTTCAGATGTATTGAAAGCGTGTCAAAATAAACGGCTGAGTCTATCTAATTATACAATTTTACCATTCTTCTGCAATAACGACTCGATTTTGTCAAGAATGTGACAAAATTCATGCAAATTCAACGCAAATGCCTGCAAAATCGTTCAGTTGTATTGAACGAGTGTCAAAATAAACGGCTGAGTCTATTTTATTATACAATTTTACCATTCTTCTGCAAAAACGGCTCGATTTTGTCAAAAATGTGACAAAATTCATGCAAATTCAACGCAAATGCCTGCAAAATCGTTCAGTTGTATTGAAAAGCGTGTCTAAATGAACGACTGAGCCAATTTCATTATACAATTTTACCATTCTTCTGCAAAAACGGCTCGATTTGGTCCAAAATGTGACAAAATACATGAAAATTCAACTCAAATGCTAGCTATAACGTTCAGATGTATTGAAAGCGTGTCAAAATAAACGGCTGAGTCTATCTAATTATACAATTTTACCATTCTTCTGCAAAAACGGCTCGATTTTGTTAAGAATGTGACAAAATACTGGAAAATTCAACGGAAATGCTAGCTATAACGTTCAGTTGTATTGAAAGCGTGTCAAAATAAACGGCTGTCTATCTAAATATACAATTTTACCATTCTTCTGCAATAACGGCTCGATTTTGTTAAGAATGTGACAAAATTCATGCAAATTCAACGCAAATTCCTGCAAAATCGTTCAGTTGTATTGAAAAGCGTGTCTAAATGAACGACTGAGCCAATTTCATTATACAATTTTACCATTCTTCTGCAAAAACGGCTCGTTTGGTCAAAAATGTGACAAAATACAGGATAATTTAACGCAAATGCTAGCTATAACGTTCAGATGTATTGAAACCGTGTCAAAATAAACGGCTGAGTCTATCTAATTATACAATTTTACCATTCTTCTGCAATAACGACTCGATTTTGTCAAAAATGTGACAAAATTCATGCAAATTCAACGCAAATGCCTGCAAAATCGTTCAGTTGTATTGAACGCGTGTCAAAATAAACGGCTGAGTCTATTTTATTATACAATTTTACCATTCTTTGTTATAACGGCTCGATTTTGTCAAAAATGTGACAAAATTCATGCAAATTCAACGCAAATGCCTGCAAAATCGTTCAGTTGTATTGAAAGCGTGTCAAAATGAACGACTGAGTCTATTTTATATAACAATTGTACCATTCTTCTACAAAAACGGCTCGATTTGGTCAAAAATGTGACAAAATACAGGAAAATTCAACGCAAATGCTTGCTATAACGTTCAGATGTATTGAAAGCGTGTCAAAATAAACGGCTGAGTCTATCTAATTATACAATTTTACCATTCTTCTGCAATAACGACTCGATTTTGTCAAAAATGTGACAATATTCATGCAAATTCAACGCAAATGCCTGCAAAATCGTTCAGTTGTATTGAAAGCGTGTCAAAATGAACGACTGAGTCTATTTTATATTACAATTTTACCATTCTTCTACAAAAACGGCTCGATTTGGTCAAAAATGTGACAAAATACAGGAAAATTCAACGCAAATGCTAGCTATAACGTTCAGATGTATTGAAACCGTGTCAAAATAAACGGCTGAGTCTATCTAATTATACAATTTTACCATTCTTCTGCAATAACGACTCGATTTTGTCAAGAATGTGACAAAATTCATGCAAATTCAACGCAAATGCCTGCAAAATCGTTCAGTTGTATTGAACGAGTGTCAAAATAAACGGCTGAGTCTATTTTATTATACAATTTTACCATTCTTCTGCAAAAACGGCTCGATTTTGTCAAAAATGTGACAAAATTCATGCAAATTCAACGCAAATGCCTGCAAAATCGTTCAGTTGTATTGAAAAGCGTGTCTAAATGAACGACTGAGCCAATTTCATTATACAATTTTACCATTCTTCTGCAAAAACGGCTCGATTTGGTCCAAAATGTGACAAAATACATGAAAATTCAACTCAAATGCTAGCTATAACGTTCAGATGTATTGAAAGCGTGTCAAAATAAACGGCTGAGTCTATCTAATTATACAATATTACCATTCTTCTGCAATAACGACTCGATTTTGTCAAAAATGTGACAAAATTCATGCAAATTCAACGCAAATGCCTGCAAAATCGTTCAGTTGTATTGAACGCGTGTCAAAATAAACGGCTGAGTCTATTTTATTATACAATTTTACCATTCTTCTGCAATAACGACTCGATTTTGTCAAGAATGTGACAAAATTAATGAAAATTCAACGCAAATGCTAGCAAAATCGTTCAGTTGTATTGAAAGCGTGTTAAAATGAACGACTGAGTCTATTTTATATTACAATTTTACCGTTCTTCTACAAAAACGGCTCGATTTTGTTAAGAATGTGACAAAATACAGGAAAATTCAACGGAAATGCTAGCTATAGCGTTCAGATGTATTGAAAGCGTGTCAAAATAAACGGCTGAGTCTATCTAATTATACAATTTTACCATTCTTCTGCAATAACGACTCGATTTTGTCAAAAATGTGACAAAATTCATGAAAATTCAACGCAAATGCTAGCGATATCGTTCAGTTGTATTGAACGCGTGTCAAAATAAACGGCTGAGTCTATTTTATTATACAATTTTACCATTCTTCTGCAATCACGACTCGATTTTGTCAAAAATGTGACAAAATTGATGCAAATTCAACGCAAATGCCTGCAAAATCGTTCAGTTGTATTGAACGCGTGTCAAAATAAACGGCTGTCTATTTTATTATACAATTTTACCATTCTTCTGCAATAACGGCTCGATTTTGTAAAAAATGTGACAAAATTCATGCAAATTCAACGCAAATGCCTGCAAAATAGTTCATTTGTATTGAAAGCGTGTCAAAATGAACGACTGAGTCTATTTTATTATACAATTTTACCATTCTTCTGTAAAAACGGCTCGATCCGATCAAAAATGTGACAAAATTCATGCAAATTCAACGCAAATGCCTGCAAAATCGTTCAGTTGTATTGGAAAGCGTGTCAAAATGAACGACTGAGCCTATTTTATTATACAATTTTACCATTCTTCTGCAAAAACGGCTCGATTTGGTCAAAAATGTGACAAAATACAGGAAAATTCAACGCAAATGCTAGCTATAACGTTCAGATGTATTGAAAGCGTGTCAAAATAAACGGCTGAGTCTATCTAATTATACAATTTTACCATTCTTCTGCAATAACGACTCGATTTTGTCAAGAATGTGACAAAATTCATGCAAATTCAACGCAAATGCCTGCAAAATCGTTCAGTTGTATTGAACGAGTGTCAAAATAAACGGCTGAGTCTATTTTATTATACAATTTTACCATTCTTCTGCAAAAACGGCTCGATTTTGTCAAAAATGTGACAAAATTCATGCAAATTCAACGCAAATGCCTGCAAAATCGTTCAGTTGTATTGAAAAGCGTGTCTAAATGAACGACTGAGCCAATTTCATTATACAATTTTACCATTCTTCTGCAAAAACGGCTCGATTTGGTCCAAAATGTGACAAAATACATGAAAATTCAACTCAAATGCTAGCTATAACGTTCAGATGTATTGAAAGCGTGTCAAAATAAACGGCTGAGTCTATCTAATTATACAATATTACCATTCTTCTGCAATAACGACTCGATTTTGTCAAAAATGTGACAAAATTCATGCAAAATCAACGCAAATGCCTGCAAAATCGTTCAGTTGTATTGAACGCGTGTCAAAATAAACGGCTGAGTCTATCTAATTATTCAATTTTACCATTCTTCTGCAATAACGACTCGATTTTGTCAAGAATGTGACAAAATTAATGAAAATTCAACGCAAATGCTAGCAATATCGTTCAGTTGTATTGAAAGCGTGTCAAAATAAACGGCTGAGTCTATCTCATTATACAATTTTACCATTCTTCTGCAAAAACGGCTCGATTTTGTTAAGAATGTGACAAAATACAGGAAAATTCAACGGAAATGCTAGCTATAGCGTTCAGATGTATTGAAAGCGTGTCAAAATAAACGGCTGAGTCTATCTAATTATACAATTTTACCATTCTTCTGCAATAACGACTCGATTTTGTCAAAAATGTGACAAAATTCATGAAAATTCAACGCAAATGCTAGCGATATCGTTCAGTTGTATTGAACGCGTGTCAAAATAAACGGCTGAGTCTATCTCATTATACAATTTTCCCATTCTTCTGCAAAAACGGCTCGATTTTGTTAAGAATGTGACAAAATACAGGAAAATTCAACGGAAATGCTAGCTATAACGTTCAGATGTATTGAAAGCGTGTCAAAATGAACAGCTGAGTCTATCTAATTATAAAATTTTACCATTCTTTGTAATAACGCCTCGATTTTGTCAAAAATGTGACAAAATACAGGAAAATTCAACGCAAATGCTAGCTATGACGTTCAGATGTATTGAAAGCGTGTCAAAATAAACGGCTGAGTCTATCTAATTATACAAATTTACCATTCTTCTGCAATAACGACTCGATTTTGTCAAGAATGTGACAAAATTAATGAAAATTCAACGCAAATGCTAGCTATAACGTTCAGTTGTATTGAAAGCGTGTCAAAATAAACGGCTGAGTCTATCTCATTATCTCATTATACAATTTTACCATTCTTCTGCAATAACGACTCGATTTTGTCAAAAATGTGACAAAATTCATGAAAATTCAACGCAAATGCTAGCAATATCGTTCAGTTGTATTGAACGCGTGTCAAAATAAACGGCTGAGTCTATTTAATTATACAATTTTACCATTCTTCTGCAATAACGGCTCGATTTGGTCAAAAATGTGACAAAATTCATGCAAATTCAACGCAAATGCCTGCAAAATCGTTCAGTTGTATTGAAAGCGTTTCAAAATGAACGACTGAGTCTATTTTATATTACAATTTTACCATTCTTCTGCAGAAACGGCTCGATTTGGTCAAAAATGTGACAAAATACAGGAAAATTCAACGCAAATGCTAGCTATAACGTTCAGATGTATTGAAAGCATGTCAAAATAAACGGCTGAGTCTATCTAATTATACAATTTTACCATTCTTCTGCAAAAACGGCTCGATTTTGTTAAGAATGTGACAAAATACTGGAAAATTCAACGCAAATGCTAGCCATAACGTTCAGTTGTATTGAAAGCGTGTCAAAATAAACGGCTGAGTCTATTTTATTATACAATTTTGCCATTCTTCTGCAATAACGACTCGATTTTGTCAAGAATGTGACAAAATTAATGAAAATTCAACGCAAATGCTAGCAAAATCGTTCAGTTGTATTGAAAGCGTGTCAAAATGAACGACTGAGTCTATTTTATATTACAATTTTACCGTTCTTCTACAAAAACGGCTCGATTTGGTCAAAAATGTGACAAAATACAGGAAAATTCAACGCAAATGCTAGCCATAACGTTCAGTTGTATTGAAAGCGTGTCAAAATAAACGGCTGAGTCTATCTCATTATACAATTTTACCATTCTTCTGCAATAGTGACTCGATTTTGTCAAAAATGTGACAAAATTCATGCAAATTCAACGCAAATGCCTGCAAAATCGTTCAGTTGTATTGAACGCGTGTCAAAATAAACGGCTGAGTCTATTTTATTATACAATTTTACCATTCTTCTGCAATAACGACTCGATTTTGTCAAGAATGTGACAAAATTAATGAAAATTCAACGCAAATGCTAGCAAAATCGTTCAGTTGTATTGAAAGCGTGTCAAAATGAACGACTGAGTCTATTTTATATTACAATTTTACCGTTCTTCTGCAATAACGACTCGATTTTGTCAAAAATGTGACAAAATTCATGCAAATTCAACGCAAATGCCTGCAAAATCGTTCAGTTGTATTGAAAGCGTTTCAAAATGAACGACTGAGTCTATTTTATATTACAATTTTACCATTCTTCTGCAGAAACGGCTCGATTTTGTCATAAATGTGACCAAATACAGGAAAATAGAACTCAAATGCTAGAAAAATCGTTCAGTTGTATTGAAAAGCGTGTCAAAATGAACGACTGAGCCTATTTCATTATACAATTTTACCATTCTTCTGCAAAAACGGCTCGATTTGGTCAAAAATGTGACAAAATACAGGAAAGTTCAACGCAAATGCTAGCTATAACGTTCAGATGTATTGAAAGCGTGTCAAAATAAACGGCTGGGTCTATCTAATTATACAATTTTACCATTCTTCTGCAAAAACGGCTCGATTTTGTTAAGAATGTGACAAAATACTGGAAAATTCAACGCAAATGCTAGCTATAACGTTCAGTTGTATTGAAAGCGTGTCAAAATAAACGGCTGAGTCTATCTCATTATACAATTTTACCATTCTTCTGCAATAGTGACTCGATTTTGTCAAAAATGTGACAAAATTCATGCAAATTCAACGCAAATGCCTGCAAAATCGTTCAGTTGTATTGAACGCGTGTCAAAATAAACGGCTGAGTCTATTTTATTATACAATTTTACCATTCTTCTGCAGAAACGGCTCGATTTTGTCATAAATGTGACCAAATACAGGAAAATAGAACTCAAATGCTAGCAAAATCGTTCAGTTGTATTGAAAAGCGTGTCAAAATGAACGACTGAGCCTATTTCATTATACAATTTTACCATTCTTCTGCAAAAACGGCTCGATTTGGTCAAAAATGTGACAAAATACAGGAAAGTTCAACGCAAATGCTAGCTATAACGTTCAGATGTATTGAAAGCGTGTCAAAATAAACGGCTGGGTCTATCTAATTATACAATTTTACCATTCTTCTGCAAAAACGGCTCGATTTTGTTAAGAATGTGACAAAATACTGGAAAATTCAACGCAAATGCTAGCTATAACGTTCAGATGTTTTGAAAGCGTGTCAAAATAAACGGCTGAGTCTATCTAATTATACAATTTTACCATTCTTATGCAATAACGACTCGATTTTGTCAAAAATGTGACAAAATTCATGCAAATTCAACGCAAATGCCTGCAAAATCGTTCAGTTGTATTGAACGAGTGTCAAAATAAACGGCTGAGTCTATTTTATTATACAATTTTACCATTCTTCTGCAAAAACGGCTCGATTTTGTCAAAAATGTGACAAAATTCATGCAAATTCAACACAAATGCCTGCAAAATCGTTCAGTTGTATTGAAAAGCGTGTCTAAATGAACGACTGATCCAATTTCATTATACAATTTTACCATTCTTCTGCAAAAACGGCTCGATTTGGTCAAAAATGTGACAAAATACAGGAAAATTCAACGCAAATGCTAGCTATAACGTTCAGATGTATTGAAAGCGTGTCAAAATAAACGGCTGAGTCTATCTAATTATACAATATTACCATTCTTCTGCAATAACGACTCGATTTTGTCAAAAATGTGACAAAATTCATGCAAATTCAACGCAAATGCCTGCAAAATCGTTCAGTTGTATTGAACGCGTGTCAAAATAAACGGCTGAGTCTATTTTATTATTCAATTTTACCATTCTTCTGCAATAACGACTCGATTTTGTCAAGAATGTGACAAAATTAATGAAAATTCAACGCAAATGCTAGCAATATCGTTCAGTTGTATTGAAAGCGTGTCAAAATAAACGGCTGAGTCTATCTCATTATACAATTTTACCATTCTTCTGCAAAAACGGCTCGATTTTGTTAAGAATGTGACAAAATACAGGAAAATTCAACGGAAATGCTAGCTATAGCGTTCAGATGTATTGAAAGCGTGTCAAAATAAACGGCTGAGTCTATCTAATTATACAATTTTACCATTCTTCTGCAATAACGACTCGATTTTGTCAAAAATGTGACAAAATTCATGAAAATTCAACGCAAATGCTAGCGATATCGTTCAGTTGTATTGAACGCGTGTCAAAATAAACGGCTGAGTCTATTTTATTATACAATTTTACCATTCTTCATTTGATATGAGTGAGTGAGACGTGCTAGCGTGCTGACGTGTTCGTGCGGTGGGAGCAAATAGTTTTTGAGAAGACTGGTTTGAGGGTCGAGGAAAATAGTGCAGAGGGGTGTCATTTGAGGGGGACGGACAGGGAAAGAGAAGTGAAGTAGGAGAGCCCCAAAAAAGGGAAATAAATACCACCCTCGATTTATAAGAAACGAGGTGAGGTTATGTCTAAACAAAACGATAAGGCAAAAATTAATAATAAAGAAGAAAAACCGAGCACAAGTAGCGACATCTATAAAACAATAGCAAGAAACAGAAGTGGTAGCCTTGAAAGCAATTTACAGGAAATAATAAAAAGAAAAAGAGAAGAAGAAGAAAACGGTAAACCAGAAGAAATTTTCACAAGAAGTAAGAAGACCGCAAGGTCGCCCCAAAAACCAAAGCATTCGGGAACAATTGAACAAGGAAAAATGGACAGAGAGGGAGAAATGATGAAAATCCTAAGAGACATTAAAGAAGAAATGAAAGAAATAAGAAAGGAAAATCATGAAATTAAAAAAGAACTAAAAGAGATAAAGGAAAACTATAAAAAAGATAGAGAGAGATGGGAAAGAGAGAAGAAAGATTTAGAAGAAAAAATGGAACAAATAGAGAGAAAAATGGAAGAAATGGAGAAAAAAGACAAGGCGAACAACATAGTAATAAAAGGTTTTAAAACAAATAAAGAAAAGGAAGAACTAAAGGAAGAAATAAAAGAATACTTTAAGAACAAACTAAATGTAGAAACCAAGATAATAACAGCGCATAAAATTAATCAAAAAGATAAGAACATAATTTTCGCAAGAGTAGAATCATGGAAACAAAAAAGGGAAATAATGATTAACAAAAACAGACTCAGAGATACAAAGATATATATAGAAAATGAACTAACCCAAAAAGAGAAGAAGATACAACAAAAAATATTTGAAATAGCAAAACTAGAAAAAGAAAAAGGAAACGGGGTAAAAATTGGCTACAAGAAACTTAAAATAAATGACGAATGGCATAGATGGGAGGAGAAAAAAGGAAAATTAGAAGCAAAAAACTAACGAAAATGGAGAAAGTAGAAGATATAATGAAAACGACCGAGCAAAGAAAAAGGAAAACGAATATGGATGAAGATAAAAATAAAAGAAAGATAGAAAAACTGAACCTCCAAGAAAAAAGAGAAGAGATAGGAATAGGAACGTGGAACATAACGTCACTAACAGGAAAAGAAATAGAAATTACAGAAGAAATGAAAAATCACAAAATCAAAATACTAGGAATAAGCGAAACAAAGAAACTGGGAAAAGGATACACAAAACTAACAAACAACTATTACCTTTACTACTCAGGGATGGCAGAGGCAGAAAAGAGAATAAAAGAGGGAGTAGGGATAATAGTAGAAGAAGAAATAAACCAAATGGTAACAAACTACGAATCAATAAGCTCTAGAATAATTATTTTAAGAATACAAGCAAAAGAAAAAATAGTCATAATACAGATTTATGCACCAATAGAGGGAACAGAAGAAATAAAAATGATAGAATTCTACAACGAGCTACAAGAAACAGTAGACAAAGAAAGAGAAAACTGCGAAAATATAATAATAATGGGAGATTGGAATGCAAGAATAGGAAGAGATGAAAACGCAGGAATGGGATGTATGGGGAGTTATGGAGAAGAAATAATAAATAGAAATGGCCGAAAGATGTTAGAATTCTGTCAAACGAATGATATATTAATAGGAAACACCTACTGGGAACAAGAGCTAGAAGAAAGATATACTTTTAGAGCAGAAGAAAGAAATGCGAAAAGTATAATCGACTATATTACATATACACAAGAAATAAGAAAAGAAATCCAAAAAGTTCAGACAGAAAATGATGCAGAACTATCAACACACCATAGACTAGTAAAAGCTATCTGGAAAATGAACAAAAATGAAAACAGAACAGAGGAAAGAAAGGAATACCGAAAGATAGCAATTAATAAACTAAGAGATGAAAATAAAAGGAGAGAATATCAGGCAGAGATAAATAAATCTTTAACAAACATAGAGTTAGAAGGAAAAATGATGACAATAGAAGAAAGATGGAAAAAATTTAAAGAAAGCATAATAAATAAAGCAACGCTAATTTGTGGAACTATTAAAACAAATAAAGAAAGGAAAATGACAGCGTGGTGGAATGAAGAAATAAAAGAGGAAGTGAAGAAAAAGAAAGAAGCTTGGATAAGATATAATAGAGACAGAACAGAATTAAATAGACAAGAATACATAAACAAAAGAAATTATGTAAAAAATCGAATAAAGCTAGAAAAGAAAAAGAGCTGGGAGAAATTTAGCAAAGAACTGGAAACAAATTTCAAAACAAACAATAGACTATTCTGGAATAAAATAAGAAATATGAAAACAACTCAGAAAAAAGAAATAAAAGAAATGAAAAACGAGAACAACCAGATTAAAACAGAACCTAATGAAATAATGAAGGTATGGTGGGAGTACTATAACAAGAAGTTTGGAACAAACGAGAAAAAGGAAATAATAAAAAACACAGAAGATACGCAAGAATACAAAATTGAGAGAGAAGAAGTAGAAGAAGCAATAAGCAAAATAAAAATAAGAAAAGCAAGTGGAGAAGATAATATAGAACCAGAAATGATTAAATGGATGGGCCATAAAGGGGTAGAGTGGTTATGGAAAATATGTAGAGAATCATGGGAAAAACAGAAGATACCGGAAGAATGGGAGAATAACCTAATAATACCAATATATAAAAAAGGAGACTCCACCAAATGCGAAAACTACAGAGCGATATGTCTATCAAGTGTTTGCTTTAAAGTATATACAAGAGTGGTGGAAGGAAAACTCCGAAAAATAATAGAAGAGAACTTAGAACAAGAACAAGCAGCTTTTAGAACAGAAAGACAAACAAGTGACAACATATTCGTACTAAGAAATATTATAGAAAGAAAAATAAATGAAGGAGAAGAACTATTTCTAACATTCATAGATTTAAGAGCAGCTTTTGACACAATAAATAGACAAAGCATTTGGGAGAGCCTAGAGCAAATAGGAGTACCAAAACAGATCATAAAATCAATAGCAAGCATATATAGAAAAGTAAAAGGAAAAATACAAATAGCAGGCAGGAGATCGGAAGTTTTTGAAATGAAAAAGGGACTGAAACAAGGAGACAGTCTGAGTCCTTTACTATTTATAATAGTAATGGACAAAATACTGAAAAACATCAAAGAAAGAATAAAGGGCCTAGAAACAACAATAGGATACAAAAACCTAACACCAGTTAAAATCAATTGTCTACTATACGCAGATGATATAGTTATAATAGCAGATAAAGAAATTAAAATGCAAAAACTAGTAAACATATGGATAGAAGAAATAGAGAAGATGGAAATGGAAATAAACATAGATAAAAGTAAAATGATGATAATAAACGAGAACAAAAATATCAAAACAGAAAGAGAGATAAAATGTAAGGGAAATAAACTAGAGAGAGTAAAAGTATATGAATATCTAGGAACTATAATAACACAAGATGGAAAGATAGACGCGGAAATAACAAACAGAGCAAGAAAAGGAACAAGAATATACTATACAATAAATAAAACCATACTAAGTAATAAAGACATAGAGAAAGAAACAAAAATACGAATTCACAACATAATAACGGTACCAACCATAACATATGCAAGCGAAAACTGGACGATACAAAAAGAACACCAAAAGAAAATAGAATCAATTGAAATGAAACACCTACGTAAAATAGCAGGCAAAACAAAATGGGATAGAGTACGAAATGACGAAATAAGAGAAATGGTAGAACAAGAATCAATAGTTAAGAAAATAGAAAAGAAACAATTGAAATGGTATGGACATATCGAGAGAATGGACACAGAAAGAATAACTAGAAAAATACTAGAAACAAAAACCAGTAGGAAGAGGAAGAAAGGAAGACCAAGACGAACATGGATAGAACAAATAGTAGAACTGGGAAAACATAGAGGAAAAACACAAGAAGAAATGAGAAGAATAGCACAAGACAGGAAAATATGGAAAAAATGGGTTGAAAGCAACCCAAACTCCGACGCCTGAAAAGGCATAAGGAGAATGGAGAAGAAGAAGAAGAAGACCATTCTTCTGCAATCACGACTCGATTTTGTCAAAAATGTGACAAAATTGATGCAAATTCAACGCAAATGCCTGCAAAATCGTTCAGTTGTATTGAACGCGTGTCAAAATAAACGGCTGTCTATTTTATTATACAATTTTACCATTCTTCTGCAATAACGGCTCGATTTTGTAAAAAATGTGACAAAATTCATGCAAATTCAACGCAAATGCCTGCAAAATAGTTCATTTGTATTGAAAGCGTGTCAAAATGAACGACTGAGTCTATTTTATTATACAATTTTACCATTCTTCTGTAAAAACGGCTCGATTTGGTCAAAAATGTGACAAAATACAGGAAAATTCAACGCAAATGCTAGCTATAACGTTCAGATGTATTGAAAGCGTGTCAAAATAAACGGCTGAGTCTATCTAATTATACAATTTTACCATTCTTCTGCAATAACGACTCGATTTTGTCAAGAATGTGACAAAATTCATGCAAATTCAACGCAAATGCCTGCAAAATCGTTCAGTTGTATTGAACGAGTGTCAAAATAAACGGCTGAGTCTATTTTATTATACAATTTTACCATTCTTCTGCAAAAACGGCTCGATTTTGTCAAAAATGTGACAAAATTCATGCAAATTCAACGCAAATGCCTGCAAAATCGTTCAGTTGTATTGAAAAGCGTGTCTAAATGAACGACTGAGCCAATTTCATTATACAATTTTACCATTCTTCTGCAAAAACGGCTCGATTTGGTCCAAAATGTGACAAAATACATGAAAATTCAACGCAAATGCTAGCTATAACGTTCAGATGTATTGAAAGCGTGTCAAAATAAACGGCTGAGTCTATCTAATTATACAATATTACCATTCTTCTGCAATAACGACTCGATTTTGTCAAAAATGTGACAAAATTCATGCAAATTCAACGCAAATGCCTGCAAAATCGTTCAGTTGTATTGAACGCGTGTCAAAATAAACGGCTGAGTCTATCTAATTATTCAATTTTACCATTCTTCTGCAATAACGACTCGATTTTGTCAAGAATGTGACAAAATTAATGAAAATTCAACGCAAATGCTAGCAATATCGTTCAGTTGTATTGAAAGCGTGTCAAAATAAACGGCTGAGTCTATCTCATTATACAATTTTACCATTCTTCTGCAAAAACGGCTCGATTTTGTTAAGAATGTGACAAAGTACAGGAAAATTCAACGGAAATGCTAGCTATAGCGTTCAGATGTATTGAAAGCGTGTCAAAATAAACGGCTGAGTCTATCTAATTATACAATTTTACCATTCTTCTGCAATAACGACTCGATTTTGTCAAAAATGTGACAAAATTCATGAAAATTCAACGCAAATGCTAGCGATATCGTTCAGTTGTATTGAACGCGTGTCAAAATAAACGGCTGAGTCTATCTCATTATACAATTTTCCCATTCTTCTGCAAAAACGGCTCGATTTTGTTAAGAATGTGACAAAATACAGGAAAATTCAACGGAAATGCTAGCTATAACGTTCAGATGTATTGAAAGCGTGTCAAAATGAACAGCTGAGTCTATCTAATTATAAAATTTTACCATTCTTTGTAATAACGCCTCGATTTTGTCAAAAATGTGACAAAATACAGGAAAATTCAACGCAAATGCTAGCTATGACGTTCAGATGTATTGAAAGCGTGTCAAAATAAACGGCTGAGTCTATCTAATTATACAAATTTACCATTCTTCTGCAATAACGACTCGATTTTGTCAAGAATGTGACAAAATTAATGAAAATTCAACGCAAATGCTAGCTATAACGTTCAGTTGTATTGAAAGCGTGTCAAAATAAACGGCTGAGTCTATCTCATTATACAATTTTACCATTCTTCTGCAATAACGACTCGATTTTGTCAAAAATGTGACAAAATTCATGAAAATTCAACGCAAATGCTAGCAATATCGTTCAGTTGTATTGAACGCGTGTCAAAATAAACGGCTGAGTCTATTTAATTATACAATTTTACCATTCTTCTGCAATAACGGCTCGATTTTGTAAAAAATGTGACAAAATTCATGCAAATTCAACGCAAATGCCTGCAAAATCGTTCATTTGTATTGAAAGCGTGTCAAAATGAACGACTGAGTCTATTTTATTATACAATTTTACCATTCTTCTGTAAAAACGGCTCGATTTGGTCAAAAATGTGACAAAATTCATGCAAATTCAACGCAAATGCCTGCAAAATCGTTCAGTTGTATTGAAAGCGTTTCAAAATGAACGACTCAGTCTATTTTATATTACAATTTTACCATTCTTCTGCAGAAACGGCTCGATTTGGTCAAAAATGTGACAAAATACAGGAAAATTCAACGCAAATGCTAGCTATAACGTTCAGATGTATTGAAAGCATGTCAAAATAAACGGCTGAGTCTATCTAATTATACAATTTTACCATTCTTCTGCAAAAACGGCTCGATTTTGTTAAGAATGTGACAAAATACTGGAAAATTCAACGCAAATGCTAGCCATAACGTTCAGTTGTATTGAAAGCGTGTCAAAATAAACGGCTGAGTCTATCTAAATATACAATTTTACCATTCTTCTGCAATAACGGCTCGATTTTGTCATAAATGTGACCAAATACAGGAAAATAGAACTCAAATGCTAGCAAAATCGTTCAGTTGTATTGAAAAGCGTGTCAAAATGAACGACTGAGCCTATTTCATTATACAATTTTACCATTCTTCTGCAAAAACGGCTCGATTTGGTCAAAAATGTGACAAAATACAGGAAAATTCAACGCAAATGCTAGCTATAACGTTCAGATGTATTGAAAGCGTGTCAAAATAAACGGCTGAGTCTATCTAATTATACAATTTTACCATTCTTCTGCAATAACGACTCGATTTTGTCAAGAATGTGACAAAATTCATGCAAATTCAACGCAAATGCCTGCAAAATCGTTCAGTTGTATTGAACGAGTGTCAAAATAAACGGCTGAGTCTATCTAATTATTCAATTTTACCATTCTTCTGCAATAACGACTCGATTTTGTCAAGAATGTGACAAAATTAATGAAAATTCAACGCAAATGCTAGCAATATCGTTCAGTTGTATTGAAAGCGTGTCAAAATAAACGGCTGAGTCTATCTCATTATACAATTTTACCATTCTTCTGCAAAAACGGCTCGATTTTGTTAAGAATGTGACAAAGTACAGGAAAATTCAACGGAAATGCTAGCTATAGCGTTCAGATGTATTGAAAGCGTGTCAAAATAAACGGCTGAGTCTATCTAATTATACAATTTTACCATTCTTCTGCAATAACGACTCGATTTTGTCAAAAATGTGACAAAATTCATGAAAATTCAACGCAAATGCTAGCGATATCGTTCAGTTGTATTGAACGCGTGTCAAAATAAACGGCTGAGTCTATCTCATTATACAATTTTCCCATTCTTCTGCAAAAACGGCTCGATTTTGTTAAGAATGTGACAAAATACAGGAAAATTCAACGGAAATGCTAGCTATAACGTTCAGATGTATTGAAAGCGTGTCAAAATGAACAGCTGAGTCTATCTAATTATAAAATTTTACCATTCTTTGTAATAACGCCTCGATTTTGTCAAAAATGTGACAAAATACAGGAAAATTCAACGCAAATGCTAGCTATGACGTTCAGATGTATTGAAAGCGTGTCAAAATAAACGGCTGAGTCTATCTAATTATACAAATTTACCATTCTTCTGCAATAACGACTCGATTTTGTCAAGAATGTGACAAAATTAATGAAAATTCAACGCAAATGCTAGCTATAACGTTCAGTTGTATTGAAAGCGTGTCAAAATAAACGGCTGAGTCTATCTCATTATACAATTTTACCATTCTTCTGCAATAACGACTCGATTTTGTCAAAAATGTGACAAAATTCATGAAAATTCAACGCAAATGCTAGCAATATCGTTCAGTTGTATTGAACGCGTGTCAAAATAAACGGCTGAGTCTATTTCATTATACAATTTTACCATTCTTCTGCAATAACGGCTCGATTTTGTAAAAAATGTGACAAAATTCATGCAAATTCAACGCAAATGCCTGCAAAATCGTTCATTTGTATTGAAAGCGTGTCAAAATGAACGACTGAGTCTATTTTATTATACAATTTTACCATTCTTCTGTAAAAACGGCTCGATTTGGTCAAAAATGTGACAAAATTCATGCAAATTCAACGCAAATGCCTGCAAAATCGTTCAGTTGTATTGAAAGCGTTTCAAAATGAACGACTCAGTCTATTTTATATTACAATTTTACCATTCTTCTGCAGAAACGGCTCGATTTGGTCAAAAATGTGACAAAATACAGGAAAATTCAACGCAAATGCTAGCTATAACGTTCAGATGTATTGAAAGCATGTCAAAATAAACGGCTGAGTCTATCTAATTATACAATTTTACCATTCTTCTGCAAAAACGGCTCGATTTTGTTAAGAATGTGACAAAATACTGGAAAATTCAACGCAAATGCTAGCCATAACGTTCAGTTGTATTGAAAGCGTGTCAAAATAAACGGCTGAGTCTATCTAAATATACAATTTTACCATTCTTCTGCAATAACGGCTCGATTTTGTCATAAATGTGACCAAATACAGGAAAATAGAACTCAAATGCTAGCAAAATCGTTCAGTTGTATTGAAAAGCGTGTCAAAATGAACGACTGAGCCTATTTCATTATACAATTTTACCATTCTTCTGCAAAAACGGCTCGATTTGGTCAAAAATGTGACAAAATACAGGAAAGTTCAACGCAAATGCTAGCTATAACGTTCAGATGTATTGAAAGCGTGTCAAAATAAACGGCTGGGTCTATCTAATTATACAATTTTACCATTCTTCTGCAAAAACGGCTCGATTTTGTTAAGAATGTGACAAAATACTGGAAAATTCAACGCAAATGCTAGCTATAACGTTCAGTTGTATTGAAAGCGTGTCAAAATAAACGGCTGAGTCTATCTCATTATACAATTTTACCATTCTTCTGCAATAGTGACTCGATTTTGTCAAAAATGTGACAAAATTCATGCAAATTCAACGCAAATGCCTGCAAAATCGTTCAGTTGTATTGAACGCGTGTCAAAATGAACGACTGAGCCTATTTCATTATACAATTTTACCATTCTTCTGCAAAAACGGCTCGATTTTGTTAAGAATGTGACAAAATACTGGAAAATTCAACGCAAATGCTAGCTATAACGTTCAGTTGTATTGAAAGCGTGTCAAAATAAACGGCTGAGTCTATCTCATTATACAATTTTACCATTCTTCTGCAATAGTGACTCGATTTTGTCAAAAATGTGACAAAATTCATGCAAATTCAACGCAAATGCCTGCAAAATCGTTCAGTTGTATTGAACGCGTGTCAAAATAAACGGCTGAGTCTATTTTATTATACAATTTTACCATTCTTCTGCAATAACGACTCGATTTTGTCAAGAATGTGACAAAATTAATGAAAATTCAACGCAAATGCTAGCAAAATCGTTCAGTTGTATTGAAAGCGTGTCAAAATGAACGAATGAGTCTATTTTATATTACAATTTTACCATTCTTCAGCAAAAACGGCTCGATTTTGTTAAGAATGTGACAAAATACAGGAAAATTCAACGCAAATGCTAGCCATAACGTTCAGTTGTATTGAAAGCGTGTCAAAATAAACGGCTGAGTCTATCTAAATATACAATTTTACCATTCTTCTGCAATAACGGCTCGATTTTGTCATAAATGTGACCAAATACAGGAAAATAGAACTCAAATGCTAGCAAAATCGTTCAGTTGTATTGAAAAGCGTGTCAAAATGAACGACTGAGCCTATTTCATTATACAATTTTACCATTCTTCTGCAAAAACGGCTCGATTTGGTCAAAAATGTGACAAAATACAGGAAAGTTCAACGCAAATGCTAGCTATAACGTTCAGATGTATTGAAAGCGTGTCAAAATAAACGGCTGGGTCTATCTAATTATACAATTTTACCATTCTTCTGCAAAAACGGCTCGATTTTGTTAAGAATGTGACAAAATACTGGAAAATTCAACGCAAATGCTAGCTATAACGTTCAGTTGTATTGAAAGCGTGTCAAAATAAACGGCTGAGTCTATCTCATTATACAATTTTACCATTCTTCTGCAATAGTGACTCGATTTTGTCAAAAATGTGACAAAATTCATGCAAATTCAACGCAAATGCCTGCAAAATCGTTCAGTTGTATTGAACGCGTGTCAAAATAAACGGCTGTCTATTTATTATACAATTTTACCATTCTTCTGCAATAACGACTCGATTTTGTCAAGAATGTAACAAAATTAATGAAAATTCAACGCAAATGCTAGCTATAACGTTCAGTTGTATTGAAAGCGTGTCAAAATAAACGGCTGAGTCTATCTCATTATACAATTTTACCATTCTTCTGCAATAGTGACTCGATTTTGTCAAAAATGTGACAAAATTCATGCAAGTTCAACGCAAATGCCTGAAAAATCGTTCAGTTGTATTGAAAGCGTTTCAAAATGAACGACTGAGTCTATTTTATATTACAATTTTACCATTCTTCTGCAGAAACGGCTCGATTTTGTCATAAATGTGACCAAATACAGGAAAATAGAACTCAAATGCTAGCAAAATCGTTCAGTTGTATTGAAAAGCGTGTCAAAATGAACGACTGAGCCTATTTCATTATACAATTTTACCATTCTTCTGCAATAGTGACTCGATTTTGTCAAAAATGTGACAAAATTCATGCAAATTCAACGCAAATGCCTGCAAAATCGTTCAGTTGTATTGAACGCGTGTCAAAATGAACGACTGAGCCTATTTCATTATACAATTTTACCATTCTTCTGCAAAAACGGCTCGATTTTGTTAAGAATGTGACAAAATACTGGAAAATTCAACGCAAATGCTAGCTATAACGTTCAGTTGTATTGAAAGCGTGTCAAAATAAACGGCTGAGTCTATCTCATTATACAATTTTACCATTCTTCTGCAATAGTGACTCGATTTTGTCAAAAATGTGACAAAATTCATGCAAATTCAACGCAAATGCCTGCAAAATCGTTCAGTTGTATTGAAAGCGTGTCAAAATAAACGGCTGAGTCTATCTCATTATACAATTTTACCATTCTTCTGCAATAGTGACTCGATTTTGTCAAAAATGTGACAAAATTCATGCAAATTCAACGCAAATGCCTGCAAAATCGTTCAGTTGTATTGAACGCGTGTCAAAATAAACGGCTGAGTCTATTTTATTATACAATTTTACCATTCTTCTGCAATAACGACTCGATTTTGTCAAGAATGTGACAAAATTAATGAAAATTCAACGCAAATGCTAGCAAAATCGTTCAGTTGTATTGAAAGCGTGTTAAAATGAACGACTGAGTCTATTTTATATTACAATTTTACCGTTCTTCTACAAAAACGGCTCGATTTGGTCAAAAATGTGACAAAATACAGGAAAATTCAACGCAAATGCTTGCTATAACGTTCAGATGTATTGAAAGCGTGTCAAAATAAACGGCTGAGTCTATCTAATTATACAATTTTACCATTCTTCTGCAATAACGACTCGATTTTGTCAAAAATGTGACAAAATTCATGCAAATTCAACGCAAATGCCTGCAAAATCGTTCAGTTGTATTGAAAGCGTTTCAAAATGAACGACTGAGTCTATTTTATATTACAATTTTACCGTTCTTCTACAAAAACGGCTCGATTTGGTCAAAAATGTGACAAAATACAGGAAAATTCAACGCAAATGCTAGCCATAACGTTCAGTTGTATTGAAAGCGTGTCAAAATAAACGGCTGAGTCTATCTAAATATACAATTTTACCATTCTTCTGCAATAACGGCTCGATTTTGTCATAAATGTGACCAAATACAGGAAAATAGAACTCAAATGCTAGCAAAATCGTTCAGTTGTATTGAAAAGCGTGTCAAAATGAACGACTGAGCCTATTTCATTATACAATTTTACCATTCTTCTGCAAAAACGGCTCGATTTGGTCAAAAATGTGACAAAATACAGGAAAGTTCAACGCAAATGCTAGCTATAACGTTCAGATGTATTGAAAGCGTGTCAAAATAAACGGCTGGGTCTATCTAATTATACAATTTTACCATTCTTCTGCAAAAACGGCTCGATTTTGTTAAGAATGTGACAAAATACTGGAAAATTCAACGCAAATGCTAGCTATAACGTTCAGTTGTATTGAAAGCGTGTCAAAATAAACGGCTGAGTCTATCTCATTATACAATTTTACCATTCTTCTGCAATAGTGACTCGATTTTGTCAAAAATGTGACAAAATTCATGCAAATTCAACGCAAATGCCTGCAAAATCGTTCAGTTGTATTGAACGCGTGTCAAAATAAACGGCTGAGTCTATTTTATTATACAATTTTACCATTCTTCTGCAATAACGACTCGATTTTGTCAAGAATGTGACAAAATTAATGAAAATTCAACGCAAATGCTAGCAAAATCGTTCAGTTGTATTGAAAGCGTGTTAAAATGAACGACTGAGTCTATTTTATATTACAATTTTACCGTTCTTCTACAAAAACGGCTCGATTTGGTCAAAAATGTGACAAAATACAGGAAAATTCAACGCAAATGCTTGCTATAACGTTCAGATGTATTGAAAGCGTGTCAAAATAAACGGCTGAGTCTATCTAATTATACAATTTTACCATTCTTCTGCAATAACGACTCGATTTTGTCAAAAATGTGACAAAATTCATGCAAATTCAACGCAAATGCCTGCAAAATCGTTCAGTTGTATTGAAAGCGTTTCAAAATGAACGACTGAGTCTATTTTATATTACAATTTTACCATTCTTCTGCAGAAACGGCTCGATTTTGTCATAAATGTGACCAAATACAGGAAAATAGAACTCAAATGCTAGCAAAATCGTTCAGTTGTATTGAAAAGCGTGTCAAAATGAACGACTGAGCCTATTTCATTATACAATTTTACCATTCTTCTGCAAAAACGGCTCGATTTGGTCAAAAATGTGACAAAATACAGGAAAGTTCAACGCAAATGCTAGCTATAACGTTCAGATGTATTGAAAGCGTGTCAAAATAAACGGCTGGGTCTATCTAATTATACAATTTTACCATTCTTCTGCAAAAACGGCTCGATTTTGTTAAGAATGTGACAAAATACTGGAAAATTCAACGCAAATGCTAGCTATAACGTTCAGATGTTTTGAAAGCGTGTCAAAATAAACGGCTGAGTCTATCTAATTATACAATTTTACCATTCTTATGCAATAACGACTCGATTTTGTCAAAAATGTGACAAAATTCATGCAAATTCAACGCAAATGCCTGCAAAATCGTTCAGTTGTATTGAACGAGTGTCAAAATAAACGGCTGAGTCTATTTTATTATACAATTTTACCATTCTTCTGCAAAAACGGCTCGATTTTGTCAAAAATGTGACAAAATTCATGCAAATTCAACACAAATGCCTGCAAAATCGTTCAGTTGTATTGAAAAGTGTGTCTAAATGAACGACTGATCCAATTTCATTATACAATTTTACCATTCTTCTGCAAAAACGGCTCGATTTGGTCAAAAATGTGACAAAATACAGGAAAATTCAACGCAAATGCTAGCTATAACGTTCAGATGTATTGAAAGCGTGTCAAAATAAACGGCTGAGTCTATCTAATTATACAATATTACCATTCTTCTGCAATAACGACTCGATTTTCTCAAAAATGTGACAAAATTCATGCAAATTCAACGCAAATGCCTGCAAAATCGTTCAGTTGTATTGAACGCGTGTCAAAATAAACGGCTGAGTCTATCTAATTATTCAATTTTACCATTCTTCTGCAATAACGACTCGATTTTGTCAAGAATGTGACAAAATTAATGAAAATTCAACGCAAATGCTAGCAATATCGTTCAGTTGTATTGAAAGCGTGTCAAAATAAACGGCTGAGTCTATCTCATTATACAATTTTACCATTCTTCTGCAAAAACGGCTCGATTTTGTTAAGAATGTGACAAAATACAGGAAAATTCAACGGAAATGCTAGCTATAGCGTTCAGATGTATTGAAAGCGTGTCAAAATAAACGGCTGAGTCTATCTAATTATACAATTTTACCATTCTTCTGCAATAACGACTCGATTTTGTCAAAAATGTGACAAAATTCATGAAAATTCAACGCAAATGCTAGCGATATCGTTCAGTTGTATTGAACGCGTGTCAAAATAAACGGCTGAGTCTATTTTATTATACAATTTTACCATTCTTCTGCAATCACGACTCGATTTTGTCAAAAATGTGACAAAATTGATGCAAATTCAACGCAAATGCCTGCAAAATCGTTCAGTTGTATTGAACGCGTGTCAAAATAAACGGCTGAGTCTATTTTATTATACAATTTTACCATTCTTCTGCAATAACGGCTCGATTTTGTAAAAAATGTGATAAAATTCATGCAAATTCAACGCAAATGCCTGCAAAATAGTTCATTTGTATTGAAAGCGTGTCAAAATGAACGACTGAGTCTATTTTATTATACAATTTTACCATTCTTCTGTAAAAACGGCTCGATCCGATCAAAAATGTGACAAAATTCATGCAAATTCAACGCAAATGCCTGCAAAATCGTTCAGTTGTATTGGAAAGCGTGTTAAAATGAACGACTGAGCCTATTTTATTATACAATTTTACCATTCTTCTGCAAAAACGGCTCGATTTGGTCAAAAATGTGACAAAATACAGGAAAATTCAACGCAAATGCTAGCTATAACGTTCAGATGTATTGAAAGCGTGTCAAAATAAACGGCTGAGTCTATCTAATTATACAATTTTACCATTCTTCTGCAATAACGACTCGATTTTGTCAAGAATGTGACAAAATTCATGCAAATTCAACGCAAATGCCTGCAAAATCGTTCAGTTGTATTGAACGAGTGTCAAAATAAACGGCTGAGTCTATTTTATTATACAATTTTACCATTCTTCTGCAAAAACGGCTCGATTTTGTCAAAAATGTGACAAAATTCATGCAAATTCAACGCAAATGCCTGCAAAATCGTTCAGTTGTATTGAAAAGCGTGTCTAAATGAACGACTGAGCCAATTTCATTATACAATTTTACCATTCTTCTGCAAAAACGGCTCGATTTGGTCAAAAATGTGACAAAATACAGGAAAATTCAACGCAAATGCTAGCTATAACGTTCAGATGTATTGAAAGCGTGTCAAAATAAACGGCTGAGTCTATCTAATTATACAATATTACCATTCTTCTGCAATAACGACTCGATTTTGTCAAAAATGTGACAAAATTCATGCAAATTCAACGCAAATGCCTGCAAAATCGTTCAGTTGTATTGAACGCGTGTCAAAATAAACGGCTGAGTCTATCTAATTATTCAATTTTACCATTCTTCTGCAATAACGACTCGATTTTGTCAAGAATGTGACAAAATTAATGAAAATTCAACGCAAATGCTAGCAATATCGTTCAGTTGTATTGAAAGCGTGTCAAAATAAACGGCTGAGTCTATCTCATTATACAATTTTACCATTCTTCTGCAAAAACGGCTCGATTTTGTTAAGAATGTGACAAAATACAGGAAAATTCAACGGAAATGCTAGCTATAGCGTTCAGATGTATTGAAAGCGTGCCAAAATAAACGGCTGAGTCTATCTAATTATACAATTTTACCATTCTTCTGCAATAACGACTCGATTTTGTCAAAAATGTGACAAAATTCATGAAAATTCAACGCAAATGCTAGCGATATCGTTCAGTTGTATTGAACGCGTGTCAAAATAAACGGCTGAGTCTATCTCATTATACAATTTTCCCATTCTTCTGCAAAAACGGCTCGATTTTGTTAAGAATGTGACAAAATACAGGAAAATTCAACGGAAATGCTAGCTATAACGTTCAGATGTATTGAAAGCGTGTCAAAATGAACAGCTGAGTCTATCTAATTATAAAATTTTACCATTCTGTGTAATAACGCCTCGATTTTGTCAAAAATGTGACAAAATACAGGAAAATTCAACGCAAATGCTAGCTATGACGTTCAGATGTATTGAAAGCGTGTCAAAATAAACGGCTGAGTCTATCTAATTATACAAATTTACCATTCTTCTGCAATAACGACTCGATTTTGTCAAGAATGTGACAAAATTAATGAAAATTCAACGCAAATGCTAGCTATAACGTTCAGTTGTATTGAAAGCGTGTCAAAATAAACGGCTGAGTCTATCTCATTATACAATTTTACCATTCTTCTGCAATAACGACTCGATTTTGTCAAAAATGTGACAAAATTCATGAAAATTCAACGCAAATGCTAGCAATATCGTTCAGTTGTATTGAACGCGTGTCAAAATAAACGGCTGAGTCTATTTAATTATACAATTTTACCATTCTTCTGCAATAACGGCTCGATTTTGTAAAAAATGTGACAAAATTCATGCAAATTCAACGCAAATGCCTGCAAAATCGTTCATTTGTATTGAAAGCGTGTCAAAATGAACGACTGAGTCTATTTTATTATACAATTTTACCATTCTTCTGTAAAAACGGCTCGATTTGGTCAAAAATGTGACAAAATTCATGCAAATTCAACGCAAATGCCTGCAAAATCGTTCAGTTGTATTGAAAGCGTTTCAAAATGAACGACTGAGTCTATTTTATATTACAATTTTACCATTCTTCTGCAGAAACGGCTCGATTTGGTCAAAAATGTGACAAAATACAGGAAAATTCAACGCAAATGCTAGCTATAACGTTCAGATGTATTGAAAGCGTGTCAAAATAAACGGCTGGGTCTATCTAATTATACAATTTTACCATTCTTCTGCAAAAACGGCTCGATTTTGTTAAGAATGTGACAAAATACTGGAAAATTCAACGCAAATGCTAGCTATAACGTTCAGTTGTATTGAAAGCGTGTCAAAATAAACGGCTGAGTCTATCTCATTATACAATTTTACCATTCTTCTGCAATAGTGACTCGATTTTGTCAAAAATGTGACAAAATTCATGCAAATTCAACGCAAATGCCTGCAAAATCGTTCAGTTGTATTGAAAAGCGTGTCTAAATGAACGACTGAGCCAATTTCATTATACAATTTTACCATTCTTCTGCAAAAACGGCTCGATTTGGTCAAAAATGTGACAAAATACAGGAAAATTCAACGCAAATGCTAGCTATAACGTTCAGATGTATTGAAAGCGTGTCAAAATAAACGGCTGAGTCTATCTAATTATACAATATTACCATTCTTCTGCAATAACGACTCGATTTTGTCAAAAATGTGACAAAATTCATGCAAATTCAACGCAAATGCCTGCAAAATCGTTCAGTTGTATTGAACGCGTGTCAAAATAAACGGCTGAGTCTATCTAATTATTCAATTTTACCATTCTTCTGCAATAACGACTCGATTTTGTCAAGAATGTGACAAAATTAATGAAAATTCAACGCAAATGCTAGCAATATCGTTCAGTTGTATTGAAAGCGTGTCAAAATAAACGGCTGAGTCTATCTCATTATACAATTTTACCATTCTTCTGCAAAAACGGCTCGATTTTGTTAAGAATGTGACAAAATACAGGAAAATTCAACGCAAATGCTAGCTATGACGTTCAGATGTATTGAAAGCGTGTCAAAATAAACGGCTGAGTCTATCTAATTATACAAATTTACCATTCTTCTGCAATAACGACTCGATTTTGTCAAGAATGTGACAAAATTAATGAAAATTCAACGCAAATGCTAGCTATAACGTTCAGTTGTATTGAAAGCGTGTCAAAATAAACGGCTGAGTCTATCTCATTATACAATTTTACCATTCTTCTGCAATAACGACTCGATTTTATCAAAAATGTGACAAAATTCATGAAAATTCAACGCAAATGCTAGCAATATCGTTCAGTTGTATTGAACGCGTATCAAAATAAACGGCTGAGTCTATTTAATTATACAATTTTACCATTCTTCTGCAATAACGGCTCGATTTTGTAAAAAATGTGACAAAATTCATGCAAATTCAACGCAAATGCCTGCAAAATCGTTCATTTGTATTGAAAGCGTGTCAAAATGAACGACTGAGTCTATTTTATTATACAATTTTACCATTCTTCTGTAAAAACGGCTCGATTTGGTCAAAAATGTGACAAAATTCATGCAAATTCAACGCAAATGCCTGCAAAATCGTTCAGTTGTATTGAAAGCGTTTCAAAATGAACGACTGAGTCTATTTTATATTACAATTTTACCATTCTTCTGCAGAAACGGCTCGATTTGGTCAAAAATGTGACAAAATACAGGAGAATTCAACGCAAATGCTAGCTATAACGTTCAGATGTATTGAAAGCATGTCAAAATAAACGGCTGAGTCTATCTAATTATACAATTTTACCATTCTTCTGCAAAAACGGCTCGATTTTGTTAAGAATGTGACAAAATACTGGAAAATTCAACGCAAATGCTAGCCATAACGTTCAGTTGTATTGAAAGCGTGTCAAAATAAACGGCTGAGTCTATCTAAATATACAATTTTACCATTCTTCTGCAATAACGGCTCGATTTTGTCATAAATGTGACCAAATACAGGAAAATAGAACTCAAATGCTAGCAAAATCGTTCAGTTGTATTGAAAAGCGTGTCAAAATGAACGACTGAGCCTATTTCATTATACAATTTTACCATTCTTCTGCAAAAACGGCTCGATTTGGTCAAAAATGTGACAAAATACAGGAAAGTTCAACGCAAATGCTAGCTATAACGTTCAGATGTATTGAAAGCGTGTCAAAATAAACGGCTGGGTCTATCTAATTATACAATTTTACCATTCTTCTGCAAAAACGGCTCGATTTTGTTAAGAATGTGACAAAATACTGGAAAATTCAACGCAAATGCTAGCTATAACGTTCAGTTGTATTGAAAGCGTGTCAAAATAAACGGCTGAGTCTATCTCATTATACAATTTTACCATTCTTCTGCAATAGTGACTCGATTTTGTCAAAAATGTGACAAAATTCATGCAAATTCAACGCAAATGCCTGCAAAATCGTTCAGTTGTATTGAACGCGTGTCAAAATGAACGACTGAGCCTATTTCATTATACAATTTTACCATTCTTCTGCAAAAACGGCTCGATTTTGTTAAGAATGTGACAAAATACTGGAAAATTCAACGCAAATGCTAGCTATAACGTTCAGTTGTATTGAAAGCGTGTCAAAATAAACGGCTGAGTCTATCTCATTATACAATTTTACCATTCTTCTGCAATAACGACTCGATTTTGTCAAGAATGTGACAAAATTAATGAAAATTCAACGCAAATGCTAGCAAAATCGTTCAGTTGTATTGAAAGCGTGTCAAAATGAACGACTGAGTCTATTTTATATTACAATTTTACCGTTCTTCTACAAAAACGGCTCGATTTGGTCAAAAATGTGACAAAATACAGGAAAATTCAACGCAAATGCTAGCCATAACGTTGAGTTGTATTGAAAGCGTGTCAAAATAAACGGCTGAGTCTATCTAAATATACAATTTTACCATTCTTCTGCAATAACGGCTCGATTTTGTCATAAATGTGACCAAATACAGGAAAATAGAACTCAAATGCTAGCAAAATCGTTCAGTTGTATTGAAAAGCGTGTCAAAATGAACGACTGAGCCTATTTCATTATACAATTTTACCATTCTTCTGCAAAAACGGCTCGATTTGGTCAAAAATGTGACAAAATACAGGAAAGTTCAACGCAAATGCTAGCTATAACGTTCAGATGTATTGAAAGCGTGTCAAAATAAACGGCTGAGTCTATCTCATTATACAATTTTACCATTCTTCTGCAAAAACGGCTCGATTTTGTTAAGAATGTGACAAAATACAGGAAAATTCAACGGAAATGCTAGCTATAGCGTTCAGATGTATTGAAAGCGTGTCAAAATAAACGGCTGAGTCTATCTAATTATACAATTTTACCATTCTTCTGCAATAACGACTCGATTTTGTCAAAAATGTGACAAAATTCATGAAAATTCAACGCAAATGCTAGCGATATCGTTCAGTTGTATTGAACGCGTGTCAAAATAAACGGCTGAGTCTATCTCATTATACAATTTTCCCATTCTTCTGCAAAAACGGCTCGATTTTGTTAAGAATGTGACAAAATACAGGAAAATTCAACGGAAATGCTAGCTATAACGTTCAGTTGTATTGAAAGCGTGTCAAAATAAACGGCTGAGTCTATCTCATTATACAATTTTACCATTCTTCTGCAATAACGACTCGATTTTATCAAAAATGTGACAAAATTCATGAAAATTCAACGCAAATGCTAGCAATATCGTTCAGTTGTATTGAACGCGTGTCAAAATAAACGGCTGAGTCTATTTAATTATACAATTTTACCATTCTTCTGCAATAACGGCTCGATTTTGTAAAAAATGTGACAAAATTCATGCAAATTCAACGCAAATGCCTGCAAAATCGTTCATTTGTATTGAAAGCGTGTCAAAATGAACGACTGAGTCTATTTTATTATACAATTTTACCATTCTTCTGTAAAAACGGCTCGATTTGGTCAAAAATGTGACAAAATTCATGCAAATTCAACGCAAATGCCTGCAAAATCGTTCAGTTGTATTGAAAGCGTTTCAAAATGAACGACTGAGTCTATTTTATATTACAATTTTACCATTCTTCTGCAGAAACGGCTCGATTTGGTCAAAAATGTGACAAAATACAGGAAGATTCAACGCAAATGCTAGCTATAACGTTCAGATGTATTGAAAGCATGTCAAAATAAACGGCTGAGTCTATCTAATTATACAATTTTACCATTCTTCTGCAAAAACGGCTCGATTTTGTTAAGAATGTGACAAAATACTGGAAAATTCAACGCAAATGCTAGCCATAACGTTCAGTTGTATTGAAAGCGTGTCAAAATAAACGGCTGAGTCTATCTAAATATACAATTTTACCATTCTTCTGCAATAACGGCTCGATTTTGTCATAAATGTGACCAAATACAGGAAAATAGAACTCAAATGCTAGCAAAATCGTTCAGTTGTATTGAAAAGCGTGTCAAAATGAACGACTGAGCCTATTTCATTATACAATTTTACCATTCTTCTGCAAAAACGGCTCGATTTGGTCAAAAATGTGACAAAATACAGGAAAGTTCAACGCAAATGCTAGCTATAACGTTCAGATGTATTGAAAGCGTGTCAAAATAAACGGCTGGGTGTATCTAATTATACAATTTTACCATTCTTCTGCAAAAACGGCTCGATTTTGTTAAGAATGTGACAAAATACTGGAAAATTCAACGCAAATGCTAGCTATAACGTTCAGTTGTATTGAAAGCGTGTCAAAATAAACGGCTGAGTCTATCTCATTATACAATTTTACCATTCTTCTGCAATAGTGACTCGATTTTGTCAAAAATGTGACAAAATTCATGCAAATTCAACGCAAATGCCTGCAAAATCGTTCAGTTGTATTGAACGCGTGTCAAAATGAACGACTGAGCCTATTTCATTATACAATTTTACCATTCTTCTGCAAAAACGGCTCGATTTTGTTAAGAATGTGACAAAATACTGGAAAATTCAACGCAAATGCTAGCTATAACGTTCAGATGTATTGAAAGCGTGTCAAAATAAACGGCTGGGTCTATCTAATTATACAATTTTACCATTCTTCTGCAAAAACGGCTCGATTTTGTTAAGAATGTGACAAAATACTGGAAAATTCAACGCAAATGCTAGCTATAACGTTCAGTTGTATTGAAAGCGTGTCAAAATAAACGGCTGAGTCTATCTCATTATACAATTTTACCATTCTTCTGCAATAGTGACTCGATTTTGTCAAAAATGTGACAAAATTCATGCAAATTCAACGCAAATGCCTGCAAAATCGTTCAGTTGTATTGAAAAGCGTGTCTAAATGAACGACTGAGCCAATTTCATTATACAATTTTACCATTCTTCTGCAAAAACGGCTCGATTTGGTCAAAAATGTGACAAAATACAGGAAAATTCAACGCAAATGCTAGCTATAACGTTCAGATGTATTGAAAGCGTGTCAAAATAAACGGCTGAGTCTATCTAATTATACAATATTACCATTCTTCTGCAATAACGACTCGATTTTGTCAAAAATGTGACAAAATTCATGCAAATTCAACGCAAATGCCTGCAAAATCGTTCAGTTGTATTGAACGCGTGTCAAAATAAACGGCTGAGTCTATCTAATTATTCAATTTTACCATTCTTCTGCAATAACGACTCGATTTTGTCAAGAATGTGACAAAATTAATGAAAATTCAACGCAAATGCTAGCAATATCGTTCAGTTGTATTGAAAGCGTGTCAAAATAAACGGCTGAGTCTATCTCATTATACAATTTTACCATTCTTCTGCAAAAACGGCTCGATTTTGTTAAGAATGTGACAAAATACAGGAAAATTCAACGGAAATGCTAGCTATAGCGTTCAGATGTATTGAAAGCGTGTCAAAATAAACGGCTGAGTCTATCTAATTATACAATTTTACCATTCTTCTGCAATAACGACTCGATTTTGTCAAAAATGTGACAAAATTCATGAAAATTCAACGCAAATGCTAGCGATATCGTTCAGTTGTATTGAACGCGTGTCAAAATAAACGGCTGAGTCTATCTCATTATACAATTTTCCCATTCTTCTGCAAAAACGGCTCGATTTTGTTAAGAATGTGACAAAATACAGGAAAATTCAACGGAAATGCTAGCTATAACGTTCAGATGTATTGAAAGCGTGTCAAAATGAACAGCTGAGTCTATCTAATTATAAAATTTTACCATTCTTTGTAATAACGCCTCGATTTTGTCAAAAATGTGACAAAATACAGGAAAATTCAACGCAAATGCTAGCTATGACGTTCAGATGTATTGAAAGCGTGTCAAAATAAACGGCTGAGTCTATCTAATTATACAAATTTACCATTCTTCTGCAATAACGACTCGATTTTGTCAAGAATGTGACAAAATTAATGAAAATTCAACGCAAATGCCTGCAAAATCGTTCATTTGTATTGAAAGCGTGTCAAAATGAACGACTGAGTCTATTTTATTATACAATTTTACCATTCTTCTGTAAAAACGGCTCGATTTGGTCAAAAATGTGACAAAATTCATGCAAATTCAACGCAAATGCCTGCAAAATCGTTCAGTTGTATTGAAAGCGTTTCAAAATGAACGACTGAGTCTATTTTATATTACAATTTTACCATTCTTCTGCAGAAACGGCTCGATTTGGTCAAAAATGTGACAAAATACAGGAAAATTCAACGCAAATGCTAGCTATAACGTTCAGATGTATTGAAAGCATGTCAAAATAAACGGCTGAGTCTATCTAATTATACAATTTTACCATTCTTCTGCAAAAACGGCTCGATTTTGTTAAGAATGTGACAAAATACTGGAAAATTCAACGCAAATGCTAGCCATAACGTTCAGTTGTATTGAAAGCGTGTCAAAATAAACGGCTGAGTCTATCTAAATATACAATTTTACCATTCTTCTGCAATAACGGCTCGATTTTGTCATAAATGTGACCAAATACAGGAAAATAGAACTCAAATGCTAGCAAAATCGTTCAGTTGTATTGAAAAGCGTGTCAAAATGAACGACTGAGCCTATTTCATTATACAATTTTACCATTCTTCTGCAAAAACGGCTCGATTTGGTCAAAAATGTGACAAAATACAGGAAAGTTCAACGCAAATGCTAGCTATAACGTTCAGATGTATTGAAAGCGTGTCAAAATAAACGGCTGAGTCTATCTCATTATACAATTTTACCATTCTTCTGCAAAAACGGCTCGATTTTGTTAAGAATGTGACAAAATACAGGAAAATTCAACGGAAATGCTAGCTATAGCGTTCAGATGTATTGAAAGCGTGTCAAAATAAACGGCTGAGTCTATCTAATTATACAATTTTACCATTCTTCTGCAATAACGACTCGATTTTGTCAAAAATGTGACAAAATTCATGAAAATTCAACGCAAATGCTAGCGATATCGTTCAGTTGTATTGAACGCGTGTCAAAATAAACGGCTGAGTCTATCTCATTATACAATTTTCCCATTCTTCTGCAAAAACGGCTCGATTTTGTTAAGAATGTGACAAAATACAGGAAAATTCAACGGAAATGCTAGCTATAACGTTCAGTTGTATTGAAAGCGTGTCAAAATAAACGGCTGAGTCTATCTCATTATACAATTTTACCATTCTTCTGCAATAACGACTCGATTTTATCAAAAATGTGACAAAATTCATGAAAATTCAACGCAAATGCTAGCGATATCGTTCAGTTGTATTGAACGCGTGTCAAAATAAACGGCTGAGTCTATTTAATTATACAATTTTACCATTCTTCTGCAATAACGGCTCGATTTTGTAAAAAATGTGACAAAATTCATGCAAATTCAACGCAAATGCCTGCAAAATCGTTCATTTGTATTGAAAGCGTGTCAAAATAAACGGCTGAGTCTATCTAATTATACAATTTTACCATTCTTCTGCAAAAACGGCTCGATTTTGTTAAGAATGTGACAAAATACTGGAAAATTCAACGCAAATGCTAGCCATAACGTTCAGTTGTATTGAAAGCGTGTCAAAATAAACGGCTGAGTCTATCTAAATATACAATTTTACCATTCTTCTGCAATAACGGCTCGATTTTGTCATAAATGTGACCAAATACAGGAAAATAGAACTCAAATGCTAGCAAAATCGTTCAGTTGTATTGAAAAGCGTGTCAAAATGAACGACTGAGCCTATTTCATTATACAATTTTACCATTCTTCTGCAAAAACGGCTCGATTTGGTCAAAAATGTGACAAAATACAGGAAAGTTCAACGCAAATGCTAGCTATAACGTTCAGATGTATTGAAAGCGTGTCAAAATAAACGGCTGAGTCTATCTCATTATACAATTTTACCATTCTTCTGCAAAAACGGCTCGATTTTGTTAAGAATGTGACAAAATACAGGAAAATTCAACGGAAATGCTAGCTATAGCGTTCAGATGTATTGAAAGCGTGTCAAAATAAACGGCTGAGTCTATCTAATTATACAATTTTACCATTCTTCTGCGATAACGACTCGATTTTGTCAAAAATGTGACAAAATTCATGAAAATTCAACGCAAATGCTAGCGATATCGTTCAGTTGTATTGAACGCGTGTCAAAATAAACGGCTGAGTCTATCTCATTATACAATTTTCCCATTCTTCTGCAAAAACGGCTCGATTTTGTTAAGAATGTGACAAAATACAGGAAAATTCAACGGAAATGCTAGCTATAACGTTCAGTTGTATTGAAAGCGTGTCAAAATAAACGGCTGAGTCTATCTCATTATACAATTTTACCATTCTTCTGCAATAACGACTCGATTTTATCAAAAATGTGACAAAATTCATGAAAATTCAACGCAAATGCTAGCAATATCGTTCAGTTGTATTGAACGCGTGTCAAAATAAACGGCTGAGTCTATTTAATTATACAATTTTACCATTCTTCTGCAATAACGGCTCGATTTTGTAAAAAATGTGACAAAATTCATGCAAATTCAACGCAAATGCCTGCAAAATCGTTCATTTGTATTGAAAGCGTGTCAAAATGAACGACTGAGTCTATTTTATTATACAATTTTACCATTCTTCTGTAAAAACGGCTCGATTTGGTCAAAAATGTGACAAAATTCATGCAAATTCAACGCAAATGCCTGCAAAATCGTTCAGTTGTATTGAAAGCGTTTCAAAATGAACGACTGAGTCTATTTTATATTACAATTTTACCATTCTTCTGCAGAAACGGCTCGATTTGGTCAAAAATGTGACAAAATACAGGAGAATTCAACGCAAATGCTAGCTATAACGTTCAGATGTATTGAAAGCATGTCAAAATAAACGGCTGAGTCTATCTAATTATACAATTTTACCATTCTTCTGCAAAAACGGCTCGATTTTGTTAAGAATGTGACAAAATACTGGAAAATTCAACGCAAATGCTAGCCATAACGTTCAGTTGTATTGAAAGCGTGTCAAAATAAACGGCTGAGTCTATCTAAATATACAATTTTACCATTCTTCTGCAATAACGGCTCGATTTTGTCATAAATGTGACCAAATACAGGAAAATAGAACTCAAATGCTAGCAAAATCGTTCAGTTGTATTGAAAAGCGTGTCAAAATGAACGACTGAGCCTATTTCATTATACAATTTTACCATTCTTCTGCAAAAACGGCTCGATTTGGTCAAAAATGTGACAAAATACAGGAAAGTTCAACGCAAATGCTAGCTATAACGTTCAGATGTATTGAAAGCGTGTCAAAATAAACGGCTGGGTCTATCTAATTATACAATTTTACCATTCTTCTGCAAAAACGGCTCGATTTTGTTAAGAATGTGACAAAATACTGGAAAATTCAACGCAAATGCTAGCTATAACGTTCAGTTGTATTGAAAGCGTGTCAAAATAAACGGCTGAGTCTATCTCATTATACAATTTTACCATTCTTCTGCAATAGTGACTCGATTTTGTCAAAAATGTGACAAAATTCATGCAAATTCAACGCAAATGCCTGCAAAATCGTTCAGTTGTATTGAACGCGTGTCAAAATGAACGACTGAGCCTATTTCATTATACAATTTTACCATTCTTCTGCAAAAACGGCTCGATTTTGTTAAGAATGTGACAAAATACTGGAAAATTCAACGCAAATGCTAGCTATAACGTTCAGTTGTATTGAAAGCGTGTCAAAATAAACGGCTGAGTCTATCTCATTATACAATTTTACCATTCTTCTGCAATAACGACTCGATTTTGTCAAGAATGTGACAAAATTAATGAAAATTCAACGCAAATGCTAGCAAAATCGTTCAGTTGTATTGAAAGCGTGTCAAAATGAACGACTGAGTCTATTTTATATTACAATTTTACCGTTCTTCTACAAAAACGGCTCGATTTGGTCAAAAATGTGACAAAATACAGGAAAATTCAACGCAAATGCTAGCCATAACGTTGAGTTGTATTGAAAGCGTGTCAAAATAAACGGCTGAGTCTATCTAAATATACAATTTTACCATTCTTCTGCAATAACGGCTCGATTTTGTCATAAATGTGACCAAATACAGGAAAATAGAACTCAAATGCTAGCAAAATCGTTCAGTTGTATTGAAAAGCGTGTCAAAATGAACGACTGAGCCTATTTCATTATACAATTTTACCATTCTTCTGCAAAAACGGCTCGATTTGGTCAAAAATGTGACAAAATACAGGAAAGTTCAACGCAAATGCTAGCTATAACGTTCAGATGTATTGAAAGCGTGTCAAAATAAACGGCTGGGTCTATCTAATTATACAATTTTACCATTCTTCTGCAAAAACGGCTCGATTTTGTTAAGAATGTGACAAAATACTGGAAAATTCAACGCAAATGCTAGCTATAACGTTCAGTTGTATTGAAAGCGTGTCAAAATAAACGGCTGAGTCTATCTCATTATACAATTTTACCATTCTTCTGCAATAGTGACTCGATTTTGTCAAAAATGTGACAAAATTCATGCAAATTCAACGCAAATGCCTGCAAAATCGTTCAGTTGTATTGAACGCGTGTCAAAATAAACGGCTGAGTCTATTTTATCATACAATTTTACCATTCTTCTGCAATAGCGACTCGATTTTGTCAAGAATGTGACAAAATTAATGAAAATTCAACGCAAATGCTAGCAAAATCGTTCAGTTGTATTGAAAGCGTGTCAAAATGAACGACTGAGTCTATTTTATATTACAATTTTACCGTTCTTCTACAAAAACGGCTCGATTTGGTCAAAAATGTGACAAAATACAGGAAAATTCAACGCAAATGCTTGCTATAACGTTCAGATGTATTGATAGCGTGTCAAAAAAAGCGGCTGAGTCTATCTAATTATACAATTTTACCATTCTTCTGCAATAACGACTCGATTTTGTCAAAAATGTGACAAAATTCATGCAAATTCAACGCAAATGCCTGCAAAATCGTTCAGTTGTATTGAAAGCGTGTCAAAATGAACGACTGAGTCTATTTTATATTACAATTTTACCATTCTTTGTAATAACGGCTCGATTTTGTAAAAAATGTGACAAAATTAATGAAAATTCAACGCAAATGCTAGCAAAATCGTTCAGTTGTATTGAAAGCGTGTCAAAATGAACGACTGAGTCTATTTTATATTACAATTTTACCGTTCTTCTACAAAAACGGCTCGATTTGGTCAAAAATGTGACAAAATACAGGAAAATTCAACGCAAATGCTAGCTATAACGTTCAGATGTATTGAAAGCATGTCAAAATAAACGGCTGAGTCTATCTAATTATACAATTTTACCATTCTTCTGCAAAAACGGCTCGATTTTGTTTAGAATGTGACAAAATACTGGAAAATTCAACGCAAATGCTAGCCATAACGTTCAGTTGTATTGAAAGCGTGTCAAAATAAACGGCTGAGTCTATCTAAATATACAATTTTACCATTCTTCTGCAATAACGGCTCGATTTTGTCATAAATGTGACCAAATACAGGAAAATAGAACTCAAATGCTAGCAAAATCGTTCAGTTGTATTGAAAAGCGTGTCAAAATGAACGACTGAGCCTATTTCATTATACAATTTTACCATTCTTCTGCAAAAACGGCTCGATTTGGTCAAAAATGTGACAAAATACAGGAATGTTCAACGCAAATGCTAGCTATAACGTTCAGATGTATTGAAAGCGTGTCAAAATAAACGGCTGGGTCTATCTAATTATACAATTTTACCATTCTTCTGCAAAAACGGCTCGATTTTGTTAAGAATGTGACAAAATACTGGAAAATTCAACGCAAATGCTAGCTATAACGTTCAGATGTTTTGAAAGCGTGTCAAAATAAACGGCTGAGTCTATCTAATTATACAATTTTACCATTCTTATGCAATAACGACTCGATTTTGTCAAAAATGTGACAAAATTCATGCAAATTCAACGCAAATGCCTGCAAAATCGTTCAGTTGTATTGAACGAGTGTCAAAATAAACGGCTGAGTCTATTTTATTATACAATTTTACCATTCTTCTGCAAAAACGGCTCGATTTTGTCAAAAATGTGACAAAATTCATGCAAATTCAACGCAAATGCCTGCAAAATCGTTCAGTTGTATTGAAAAGCGTGTCTAAATGAACGACTGAGCCAATTTCATTATACAATTTTACCATTCTTCTGCAAAAACGGCTCGATTTGGTCAAAAATGTGACAAAATACAGGAAAATTCAACGCAAATGCTTGCTATAACGTTCAGATGTATTGAAAGCGTGTCAAAATAAACGGCTGAGTCTATCTAATTATACAATTTTACCATTCTTCTGCAATAACGACTCGATTTTGTCAAAAATGTGACAAAATTCATGCAAATTCAACGCAAATGCCTGCAAAATCGTTCAGTTGTATTGAAAGCGTTTCAAAATGAACGACTGAGTCTATTTTATATTACAATTTTACCATTCTTCTGCAGAAACGGCTCGATTTGGTCAAAAATGTGACAAAATACAGGAAAATTCAACGCAAATGCTAGCTATAACGTTCAGATGTATTGACAGCATGTCAAAATAAACGGCTGAGTCTATCTAATTATACAATTTTACCATTCTTCTGCAAAAACGGCTCGATTTTGTTAAGAATGTGACAAAATACTGGAAAATTCAACGCAAATGCTAGCCATTACGTTCAGTTGTTTTGAAAGCGTGTCAAAATAAACGGCTGAGTCTATCTAATTATACAATTTTACCATTCTTATGCAATAACGACTCGATTTTGTCAAAAATGTGACAAAATTCATGCAAATTCAACGCAAATGCCTGCAAAATCGTTCATTTGTATTGAAAGCGTGTCAAAATGAACGACTGAGCCTATTTCATTATACAATTTTACCATTCTTCTGCAAAAACGGCTCGATTTGGTCAAAAATGTGACAAAATACAGGAATGTTCAACGCAAATGCTAGCTATAACGTTCAGATGTATTGAAAGCGTGTCAAAATAAACGGCTGGGTCTATCTAATTATACAATTTTACCATTCTTCTGCAAAAACGGCTCGATTTTGTTAAGAATGTGACAAAATACTGGAAAATTCAACGCAAATGCTAGCTATAACGTTCAGATGTTTTGAAAGCGTGTCAAAATAAACGGCTGAGTCTATCTAATTATACAATTTTACCATTCTTATGCAATAACGACTCGATTTTGTCAAAAATGTGACAAAATTCATGCAAATTCAACGCAAATGCCTGCAAAATCGTTCAGTTGTATTGAACGAGTGTCAAAATAAACGGCTGAGTCTATTTTATTATACAATTTTACCATTCTTCTGCAAAAACGGGTCGATTTTGTCAAAAATGTGACAAAATTCATGCAAATTCAACGCAAATGCCTGCAAAATCGTTCAGTTGTATTGAAAAGCGTGTCTAAATGAACGACTGAGCCAATTTCATTATACAATTTTACCATTCTTCTGCAAAAACGGCTCGATTTGGTCAAAAATGTGACAAAATACAGGAAAATTCAACGCAAATGCTAGCTATAACGTTCAGATGTATTGAAAGCGTGTCAAAATAAACGGCTGAGTCTATCTAATTATACAATATTACCATTCTTCTGCAATAACGACTCGATTTTGTCAAAAATGTGACAAAATTCATGCAAATTCAACGCAAATGCCTGCAAAATCGTTCAGTTGTATTGAAAGCGTGTCAAAATAAACGGCTGAGTCTATTTTATTATACAATTTTACCATTCTTCTGCAAAAACGGCTCGATTTTGTCAAAAATGTGACAAAATTCATGCAAATTCAACGCAAATGCCTGCAAAATCGTTCAGTTGTATTGAAAAGCGTGTCTAAATGAACGACTGAGCCAATTTCATTATACAATTTTACCATTCTTCTGCAAAAACGGCTCGATTTGGTCAAAAATGTGACAAAATACAGGAAAATTCAACGCAAATGCTAGCTATAACGTTCAGATGTATTGAAAGCGTGTCAAAATAAACGGCTGAGTCTATCTAATTATACAATATTACCATTCTTCTGCAATAACGACTCGATTTTGTCAAAAATGTGACATAATTCATGCAAATTCAACGCAAATGCCTGCAAAATCGTTCAGTTGTATTGAAAGCGTGTCAAAATAAACGGCTGAGTCTATCTCATTATACAATTTTACCATTCTTCTGCAAAAACGGCTCGATTTTGTTAAGAATGTGACAAAATACAGGAAAATTCAACGGAAATGCTAGCTATAGCGTTCAGATGTATTGAAAGCGTGTCAAAATAAACGGCTGAGTCTATCTAATTATACAATTTTACCATTCTTCTGCAATAACGACTCGATTTTGTCAAAAATGTTACAAAATTCATGAAAATTCAACGCAAATGCTAGCGATATCGTTCAGTTGTATTGAACGCGTGTCAAAATAAACGGCTGAGTCTATTTTATTATACAATTTTACCATTCTTCTGCAATCACGACTCGATTTTGTCAAAAATGTGACAAAATTGATGCAAATTCAACGCAAATGCCTGCAAAATCGTTCAGTTGTATTGAAAGCGTGTCAAAATAAACGGCTGAGTCTATCTAATTATACAATTTTACCATTCTTCTGCAATAACGACTCGATTTTGTCAAAAATGTGACAAAATTCATGCAAATTCAACGCAAATGCCTGCAAAATCGTTCAGTTGTATTGAACGCGTGTCAAAATAAACGGCTGAGTCTATTTTATTATACAATTTTACCATTCTTCTGCAATAACGGCTCGATTTTGTAAAAAATGTGACAAAATTCATGCAAATTCAACGCAAATGCCTGCAAAATAGTTCATTTGTTTTGAAAGCGTGTCAAAATGAACGACTGAGTCTATTTAATTATACAATTTTACCATTCTTCTGCAAAAACGGCTCGATCCGATCAAAAATGTGACAAAATTCATGCAAATTCAACGCAAATGCCTGCAAAATCGTTCAGTTGTATAGGAAAGCGTGTCAAAATGAACGACTGAGCCTATTTTATTATACAATTTTACCATTCATCTGCAAAAACGGCTCGATTTGGTCAAAAATGTGACAAAATACAGGAAAATTCAACGCAAATGCTAGCTATAACGTTCAGATGTATTGAAAGCGTGTCAAAATAAACGGCTGAGTCTATCTAATTATACAATTTTACCATTCTTCTGCAATAACGACTCGATTTTGTCAAGAATGTGACAAAATTAATGAAAATTCAACGCAAATGCTAGCAATATCGTTCAGTTGTATTGAAAGCGTGTCAAAATAAACGGCTGAGTCTATCTCATTATACAATTTTCCCATTCTTCTGCAAAAACGGCTCGATTTTGTTAAGAATGTGACAAAATACAGGAAAATTCAACGGAAATGCTAGCTATAACGTTCAGATGTATTGAAAGCATGTCAAAATAAACAGCTGAGTCTATCTAATTATAAAATTTTACCATTCTTTGTAATAACGCCTCGATTTTGTCAAAAATGTGACAAAATACAGGAAAATTAAACGCAAATGCTAGCTATAACGTTCAGATGTATTGAAAGCGTGTCAAAATAAACGGCTGAGTCTATCTAATTATACAATTTTACCATTCTTCTGCAATAACGACTCGATTTTGTCAAGAATGTGACAAAATTAATGAAAATTCAACGCAAATGCTAGCTATAACGTTCAGTTGTATTGAAAGCGTGTCAAAATAAACGGCTGAGTCTATCTCATTATACAATTTTACCATTCTTCTGCAATAACGACTCGATTTTGTCAAAAATGTGACAAAATTCATGAAAATTCAACGCAAATGCTAGCAATATCGTTCAGTTGTATTGAAAGCGTTTCAAAATGAACGACTGAGTCTATTTTATATTACAATTTTACCATTCCTCTGCAGAAACGGCTCGATTTGGTCAAAAATGTGACAAAATACAGGAAAATTCAACGCAAATGCTAGCTATAACGTTCAGATGTATTGAAAGCATGTCAAAATAAACGGCTGAGTCTATCTGATTATACAATTTTACCATTCTTCTGCAAAAACGGCTCGATTTTGTTTAGAATGTGACAGAATACTGGAAAATTCAACGCAAATGCTAGCCATAACGTTCAGTTGTATTGAAAGCGTGTCAAAATAAACGGCTGAGTCTATCTAAATATACAATTTTACCATTCTTCTGCAATAACGGCTCGATTTTGTCATAAATGTGACCAAATACAGGAAAATAGAACTCAAATGCTAGCAAAATCGTTCAGTAGTATTGAAAAGCGTGTCAAAATGAACGACTGAGCCTATTTCATTATACAATTTTACCATTCTTCTGCAAAAACGTCTCGATTTGGTCAAAAATGTGACAAAATACTGGAAAATTCAACGCAAATGCTAGCCATAACGTTCAGTTGTATTGAAAGCGTGTCAAAATAAACGGCTGAGTCTATCTAAATATACAATTTTACCATTCTTCTGCAATAACGGCTCGATTTTGTCATAAATGTGACCAAATACAGGAAAATAGAACTCATATGCTAGCAAAATCGTTCAGTTGTATTGAAAAGCGTGTCAAAATGAACGACTGAGCCTATTTCATTATACAATTTTACCATTCTTCTGCAAAAACGGCTCGATTTGGTCAAAAATGTGACAAAATACAGGAAAGTTCAACGCAAATGCTAGCTATAACGTTCAGATGTATTGAAAGCGTGTCAAAATAAACGGCTGGGTCTATCTAATTATACAATTTTACCATTCTTCTGCAAAAACGGCTCGATTTTGTTAAGAATGTGACAAAATACTGGAAAATTCAACGCAAATGCTAGCTATAACGTTCAGATGTTTTGAAAGCGTGTCAAAATAAACGGCTGAGTCTATCTAATTATACAATTTTACCATTCTTATGCAATAACGACTCGATTTTGTCAAAAATGTGACAAAATTCATGCAAATTCAACGCAAATGCCTGCAAAATCGTTCAGTTGTATTGAACGAGTGTCAAAATAAACGGCTGAGTCTATTTTATTATACAATTTTACCATTCTTCTGCAAAAACGGCTCGATTTTGTCAAAAATGTGACAAAATTCATGCAAATTCAACGCAAATGCCTGCAAAATCGTTCAGTTGTATTGAAAAGCGTGTCTAAATGAACGACTGAGCCAATTTCATTATACAATTTTACCATTCTTCTGCAAAAACGGCTCGATTTGGTCAAAAATGTGACAAAATACAGGAAAATTCAACGCAAATGCTAGCTATAACGTTCAGATGTATTGAAAGCGTGTCAAAATAAACGGCTGAGTCTATCTAATTATACAATATTACCATTCTTCTGCAATAACGACTCGATTTTGTCAAAAATGTGACAAACTTCATGCAAATTCAACGCAAATGACTGCAAAATCGTTCAGTTGTATTGGACGCGTGTCAAAATAAACGGCTGAGTCTATCTAATTATTCAATTTTACCATTCTTCTGCAATAACGACTCGATTTTGTCAAAAATGTGACAAAATTCATGCAAATTCAACGCAAATGCCTGCAAAATCGTTCAGTTGTATTGAACGCGTGTCAAAATAAACGGCTGAGTATATTTTATTATACAATTTTACCATTCTTCTGCAATAACGGCTCGATTTTGTCAAGAATGTGACAAAATTAATGAAAATTCAACGCAAATGCTAGCAATATCGTTCAGTTGTATTGAAAGCGTGTCAAAATAAACGGCTGAGTCTATCTCATTATACAATTTTACCATTCTTCTGTAAAAACGGCTCGATTTTGTTAAGAATGTGACCAAATACAGGAAAATTCAACGCAAATGCTAGCGATATCGTTCAGTTGTATTGAACGCGTGTCAAAATAAACGGCTGAGTCTATTTTATTATACAATTTTACCATTCTTCTGCAATCACGACTCGATTTTGTCAAAAATGTGACAAAATTGATGCAAATTCAACGCAAATGCCTGCAAAATCGTTCAGTTGTATTGAAAGCGTGTCAAAATAAACGGCTGAGTCTATCTAATTATACAATTTTACCATTCTTCTGCAATAACGACTCGATTTTGTCAAAAATGTGACAAAATTCATGCAAATTCAACGCAAATGCCTGCAAAATCGTTCAGTTGTATTGAACGCGTGTCAAAATAAACGGCTGAGTATATTTTATTATACAATTTTACCATTCTTCTGCAATAACGGCTCGATTTTGTAAAAAATGTGACAAAATTCATGCAAATTCAACGCAAATGCCAGCAATATCGTTCAGTTGTATTGAAAGCGTGTCAAAATGAACGACTGAGTCTATTTTATTATACAATTTTACCATTCTTCTGTAAAAACGGCTCGATCCGATCAAAAATGTGACAAAATTCATGCAAATTCAACGCAAATGCCTGCAAAATCGTTCAGTTGTATTGGAAAGCGTGTCAAAATGAACGACTGACCCTATTTTATTATACAATTTTACCATTCTTCTGCAAAAACGGCTCGATTTGGTCAAAAATGTGACAAAATACAGGAAAATTCAACGCAAATGCTAGCTATAACGTTCAGATGTATTGAAAGCGTGTCAAAATAAACGGCTGAGTCTATCTAATTATACAATTTTACCATTCTTCTGCAATAACGACTCGATTTTGTCAAAAATGTGACAAAATTGATGCAAATTCAACGCAAATGCCTGCAAAATCGTTCAGTTGTATTGAAAGCGTGTCAAAATAAACGGCTGAGTCTATCTAATTATACAATTTTACCATTCTTCTGCAATAACGACTCGATTTTGTCAAAAATGTGACAAAATTCATGCAAATTCAACGCAAATGCCTGCAAAATCGTTCAGTTGTATTGAACGCGTGTCAAAATAAACGGCTGAGTCTATTTTATTATACAATTTTACCATTCTTCTGCAATAACGGCTCGATTTTGTAAAAAATGTGACAAAATTCATGCAAATTCAACGCAAATGCCTGCAAAATCGTTCAGTTGTATTGAAAGCGTTTCAAAATGAACGACTGAGTCTATTTTATATTACAATTTTACCATTCTTCTGCAGAAACGGCTCGATTTGGTCAAAAATGTGACAAAATACAGGAAAATTCAACGCAAATGCTAGCTATAACGTTCAGATGTATTGAAAGCATGTCAAAATAAACGGCTGAGTCTATCTAATTATACAATTTTACCATTCTTCTGCAAAAACGGCTCGATTTTGTTTAGAATGTGACAAAATACTGGAAAATTCAACGCAAATGCTAGCCATAACGTTCAGTTGTATTGAAAGCTTGTCAAAATAAACGGCTGAGTCTATCTAAATATACAATTTTACCATTCTTCTGCAATAACGGCTCGATTTTGTCATAAATGTGACCAAATACAGGAAAATAGAACTCATATGCTAGCAAAATCGTTCAGTTGTATTGAAAAGCGTGTCAAAATGAACGACTGAGCCTATTTCATTATACAATTTTACCATTCTTCTGCAAAAACGGCTCGATTTGGTCAAAAATGTGACAAAATACAGGAAAGTTCAACGCAAATGCTAGCTATAACGTTCAGATGTATTGAAAGCGTGTCAAAATAAACGGCTGGGTCTATCTAATTATACAATTTTACCATTCTTCTGCAAAAACGGCTCGATTTTGTTAAGAATGTGACAAAATACTGGAAAATTCAACGCAAATGCTGGCTATAACGTTCAGATGTTTTGAAAGCGTGTCAAAATAAACAGCTGAGTCTATCTAATTATACAATTTTACCATTCTTATGCAATAACGACTCGATTTTGTCAAAAATGTGACAAAATTCATGCAAATTCAACGCAAATGCCTGCAAAATCGTTCAGTTGTATTGAACGAGTGTCAAAATAAACGGCTAAGTCTATTTTATTATACAATTTTACCATTCTTCTGCAAAAACGGCTCGATTTTGTCAAAAATGTGACAAAATTCATGCAAATTCAACGCAAATGCCTGCAAAATCGTTCAGTTGTATTGAAAAGCGTGTCTAAATGAACGACTGAGCCAATTTCATTATACAATTTTACCATTCTTCTGCAAAAACGGCTCGATTTGGTCAAAAATGTGACAAAATACAGGAAAATTCAACGCAAATGCTAGCTATAACGTTCAGATGTATTGAAAGCGTGTCAAAATAAACGGCTGAGTCTATCTAATTATACAATATTACCATTCTTCTGCAATAACGACTCGATTTTGTCAAAAATGTGACAAAATTCATGCAAATTCAACGCAAATGCCTGCAAAATCGTCCAGTTGTATTGAACGCGTGTCAAAATAAACGGCTGAGTCTATCTAATTATTCAATTTTACCATTCTTCTGCAATAACGACTCGATTTTGTCAAGAATGTGACAAAATTAATGAAAATTCAACGCAAATGCTAGCAATATCGTTCAGTTGTATTGAAAGCGTGTCAAAATAAACGGCTGAGTCTATCTCATTATACAATTTTACCATTCTTCTGCAAAAACGGCTCGATTTTGTTAAGAATGTGACAAAATACAGGAAAATTCAACGGAAATGCTAGCTATAGCGTTCAGATGTATTGAAAGCGTGTCAAAATAAACGGCTGAGTCTATCTAATTATACAATTTTACCATTCTTCTGCAATAACGACTCGATTTTGTCAAAAATGTGACAAAATTCATGAAAATTCAACGCAAATGCTAGCGATATCGTTCAGTTGTATTGAACGCGTGTCAAAATAAACGGCTGAGTCTATCTAATTATACAATTTTACCATTCTTCTGCAATAACGACTCGATTTTGTCAAAAATGTGACAAAATTCATGCAAATTCAACGCAAATGCCTGCAAAATCGTTCAGTTGTATTGAACGCGTGTCAAAATAAACGGCTGAGTCTATTTTATTATTCAATTTTACCATTCTTCTGCAATAACGGCTCCATTTTGTAAAAAATGTGACAAAATTCATGCAAATTCAACGCAAATGCCTGCAAAATAGTTCATTTGTATTGAAAGCGTGTCAAAATGAACGACTGAGTCTATTTTATTATACAATTTTACCATTCTTCTGTAAAAACGGCTCGATCCGATCAAAAATGTGACAAAATTCATGCAAATTCAACGCAAATGCCTGAAAAATCGTTCAGTTGTATTGGAAAGCGTGTCAAAATGAACGACTGAGCCTATTTTATTATACAATTTTACCATTCTTCTGCAAAAACGGCTCGATTTGGTCAAAAATGTGACAAAATACAGGAAAATTCAACGCAAATGCTAGCTATAACGTTCAGATGTATTGAAAGCGTGTCAAAATAAACGGCTGAGTCTATCTAATTATACAATTTTACCATTCTTCTGCAATAACGACTCGATTTTGTCAAAAATGTGACAAAATTCATGAAAATTCAACGCAAATGCTAGCAATATCGTTCAGTTGTATTGAGCGCGTGTCAAAATAAACGGCTGAGTCTATTTTATTATACAATTTTACCATTCTTCTGCAATAACGGCTCGATTTTGTAAAAAATGTGACAAAATTCATGCAAATTCAACGCAAATGCCTGCAAAATCGTTCATTTGTATTGAAAGCGTGTCAAAATGAACGACTGAGTCTATTTTATTATACAATTTTACCATTCTTCTGTAAAAACGGCTCGATTTGGTCAAAAATGTGACAAAATTCATGCAAATTCAACGCAAATGCCTGCAAAATCGTTCAGTTGTATTGAACGCGTGTCAAAATAAACGGCTGAGTATATTTTATTATACAATTTTACCATTCTTCTGCAATAACGGCTCGATTTTGTAAAAAATGTGACAAAATTCATGCAAATTCAACGCAAATGCCAGCAATATCGTTCAGTTGTATTGAAAGCGTGTCAAAATGAACGACTGAGTCTATTTTATTATACAATTTTACCATTCTTCTGTAAAAACGGCTCGATCCGATCAAAAATGTGACAAAATTCATGCAAATTCAACGCAAATGCCTGCAAAATCGTTCAGTTGTATTGGAAAGCGTGTCAAAATGAACGACTGAGCCTATTTTATTATACAATTTTACCATTCTTCTGCAAAAACGGCTCGATTTGGTCAAAAATGTGACAAAATACAGGAAAATTCAACGCAAATGCTAGCTATAACGTTCAGATGTATTGAAAGCGTGTCAAAATAAACGGCTGAGTCTATCTAATTATACAATTTTACCATTCTTCTGCAATAACGACTCGATTTTGTCAAAAATGTGACAAAATTGATGCAAATTCAACGCAAATGCCTGCAAAATCGTTCAGTTGTATTGAAAGCGTGTCAAAATAAACGGCTGAGTCTATCTAATTATACAATTTTACCATTCTTCTGCAATAACGACTCGATTTTGTCAAAAATGTGACAAAATTCATGCAAATTCAACGCAAATGCCTGCAAAATCGTTCAGTTGTATTGAACGCGTGTCAAAATAAACGGCTGAGTCTATTTTATTATACAATTTTACCATTCTTCTGCAATAACGGCTCGATTTTGTAAAAAATGTGACAAAATTCATGCAAATTCAACGCAAATGCCTGCAAAATCGTTCAGTTGTATTGAAAGCGTTTCAAAATGAACGACTGAGTCTATTTTATATTACAATTTTACCATTCTTCTGCAGAAACGGCTCGATTTGGTCAAAAATGTGACAAAATACAGGAAAATTCAACGCAAATGCTAGCTATAACGTTCAGATGTATTGAAAGCATGTCAAAATAAACGGCTGAGTCTATCTAATTATACAATTTTACCATTCTTCTGCAAAAACGGCTCGATTTTGTTTAGAATGTGACAAAATACTGGAAAATTCAACGCAAATGCTAGCCATAACGTTCAGTTGTATTGAAAGCGTGTCAAAATAAACGGCTGAGTCTATCTAAATATACAATTTTACCATTCTTCTGCAATAACGGCTCGATTTTGTCATAAATGTGACCAAATACAGGAAAATAGAACTCATATGCTAGCAAAATCGTTCAGTTGTATTGAAAAGCGTGTCAAAATGAACGACTGAGCCTATTTCATTATACAATTTTACCATTCTTCTGCAAAAACGGCTCGATTTGGTCAAAAATGTGACAAAATACAGGAAAGTTCAACGCAAATGCTAGCTATAACGTTCAGATGTATTGAAAGCGTGTCAAAATAAACGGCTGGGTCTATCTAATTATACAATTTTACCATTCTTCTGCAAAAACGGCTCGATTTTGTTAAGAATGTGACAAAATACTGGAAAATTCAACGCAAATGCTGGCTATAACGTTCAGATGTTTTGAAAGCGTGTCAAAATAAACGGCTGAGTCTATCTAATTATACAATTTTACCATTCTTATGCAATAACGACTCGATTTTGTCAAAAATGTGACAAAATTCATGCAAATTCAACGCAAATGCCTGCAAAATCGTTCAGTTGTATTGAACGAGTGTCAAAATAAACGGCTAAGTCTATTTTATTATACAATTTTACCATTCTTCTGCAAAAACGGCTCGATTTTGTCAAAAATGTGACAAAATTCATGCAAATTCAACGCAAATGCCTGCAAAATCGTTCAGTTGTATTGAAAAGCGTGTCTAAATGAACGACTGAGCCAATTTCATTATACAATTTTACCATTCTTCTGCAAAAACGGCTCGATTTGGTCAAAAATGTGACAAAATACAGGAAAATTCAACGCAAATACTAGCTATAACGTTCAGATGTATTGAAAGCGTGTCAAAATAAACGGCTGAGTCTATCTAATTATACAATATTACCATTCTTCTGCAATAACGACTCGATTTTGTCAAAAATGTGACAAAATTCATGCAAATTCAACGCAAATGCCTGCAAAATCGTCCAGTTGTATTGAACGCGTGTCAAAATAAACGGCTGAGTCTATCTAATTATTCAATTTTACCATTCTTCTGCAATAACGACTCGATTTTGTCAAGAATGTGACAAAATTAATGAAAATTCAACGCAAATGCTAGCAATATCGTTCAGTTGTATTGAAAGCGTGTCAAAATAAACGGCTGAGTCTATCTCATTATACAATTTTACCATTCTTCTGCAAAAACGGCTCGATTTTGTTAAGAATGTGACAAAATACAGGAAAATTCAACGGAAATGCTATAGCGTTCAGATGTATTGAAAGCGTGTCAAAATAAACGGCTGAGTCTATCTAATTATACAATTTTACCATTCTTCTGCAATAACGACTCGATTTTGTCAAAAATGTGACAAAATTCATGAAAATTCAACGCAAATGCTAGCGATATCGTTCAGTTGTATTGAACGCGTGTCAAAATAAACGGCTGAGTCTATCTAATTATACAATTTTACCATTCTTCTGCAATAACGACTCGATTTTGTCAAAAATGTGACAAAATTCATGTAAATTCAACGCAAATGCCTGCAAAATCGTTCAGTTGTATTGAACGCGTGTCAAAATAAACGGCTGAGTCTATTTTATTATTCAATTTTACCATTCTTCTGCAATAACGGCTCCATTTTGTAAAAAATGTGACAAAATTCATGCAAATTCAACGCAAATGCCTGCAAAATAGTTCATTTGTATTGAAAGCGTGTCAAAATGAACGACTGAGTCTATTTTATTATACAATTTTACCATTCTTCTGTAAAAACGGCTCGATCCGATCAAAAATGTGACAAAATTCATGCAAATTCAACGCAAATGCCTGAAAAATCGTTCAGTTGTATTGGAAAGCGTGTCAAAATGAACGACTGAGCCTATTTTATTATACAATTTTACCATTCTTCTGCAAAAACGGCTCGATTTGGTCAAAAATGTGACAAAATACAGGAAAATTCAACGCAAATGCTAGCTATAACGTTCAGATGTATTGAAAGCGTGTCAAAATAAACGGCTGAGTCTATCTAATTATACAATTTTACCATTCTTCTGCAATAACGACTCGATTTTGTCAAAAATGTGACAAAATTCATGAAAATTCAACGCAAATGCTAGCAATATCGTTCAGTTGTATTGAGCGCGTGTCAAAATAAACGGCTGAGTCTATTTTATTATACAATTTTACCATTCTTCTGCAATAACGGCTCGATTTTGTAAAAAATGTGACAAAATTCATGCAAATTCAACGCAAATGCCTGCAAAATCGTTCATTTGTATTGAAAGCGTGTCAAAATGAACGACTGAGTCTATTTTATTATACAATTTTACCATTCTTCTGTAAAAACGGCTCGATTTGGTCAAAAATGTGACAAAATTCATGCAAATTCAACGCAAATGCCTGCAAAATCGTTCAGTTGTATTGAAAGCGTTTCAAAATGAACGACTGAGTCTATTTTATATTACAATTTTACCATTCTTCTGCAGAAACGGCTCGATTTGGTCAAAAATGTGACAAAATACAGGAAAATTCAACGCAAATGCTTGCTATAACGTTCAGATGTATTGAAAGCATGTCAAAATAAACGGCTGAGTCTATCTAATTATACAATTTTACCATTCTTCTGCAAAAACGGCTCGATTTTGTTAAGAATGTGACAAAATACTGGAAAATTCAACGCAAATGCTAGCCATTACGTTCAGTTGTTTTGAAAGCGTGTCAAAATAAACGGCTGAGTCTATCTAATTATACAATTTTACCATTCTTATGCAATAACGACTCGATTTTGTCAAAAATGTGACAAAATTCATGCAAATTCAACGCAAATGCCTGCAAAATCGTTCATTTGTATTGAAAGCGTGTCAAAATGAACGACTGAGTCTATTTTATTATACAATTTTACCATTCTTCTGTAAAAACGGCTCGATTTGGTCAAAAATGTGACAAAATTCATGCAAATTCAACGCAAATGCCTGCAAAATCGTTCAGTTGTATTGAAAGCGTTTCAAAATGAACGACTGAGTCTATTTTATATTACAATTTTACCATTCTTCTGCAGAAACGGCTCGATTTGGTCAAAAATGTGACAAAATACAGGAAAATTCAACGCAAATGCTAGCTATAACGTTCAGATGTATTGAAAGCATGTCAAAATAAACGGCTGAGTCTATCTAATTATACAATTTTACCATTCTTCTGCAAAAACGGCTCGATTTTGTTAAGAATGTGACAAAATACTGGAAAATTCAACGCAAATGCTAGCCATAACGTTCAGTTGTATTGAAAGCGTGTCAAAATAAACGGCTGAGTCTATCTAAATATACAATTTTACCATTCTTCTGCAATAACGGCTCGATTTTGTCATAAATGTGACCAAATACAGGAAAATAGAACTCAAATGCTAGCAAAATCGTTCAGTTGTATTGAAAAGCGTGTCAAAATGAACGACTGAGCCTATTTCATTATACAATTTTACCATTCTTCTGCAAAAACGGCTCGATTTGGTCAAAAATGTGACAAAATACAGGAAAGTTCAACGCAAATGCTAGCTATAACGTTCAGATGTATTGAAAGCGTGTCAAAATAAACGGCTGGGTCTATCTAATTATACAATTTTACCATTCTTCTGCAAAAACGGCTCGATTTTGTTAAGAATGTGACAAAATACTGGAAAATTCAACGCAAATGCTAGCTATAACGTTCAGTTGTATTGAAAGCGTGTCAAAATAAACGGCTGAGTCTATCTCATTATACAATTTTACCATTCTTCTGCAATAACGACTCGATTTTGTCAAAAATGTGACAAAATTCATGAAAATTCAACGCAAATGCTAGCAATATCGTTCAGTTGTATTGAACGCGTGTCAAAATAAACGGCTGAGTCTATTTTATTATACAATTTTACCATTCTTCTGCAATAACGGCTCGATTTTGTAAAAAATGTGACAAAATTCATGCAAATTCAACGCAAATGCCTGCAAAATCGTTCATTTGTATTGAAAGCGTGTCAAAATGAACGACTGTGTCTATTTTATTATACAATTTTACCATTCTTCTGTAAAAACGGCTCGATTTGGTCAAAAATGTGACAAAATTCATGCAAATTCAACGCAAATGCCTGCAAAATCGTTCAGTTGTATTGAAAGCGTTTCAAAATGAACGACTGAGTCTATTTTATATTACAATTTTACCATTCTTCTGCAGAAACGGCTCGATTTGGTCAAAAATGTGACAAAATACAGGAAAATTCAACGCAAATGCTAGCTATAACGTTCAGATGTATTGAAAGCATGTCAAAATAAACGGCTGAGTCTATCTAATTATACAATTTTACCATTCTTCTGCAAAAACGGCTCGATTTTGTTTAGAATGTGACAAAATACTGGGAAATTCAACGCAAATGCTAGCCATAACGTTCAGTTGTATTGAAAGCGTGTCAAAATAAACGGCTGAGTCTATCTAAATATACAATTTTACCATTCTTCTGCAATAACGGCTCGATTTAGTCATAAATGTGACCAAATACAGGAAAATAGAACTCAAATGCTAGCAAAATCGTTCAGTTGTATTGAAAAGCGTGTCAAAATGAACGACTGAGCCTATTTCATTATACAATTTTACCATTCTTCTGCAAAAACGGCTCGATTTGGTCAAAAATGGACAAAATACAGGAAAGTTCAACGCAAATGCTAGCTATAACGTTCAGATGTATTGAAAGCGTGTCAAAATAAACGGCTGGGTCTATCTAATTATACAATTTTACCATTCTTCTGCAAAAACGGCTCGATTTTGTTAAGAATGTGACAAAATACTGGAAAATTCAACGCAAATGCTAGCTATAACGTTCAGATGTTTTGAAAGCGTGTCAAAATAAACGGCTGAGTCTATCTAATTATACAATTTTACCATTCTTATGCAATAACGACTCGATTTTGTCAAAAATGTGACAAAATTCATGCAAATTCAACGCAAATGCCTGCAAAATCGTTCAGTTGTATTGAACGAGTGTCAAAATAAACGGCTGAGTCTATTTTATTATACAATTTTACCATTCTTCTGCAAAAACGGCTCGATTTTGTCAAAAATGTGACAAAATTCATGCAAATTCAACGCAAATGCCTGCAAAATCGTTCAGTTGTATTGGAAAGCGTGTCAAAATGAACGACTGAGCCTATTTTATTATACAATTTTACCATTCTTCTGCAAAAACGGCTCGATTTGGTCAAAAATGTGACAAAATACAGGAAAATTCAACGCAAATGCTAGCTATAACGTTCAGATGTATTGAAAGCGTGTCAAAATAAACGGCTGAGTCTATCTAATTATACAATATTACCATTCTTCTGCAATAACGACTCGATTTTGTCAAAAATGTGACAAAATTCATGCAAATTCAACGCAAATGCCTGCAAAATCGTTCAGTTGTATTGAACGCGTGTCAAAATAAACGGCTGAGTCTATCTAATTATTCAATTTTTCCATTCTTCTGCAATAACGACTCGATTTTGTCAAGAATGTGACAAAATTAATGAAAATTCAACGCAAATGCTAGCAATATCGTTCAGTTGTATTGAAAGCGTGTCAAAATAAACGGCTGAGTCTATCTCATTATACAATTTTACCATTCTTCTGCAAAAACGGCTCGATTTTGTTAAGAATGTGACAAAATACAGGAAAATTCAACGGAAATGCTAGCTATAGCGTTCAGATGTATTGAAAGCGTGTCAAAATAAACGGCTGAGTCTATCTAATTATACAATTTTACCATTCTTCTGCAATAACGACTCGATTTTGTCAAAAATGTGACAAAATTCATGAAAATTCAACGCAAATGCTAGCGATATCGTTCAGTTGTATTGAACGCGTGTCAAAATAAACGGCTGAGTCTATTTTATTATACAATTTTACCATTCTTCTGCAATCACGACTCGATTTTGTCAAAAATGTGACAAAATTGATGCAAATTCAACGCAAATGCCTGCAAAATCGTTCAGTTGTATTGAAAGCGTGTCAAAATAAACGGCTGAGTCTATCTAATTATACAATTTTACCATTCTTCTGCAATAACGACTCGATTTTGTCAAAAATGTGACAAAATTCATGCAAATTCAACGCAAATGCCTGCAAAATCGTTCAGTTGTATTGAACGCGTGTCAAAATAAACGGCTGAGTCTATTTTATTATACAATTTTACCATTCTTCTGCAATAACGGCTCGATTTTGTAAAAAATGTGACAAAATTCATGCAAATTCAACGCAAATGCCTGCAAAATCGTTCAGTTGTATTGGAAAGCGTGTCAAAATGAACGACTGAGCCTATTTTATTATACAATTTTACCATTCTTCTGCAGAAACGGCTCGATTTGGTCAAAAATGTGACAAAATACAGGAAAATTCAACGCAAATGCTAGCTATAACGTTCAGATGTATTGAAAGCATGTCAAAATAAACGGCTGAGTCTATTTTATTATACAATTTTACCATTCTTTGTAATAACGGCTCGATTTTGTCAAAAATGTGACAAAATTCATGCAAATTCAACGCAAATGCCTGCAAAATCGTTCAGTTGTATTGATAGCGTGTCAAAATAAACGGCTGTCTATCTAAATATACAATTTTACCATTCTTCTGCAATAACGGCTCGATTTTGTCATAAATGTGACCAAATACAGGAAAATAGAACGCAAATGCTAGCAAAATCGTTCAGTTGTATTGAAAAGCGTGTCTAAATGAACGACTGAGCCAATTTCATTATACAATTTTACCATTCTTCTGCAAAAACGGCTCGATTTGGTCAAAAATGTGACAAAATACAGGAAAATTCAACGCAAATGCTAGCTATAACGTTCAGATGTATTGAAAGCGTGTCAAAATAAACGGCTGAGTCTATCTAATTATACAATTTTACCATTCTTCTGCAATAACGACTCGATTTTGTCAAGAATGTGACAAAATTAATGAAAATTCAACGCAAATGCTAGCAATATCGTTCAGTTGTATTGAAAGCGTGTCAAAATAAACGGCTGAGTCTATCTCAATATACAATTTTACCATTCTTCTGCAAAAACAGCTCGATTTGGTCAAAAATGTGACAAAATACAGGAAAATTCAACGCAAATGCTAGCTATAACGTTCAGATCTATTGAAAGCGTGTCAAAATAAACGGCTGAGTCTATCTAATTATACAATTTTACCATTCTTCTGCAATAACGACTCGATTTTGTCAAAAATGTGACAAAATTCATGCAAATTCAACGCAAATGCCTGCAAAATCGTTCAGTTGTATTGAACGCGTGTCAAAATAAACGGCTGAGTCTATTTTATTATACAATTTTACCATTCTTTGTAATAACGGCTCGATTTTGTCAAAAATGTGACAAAATTCATGCAAATTCAACGCAAATGCCTGCAAAATTGTTCAGTTGTATTGAAAGCGTGTCAAAATGAACGACTGAGTCTATTTTATATTACAATTTTATACAATTTTACCATTCTTCTGCAATAACGACTCGATTTTGTCAAAAATGTGACAAAATACAGGAAAATTCAACGCAAATGCTAGCTATAACGTTCAGATGTATTGAAAGCGTGTCAAAATAAACGGCTGAGTCTATCTAATTATACAATTTTACCATTCTTCTGCAAAAACGGCTCGATTTGGTCAAAAATGTGACAAAATACAGGAAAATTCAACGCAAATGCTAGCTATAACGTTCAGATGTATTGAATGCGTGTCAAAATAAACGGCTGAGTCTATCTAATTATACAATTTTACCATTCTTCTGCAAAAACGGCTCGATTTTGTCAAAAATGTGACAAAATTCATGCAAATTCAACGCAAATGCCTGCAAAATCGTTCATTTGTATTGAAAGCGTGTCAATATGAATGACTGAGTCTATTTTATATTACAATTTTACCATTCTTCTACAAAAACGGCTCGATTTGGTCAAAAATGTGACAAAATACAGGAAAATTCAACGCAAATGCTTGCTATAACGTTCAGATGTATTGAAAGCGTGTCAAAATAAACGGCTGAGTCTATCTAATTATACAATTTTACCATTCTTCTGCAAAAGGCTCGATTTTGTTAAGAATGTGACAAAATACTGGAAAATTCAACGGAAATGCTAGCTATAACGTTCAGTTGTATTGAAAGCGTGTCAAAATAAACGGCTGTCTATCTAAATATACAATTTTACCATTCTTCTGCAATAACGGCTCGATTTTGTCATAAATGTGACCAAATACAGGAAAATAGAACGCAAATGCTAGCAAAATCGTTCAGTTGTATTGAAAAGCGTGTCTAAATGAACGACTGAGCCAATTTCATTATACAATTTTACCATTCTTCTGCAATCACGACTCGATTTTGTCAAAAATGTGACAAAATTGATGCAAATTCAACGCAAATGCCTGCAAAATCGTTCAGTTGTATTGAAAGCGTGTCAAAATAAACGGCTGAGTCTATCTAATTATACAATTTTACCATTCTTCTGCAATAACGACTCGATTTTGTCAAAAATGTGACAAAATTCATGCAAATTCAACGCAAATGCCTGCAAAATCGTTCAGTTGTATTGAACGCGTGTCAAAATAAACGGCTGAGTCTATTTTATTATACAATTTTACCATTCTTCTGCAATAACGGCTCGATTTTGTAAAAAATGTGACAAAATTCATGCAAATTCAACGCAAATGCCTGCAAAATCGTTCAGTTGTATTGGAAAGCGTGTCAAAATGAACGACTGAGCCTATTTTATTATACAATTTTACCATTCTTCTGCAGAAACGGCTCGATTTGGTCAAAAATGTGACAAAATACAGGAAAATTCAACGCAAATGCTAGCTATAACGTTCAGATGTATTGAAAGCATGTCAAAATAAACGGCTGAGTCTATTTTATTATACAATTTTACCATTCTTTGTAATAACGGCTCGATTTTGTCAAAAATGTGACAAAATTCATGCAAATTCAACGCAAATGCCTGCAAAATCGTTCAGTTGTATTGATAGCGTGTCAAAATAAACGGCTGTCTATCTAAATATACAATTTTACCATTCTTCTGCAATAACGGCTCGATTTTGTCATAAATGTGACCAAATACAGGAAAATAGAACGCAAATGCTAGCAAAATCGTTCAGTTGTATTGAAAAGCGTGTCTAAATGAACGACTGAGCCAATTTCATTATACAATTTTACCATTCTTCTGCAAAAACGGCTCGATTTGGTCAAAAATGTGACAAAATACAGGAAAATTCAACGCAAATGCTAGCTATAACGTTCAGATGTATTGAAAGCGTGTCAAAATAAACGGCTGAGTCTATCTAATTATACAATTTTACCATTCTTCTGCAATAACGACTCGATTTTGTCAAGAATGTGACAAAATTAATGAAAATTCAACGCAAATGCTAGCAATATCGTTCAGTTGTATTGAAAGCGTGTCAAAATAAACGGCTGAGTCTATCTCAATATACAATTTTACCATTCTTCTGCAAAAACGGCTCGATTTGGTCAAAAATGTGACAAAATACAGGAAAATTCAACGCAAATGCTAGCTATAACGTTCAGATCTATTGAAAGCGTGTCAAAATAAACGGCTGAGTCTATCTAATTATACAATTTTACCATTCTTCTGCAATAACGACTCGATTTTGTCAAAAATGTGACAAAATTCATGCAAATTCAACGCAAATGCCTGCAAAATCGTTCAGTTGTATTGAACGCGTGTCAAAATAAACGGCTGAGTCTATTTTATTATACAATTTTACCATTCTTTGTACTAACGGCTCGATTTTGTCAAAAATGTGACAAAATTCATGCAAATTCAACGCAAATGCCTGCAAAATTGTTCAGTTGTATTGAAAGCGTGTCAAAATGAACGACTGAGTCTATTTTATATTACAATTTTATACAATTTTACCATTCTTCTGCAATAACGACTCGATTTTGTCAAAAATGTGACAAAATACAGGAAAATTCAACGCAAATGCTAGCTATAACGTTCAGATGTATTGAAAGCGTGTCAAAATAAACGGCTGAGTCTATCTAATTATACAATTTTACCATTCTTCTGCAAAAACGGCTCGATTTGGTCAAAAATGTGACAAAATACAGGAAAATTCAACGCAAATGCTAGCTATAACGTTCAGATGTATTGAAAGCGTGTCAAAATAAACGGCTGAGTCTATCTAATTATACAATTTTACCATTCTTCTGCAAAAACGGCTCGATTTTGTCAAAAATGTGACAAAATTCATGCAAATTCAACGCAAATGCCTGCAAAATCGTTCATTTGTATTGAAAGCGTGTCAATATGAATGACTGAGTCTATTTTATATTACAATTTTACCATTCTTCTACAAAAACGGCTCGATTTGGTCAAAAATGTGACAAAATACAGGAAAATTCAACGCAAATGCTTGCTATAACGTTCAGATGTATTGAAAGCGTGTCAAAATAAACGGCTGAGTCTATCTAATTATACAATTTTACCATTCTTCTGCAAAAGGCTCGATTTTGTTAAGAATGTGACAAAATACTGGAAAATTCAACGGAAATGCTAGCTATAACGTTCAGTTGTATTGAAAGCGTGTCAAAATAAACGGCTGTCTATCTAAATATACAATTTTACCATTCTTCTGCAATAACGGCTCGATTTTGTCATAAATGTGACCAAATACAGGAAAATAGAACGCAAATGCTAGCAAAATCGTTCAGTTGTATTGAAAAGCGTGTCTAAATGAACGACTGAGCCAATTTCATTATACAATTTTACCATTCTTCTGCAATAACGACTCGATTTTGTCAAAAATGTGACAAAATACAGGAAAATTCAACGCAAATGCTAGCTATAACGTTCAGATGTATTGAAAGCGTGTCAAAATAAACGGCTGAGTCTATTTTATTATTCAATTTTACCATTCTTCTGCAATAACGGCTCCATTTTGTAAAAAATGTGACAAAATTCATGCAAATTCAACGCAAATGCCTGCAAAATAGTTCATTTGTATTGAAAGCGTGTCAAAATGAACGACTGAGTCTATTTTATTATACAATTTTACCATTCTTCTGTAAAAACGGCTCGATCCGATCAAAAATGTGACAAAATTCATGCAAATTCAACGCAAATGCCTGAAAAATCGTTCAGTTGTATTGGAAAGCGTGTCAAAATGAACGACTGAGCCTATTTTATTATACAATTTTACCATTCTTCTGCAAAAACGGCTCGATTTGGTCAAAAATGTGACAAAATACAGGAAAATTCAACGCAAATGCTAGCTATAACGTTCAGATGTATTGAAAGCGTGTCAAAATAAACGGCTGAGTCTATCTAATTATACAATTTTACCATTCTTCTGCAATAACGACTCGATTTTGTCAAAAATGTGACAAAATTCATGAAAATTCAACGCAAATGCTAGCAATATCGTTCAGTTGTATTGAGCGCGTGTCAAAATAAACGGCTGAGTCTATTTTATTATACAATTTTACCATTCTTCTGCAATAACGGCTCGATTTTGTAAAAAATGTGACAAAATTCATGCAAATTCAACGCAAATGCCTGCAAAATCGTTCATTTGTATTGAAAGCGTGTCAAAATGAACGACTGAGTCTATTTTATTATACAATTTTACCATTCTTCTGTAAAAACGGCTCGATTTGGTCAAAAATGTGACAAAATTCATGCAAATTCAACGCAAATGCCTGCAAAATCGTTCAGTTGTATTGAAAGCGTTTCAAAATGAACGACTGAGTCTATTTTATATTACAATTTTACCATTCTTCTGCAGAAACGGCTCGATTTGGTCAAAAATGTGACAAAATACAGGAAAATTCAACGCAAATGCTTGCTATAACGTTCAGATGTATTGAAAGCATGTCAAAATAAACGGCTGAGTCTATCTAATTATACAATTTTACCATTCTTCTGCAAAAACGGCTCGATTTTGTTAAGAATGTGACAAAATACTGGAAAATTCAACGCAAATGCTAGCCATTACGTTCAGTTGTTTTGAAAGCGTGTCAAAATAAACGGCTGAGTCTATCTAATTATACAATTTTACCATTCTTATGCAATAACGACTCGATTTTGTCAAAAATGTGACAAAATTCATGCAAATTCAACGCAAATGCCTGCAAAATCGTTCATTTGTATTGAAAGCGTGTCAAAATGAACGACTGAGTCTATTTTATTATACAATTTTACCATTCTTCTGTAAAAACGGCTCGATTTGGTCAAAAATGTGACAAAATTCATGCAAATTCAACGCAAATGCCTGCAAAATCGTTCAGTTGTATTGAAAGCGTTTCAAAATGAACGACTGAGTCTATTTTATATTACAATTTTACCATTCTTCTGCAGAAACGGCTCGATTTGGTCAAAAATGTGACAAAATACAGGAAAATTCAACGCAAATGCTAGCTATAACGTTCAGATGTATTGAAAGCATGTCAAAATAAACGGCTGAGTCTATCTAATTATACAATTTTACCATTCTTCTGCAAAAACGGCTCGATTTTGTTAAGAATGTGACAAAATACTGGAAAATTCAACGCAAATGCTAGCCATAACGTTCAGTTGTATTGAAAGCGTGTCAAAATAAACGGCTGAGTCTATCTAAATATACAATTTTACCATTCTTCTGCAATAACGGCTCGATTTTGTCATAAATGTGACCAAATACAGGAAAATAGAACTCAAATGCTAGCAAAATCGTTCAGTTGTATTGAAAAGCGTGTCAAAATGAACGACTGAGCCTATTTCATTATACAATTTTACCATTCTTCTGCAAAAACGGCTCGATTTGGTCAAAAATGGACAAAATACAGGAAAGTTCAACGCAAATGCTAGCTATAACGTTCAGATGTATTGAAAGCGTGTCAAAATAAACGGCTGGGTCTATCTAATTATACAATTTTACCATTCTTCTGCAAAAACGGCTCGATTTTGTTAAGAATGTGACAAAATACTGGAAAATTCAACGCAAATGCTAGCTATAACGTTCAGATGTTTTGAAAGCGTGTCAAAATAAACGGCTGAGTCTATCTAATTATACAATTTTACCATTCTTATGCAATAACGACTCGATTTTGTCAAAAATGTGACAAAATTCATGCAAATTCAACGCAAATGCCTGCAAAATCGTTCAGTTGTATTGAACGAGTGTCAAAATAAACGGCTGAGTCTATTTTATTATACAATTTTACCATTCTTCTGCAAAAACGGCTCGATTTTGTCAAAAATGTGACAAAATTCATGCAAATTCAACGCAAATGCCTGCAAAATCGTTCAGTTGTATTGGAAAGCGTGTCAAAATGAACGACTGAGCCTATTTTATTATACAATTTTACCATTCTTCTGCAAAAACGGCTCGATTTGGTCAAAAATGTGACAAAATACAGGAAAATTCAACGCAAATGCTAGCTATAACGTTCAGATGTATTGAAAGCGTGTCAAAATAAACGGCTGAGTCTATCTAATTATACAATATTACCATTCTTCTGCAATAACGACTCGATTTTGTCAAAAATGTGACAAAATTCATGCAAATTCAACGCAAATGCCTGCAAAATCGTTCAGTTGTATTGAACGCGTGTCAAAATAAACGGCTGAGTCTATCTAATTATTCAATTTTTCCATTCTTCTGCAATAACGACTCGATTTTGTCAAGAATGTGACAAAATTAATGAAAATTCAACGCAAATGCTAGCAATATCGTTCAGTTGTATTGAAAGCGTGTCAAAATAAACGGCTGAGTCTATCTCATTATACAATTTTACCATTCTTCTGCAAAAACGGCTCGATTTTGTTAAGAATGTGACAAAATACAGGAAAATTCAACGGAAATGCTAGCTATAGCGTTCAGATGTATTGAAAGCGTGTCAAAATAAACGGCTGAGTCTATCTAATTATACAATTTTACCATTCTTCTGCAATAACGACTCGATTTTGTCAAAAATGTGACAAAATTCATGAAAATTCAACGCAAATGCTAGCGATATCGTTCAGTTGTATTGAACGCGTGTCAAAATAAACGGCTGAGTCTATTTTATTATACAATTTTACCATTCTTCTGCAATCACGACTCGATTTTGTCAAAAATGTGACAAAATTGATGCAAATTCAACGCAAATGCCTGCAAAATCGTTCAGTTGTATTGAAAGCGTGTCAAAATAAACGGCTGAGTCTATCTAATTATACAATTTTACCATTCTTCTGCAATAACGACTCGATTTTGTCAAAAATGTGACAAAATTCATGCAAATTCAACGCAAATGCCTGCAAAATCGTTCAGTTGTATTGAACGCGTGTCAAAATAAACGGCTGAGTCTATTTTATTATACAATTTTACCATTCTTCTGCAATAACGGCTCGATTTTGTAAAAAATGTGACAAAATTCATGCAAATTCAACGCAAATGCCTGCAAAATCGTTCAGTTGTATTGGAAAGCGTGTCAAAATGAACGACTGAGCCTATTTTATTATACAATTTTACCATTCTTCTGCAGAAACGGCTCGATTTGGTCAAAAATGTGACAAAATACAGGAAAATTCAACGCAAATGCTAGCTATAACGTTCAGATGTATTGAAAGCATGTCAAAATAAACGGCTGAGTCTATTTTATTATACAATTTTACCATTCTTTGTAATAACGGCTCGATTTTGTCAAAAATGTGACAAAATTCATGCAAATTCAACGCAAATGCCTGCAAAATCGTTCAGTTGTATTGAAAAGCGTGTCTAAATGAACGACTGAGCCAATTTCATTATACAATTTTACCATTCTTCTGCAAAAACGGCTCGATTTGGTCAAAAATGTGACAAAATACAGGAAAATTCAACGCAAATGCTAGCTATAACGTTCAGATGTATTGAAAGCGTGTCAAAATAAACGGCTGAGTCTATCTAATTATACAATTTTACCATTCTTCTGCAATAACGACTCGATTTTGTCAAGAATGTGACAAAATTAATGAAAATTCAACGCAAATGCTAGCAATATCGTTCAGTTGTATTGAAAGCGTGTCAAAATAAACGGCTGAGTCTATCTCAATATACAATTTTACCATTCTTCTGCAAAAACGGCTCGATTTGGTCAAAAATGTGACAAAATACAGGAAAATTCAACGCAAATGCTAGCTATAACGTTCAGATGTATTGAAAGCATGTCAAAATAAACGGCTGAGTCTATTTTATTATACAATTTTACCATTCTTCTGCAAAAACGGCTCGATTTTGTCAAAAATGTGACAAAATTCATGCAAATTCAACGCAAATGCCTGCAAAATCGTTCAGTTGTATTGAAAAGCGTGTCTAAATGAACGACTGAGCCAATTTCATTATACAATTTTACCATTCTTCTGCAAAAACGGCTCGATTTGGTCAAAAATGTGACAAAATACAGGAAAATTCAACGCAAATGCTAGCTATAACGTTCAGATGTATTGAAAGCGTGTCAAAATAAACGGCTGAGTCTATCTAATTATACAATTTTACCATTCTTCTGCAATAACGACTCGATTTTGTCAAGAATGTGACAAAATTAATGAAAATTCAACGCAAATGCTAGCAATATCGTTCAGTTGTATTGATAGCGTGTCAAAATAAACGGCTGTCTATCTAAATATACAATTTTACCATTCTTCTGCAATAACGGCTCGATTTTGTCATAAATGTGACCAAATACAGGAAAATAGAACGCAAATGCTAGCAAAATCGTTCAGTTGTATTGAAAAGCGTGTCTAAATGAACGACTGAGCCAATTTCATTATACAATTTTACCATTCTTCTGCAAAAACGGCTCGATTTGGTCAAAAATGTGACAAAATACAGGAAAATTCAACGCAAATGCTAGCTATAACGTTCAGATGTATTGAAAGCGTGTCAAAATAAACGGCTGAGTCTATCTAATTATACAATTTTACCATTCTTCTGCAATAACGACTCGATTTTGTCAAGAATGTGACAAAATTAATGAAAATTCAACGCAAATGCTAGCAATATCGTTCAGTTGTATTGAAAGCGTGTCAAAATAAACGGCTGAGTCTATCTCAATATACAATTTTACCATTCTTCTGCAAAAACGGCTCGATTTGGTCAAAAATGTGACAAAATACAGGAAAATTCAACGCAAATGCTAGCTATAACGTTCAGATCTATTGAAAGCGTGTCAAAATAAACGGCTGAGTCTATCTAATTATACAATTTTACCATTCTTCTGCAATAACGACTCGATTTTGTCAAAAATGTGACAAAATTCATGCAAATTCAACGCAAATGCCTGCAAAATCGTTCAGTTGTATTGAACGCGTGTCAAAATAAACGGCTGAGTCTATTTTATTATACAATTTTACCATTCTTTGTAATAACGGCTCGATTTTGTCAAAAATGTGACAAAATTCATGCAAATTAAACGCAAATGCCTGCAAAATTGTTCAGTTGTATTGAAAGCGTGTCAAAATGAACGACTGAGTCTATTTTATATTACAATTTTATACAATTTTACCATTCTTCTGCAATAACGACTCGATTTTGTCAAAAATGTGACAAAATACAGGAAAATTCAACGCAAATGCTAGCTATAACGTTCAGATGTATTGAAAGCGTGTCAAAATAAACGGCTGAGTCTATCTAATTATACAATTTTACCATTCTTCTGCAAAAACGGCTCGATTTGGTCAAAAATGTGACAAAATACAGGAAAATTCAACGCAAATGCTAGCTATAACGTTCAGATGTATTGAAAGCGTGTCAAAATAAACGGCTGAGTCTATCTAATTATACAATTTTACCATTCTTCTGCAATAACGACTCGATTTTGTCAAAAATGTGACAAAATTCATGCAAATTCAACGCAAATGCCTGCAAAATCGTTCAGTTGTATTGAACGCGTGTCAAAATAAACGGCTGAGTCTATTTTATTATACAATTTTACCATTCTTTGTAATAACGGCTCGATTTTGTCAAAAATGTGACAAAATTCATGCAAATTCAACGCAAATGCCTGCAAAATTGTTCAGTTGTATTGAAAGCGTGTCAAAATGAACGACTGAGTCTATTTTATATTACAATTTTATACAATTTTACCATTCTTCTGCAATAACGACTCGATTTTGTCAAAAATGTGACAAAATACAGGAAAATTCAACGCAAATGCTAGCTATAACGTTCAGATGTATTGAAAGCGTGTCAAAATAAACGGCTGAGTCTATCTAATTATACAATTTTACCATTCTTCTGCAAAAACGGCTCGATTTGGTCAAAAATGTGACAAAATACAGGAAAATTCAACGCAAATGCTAGCTATAACGTTCAGATGTATTGAAAGCGTGTCAATATGAATGACTGAGTCTATTTTATATTACAATTTTACCATTCTTCTACAAAAACGGCTCGATTTGGTCAAAAATGTGACAAAATACAGGAAAATTCAACGCAAATGCTTGCTATAACGTTCAGATGTATTGAAAGCGTGTCAAAATAAACGGCTGAGTCTATCTAATTATACAATTTTACCATTCTTCTGCAAAAGGCTCGATTTTGTTAAGAATGTGACAAAATACTGGAAAATTCAACGGAAATGCTAGCTATAACGTTCAGTTGTATTGAAAGCGTGTCAAAATAAACGGCTGTCTATCTAAATATACAATTTTACCATTCTTCTGCAATAACGGCTCGATTTTGTCATAAATGTGACCAAATACAGGAAAATAGAACGCAAATGCTAGCAAAATCGTTCAGTTGTATTGAAAAGCGTGTCTAAATGAACGACTGAGCCAATTTCATTATACAATTTTACCATTCTTCTGCAATAACGACTCGATTTTGTCAAAAATGTGACAAAATACAGGAAAATTCAACGCAAATGCTAGCTATAACGTTCAGATGTATTGAAAGCGTGTCAAAATAAACGGCTGAGTCTATCTAATTATACAATTTTACCATTCTTCTGCAAAAACGGCTCGATTTTGTTAAGAATGTGACAAAATACTGGAAAATTCAACGGAAATGCTAGCTATAACGTTCAGTTGTATTGAAAGCGTGTCAAAATAAACGGCTGTCTATCTAAATATACAATTTTACCATTCTTCTGCAATAACGGCTCGATTTTGTTAAGAATGTGACAAAATACAGGAAAATTCAACGGAAATGCTAGCTATAGCGTTCAGATGTATTGAAAGCGTGTCAAAATAAACGGCTGAGTCTATCTAATTATACAATTTTACCATTCTTTGTAATAACGGCTCGATTTTGTCAAAAATGTGACAAAATTCATGCAAATTCAACGCAAATGCCTGCAAAATCGTTCAGTTGTATTGAACGCGTGTCAAAATAAACGGCTGAGTCTATTTTATTATACAATTTTACCATTCTTCTGCAATCACGACTCGATTTTGTCAAAAATGTGACAAAATTGATGCAAATTCAACGCAAATGCCTGCAAAATCGTTCAGTTGTATTGGAAAGCGTGTCAAAATGAACGACTGAGCCTATTTTATTATACAATTTTACCATTCTTCTGCAGAAACGGCTCGATTTGGTCAAAAATGTGACAAAATACAGGAAAATTCAACGCAAATGCTAGCTATAACGTTCAGATGTATTGAAAGCATGTCAAAATAAACGGCTGAGTCTATTTTATTATACAATTTTACCATTCTTTGTAATAACGGCTCGATTTTGTCAAAAATGTGACAAAATTCATGCAAATTCAACGCAAATGCCTGCAAAATCGTTCAGTTGTATTGATAGCGTGTCAAAATAAACGGCTGTCTATCTAAATATACAATTTTACCATTCTTCTGCAATAACGGCTCGATTTTGTCATAAATGTGACCAAATACAGGAAAATAGAACGCAAATGCTAGCAAAATCGTTCAGTTGTATTGAAAAGCGTGTCTAAATGAACGACTGAGCCAATTTCATTATACAATTTTACCATTCTTCTGCAAAAACGGCTCGATTTGGTCAAAAATGTGACAAAATACAGGAAAATTCAACGCAAATGCTAGCTATAACGTTCAGATGTATTGAAAGCGTGTCAAAATAAACGGCTGAGTCTATCTAATTATACAATTTTACCATTCTTCTGCAATAACGACTCGATTTTGTCAAGAATGTGACAAAATTAATGAAAATTCAACGCAAATGCTAGCAATATCGTTCAGTTGTATTGAAAGCGTGTCAAAATAAACGGCTGAGTCTATCTCAATATACAATTTTACCATTCTTCTGCAAAAACGGCTCGATTTGGTCAAAAATGTGACAAAATACAGGAAAATTCAACGCAAATGCTAGCTATAACGTTCAGATCTATTGAAAGCGTGTCAAAATAAACGGCTGAGTCTATCTAATTATACAATTTTACCATTCTTCTGCAATAACGACTCGATTTTGTCAAAAATGTGACAAAATTCATGCAAATTCAACGCAAATGCCTGCAAAATCGTTCAGTTGTATTGAACGCGTGTCAAAATAAACGGCTGAGTCTATTTTATTATACAATTTTACCATTCTTTGTAATAACGGCTCGATTTTGTCAAAAATGTGACAAAATTCATGCAAATTCAACGCAAATGCCTGCAAAATTGTTCAGTTGTATTGAAAGCGTGTCAAAATGAACGACTGAGTCTATTTTATATTACAATTTTATACAATTTTACCATTCTTCTGCAATAACGACTCGATTTTGTCAAAAATGTGACAAAATACAGGAAAATTCAACGCAAATGCTAGCTATAACGTTCAGATGTATTGAAAGCGTGTCAAAATAAACGGCTGAGTCTATCTAATTATACAATTTTACCATTCTTCTGCAAAAACGGCTCGATTTGGTCAAAAATGTGACAAAATACAGGAAAATTCAACGCAAATGCTAGCTATAACGTTCAGATGTATTGAAAGCGTGTCAAAATAAACGGCTGAGTCTATCTAATTATACAATTTTACCATTCTTCTGCAAAAACGGCTCGATTTTGTCAAAAATGTGACAAAATTCATGCAAATTCAACGCAAATGCCTGCAAAATCGTTCATTTGTATTGAAAGCGTGTCAATATGAATGACTGAGTCTATTTTATATTACAATTTTACCATTCTTCTACAAAAACGGCTCGATTTGGTCAAAAATGTGACAAAATACAGGAAAATTCAACGCAAATGCTTGATAACGTTCAGATGTATTGAAAGCGTGTCAAAATAAACGGCTGAGTCTATCTAATTATACAATTTTACCATTCTTCTGCAAAAACGGCTCGATTTTGTTAAGAATGTGACAAAATACTGGAAAATTCAACGGAAATGCTAGCTATAACGTTCAGTTGTATTGAAAGCGTGTCAAAATAAACGGCTGTCTATCTAAATATACAATTTTACCATTCTTCTGCAATAACGGCTCGATTTTGTCATAAATGTGACCAAATACAGGAAAATAGTACGCAAATGCTAGCAAAATCGTTCAGTTGTATTGAAAAGCGTGTCTAGATGAACGACCTAGCCAATTTCATTATACAATTTTACCATTCTTCTTCAAAAACGGCTCGTTTGGTCAAAAATGTGACAAAATACAGGAAAATTCAACGCAAATGCTAGCTATAACGTTCAGATGTATTGAAAGCGTGTCAAAATAAACGGCTGAGTCTATTTTATTATACAATTTTACCATTCTTCTGCAATAACGGCTCGATTTTGTCAAAAATGTGACAAAATTCATGCAAATTCAACGCAAATGCTTGCTATAACGTTCAGATGTATTGAAAGCGTGTCAAAATAAACGGCTGAGTCTATCTAATTATACAATTTTACCATTCTTCTACAAAAACGGCTCGATTTGGTCAAAAATGTGACAAAATACAGGAAAATTCAACGCAAATGCTTGCTATAACGTTCAGATGTATTGAAAGCGTGTCAAAATAAACGGCTGAGTATATCTAATTATACAATTTTACCATTCTTCTGCAATAACGACTCGATTTTGTCAAAAATGTGACAAAATTCAAGCAAATTCAACGCAAATGCCTGCAAAATCGTTCAGTTGTATGGAAAGCGTGTCAAAATGAACGACTGAGTCTATTTTATATTACAATTTTACCATTCTTCTACAAAAACGGCTCGATTTGGTCAAAAATGTGACAAAATACAGGAAAATTCAACGCAAATGCTAGCTATAACTTTCAGATGTATTGAAAGCGTGTCAAAATAAACGGCTGAGTCTATCTAATTATACAATTTTACCATTCTTCTGCAAAAACGGCTCGATTTTGTTAAGAATGTGACAAAATTCATGCAAATTCAACGCAAATGCTAGCAAAATCGTTCAGTTGTATTGAAAAGCGTGTCTAAATGAACGACTGAGCCAATTTCATTATACAATTTTACCATTCTTCTGCAAAAACGGGTCGATTTGGTCAAAAATGTGACAAAATACAGGAAAATTAACCGCAAATGCTAGCTATAACGTTCAGATGTATTGAAAGCGTGTCAAAATAAACGGCTAAGTCTATCTAATTATACAATTTTACCATTCTTCTGCAATAGTGACTCGATTTTGTCAAAAATGTGACAAAATTCATGCAAATTCAACGCAAATGCCTGCAAAATCGTTCAGTTGTATTGAACGCGTGTCAAAATAAACGGCTGAGTCTATTTTATTATACAATTTTACCATTCTTCTGCAATAACGACTCGATTTTGTCAAGAATGTGACAAAATTAATGAAAATTCAACGCAAATGCTAGCAATATCGTTCAGTTGTATTGAAAGCGTGTCAAAATAAACGGCTGAGTCTATCTCATTATACAATTTTACCATTCTTCTGCAAAAACGGCTCGATTTGGTCAAAAATGTGACAAAATACAGGAAAATTCAACGCAAATGCTAGCTATAACGTTCAGATGTATTGAAAGCGTGTCAAAATAAACGGCTGAGTCTATCTCATTATACAATTTTACCATTCTTCTGCAAAAACGGCTCGATTTGGTCAAAAATGTGACAAAATACAGGAAAATTCAACGCAAATTCTAGCTATAACGTTCTGATGTATTGAACGCGTGTCAAAATAAACGGCTGAGTCTATTTTATTATACAATTTTACCATTCTTTGTAATAACGACTCGATTTTGTCAAAAATGTGACAAAATTCATGCAAATTCAACGCAAATGCCTGCAAAATCGTTCAGTTGTATTGAAAGCATGTCAAAATGAACGACTGAGTCTATTTTATATTACAATTTTACCATTCTTCTACAAAAACGGCTCGATTTGGTCAAAAATGTGACAAAATACAGGAAAATTCAACGCAAATGCTAGCTATAACTTTCAGATGTATTGAAAGCGAGTCAAAATAAACGGCTGAGTCTATCTAAATATACAATTTTACCATTCTTCTGCAATCACGACTCGATTTTGTCAAAAATGTGACCAAATGCAGGAAAATAGAACGCAAATGCTAGCAAAATCGTTCAGTTGTATTGAAAGCGTGTCAAAATAAACGGCTGAGTCTATCTAATTATACAATTTTATCATTCTTCTGCAAAAACGGCTCGATTTTGTTAAGAATGTGACAAAATACAGGAAAATTCAACGGAAATGCTAGCTATAACGTTCAGATGTATTGAAAGCGTGTCAAAATAAACGGCTGAGTCTATCTAATTATACAATTTTACCATTCTTCTGCAATAGTGACTCGATTTTGTCAAAAATGTGACAAAATTCATGCAAATTCAACGCAAATGCCTGCAAAATCGTTCAGTTGTATTGAACGCGTGTCAAAATAAACGGCTGAGGCTATTTTATTATACAATTTTACCATTCTTCTGCAATAACGACTCGATTTTGTCAAAAATGTGACAAAATTCATGCAAATTCAACGCAAATGCATGCAAAATCGTTCAGTTGTATTGAAAGCGTGTCAAAATGAACGACTGAGTCTATTTTATATTACAATTTTACCATTCTTCTGCAAAAACGGCTCGATTTGGTCAAAAATGTGACAAAATACAGGAAAATTCAACGCAAATGCTAGCTATAACGTTCAGATGTATTGAAAGCGTGTCAAAATAAACGGCTGAGTCTATCTAATTATACAATTTTACCATTCTTCTGCAAAAACGGCTCGATTTTGTTAAGAATGTGACAAAATACTGGAAAATTCAACGGAAATGCTAGCTATAACGTTCAGTTGTATTGAAAGCGTGTCAAAATAAACGGCTGTCTATCTAAATATACAATTTTACCATTCTTCTGCAATAACGGCTCGATTTTGTCATAAATGTGACCAAATACAGGAAAATAGAACGCAAATGCTAGCAAAATCGTTCAGTTGTATTGAAAAGCGTGTCTAAATGAACGACTGAGCCAATTTCATTATACAATTTTACCATTCTTCTGCAAAAACGGCTCGTTTGGTCAAAAATGTGACAAAATACAGGAAAATTCAACGCAAATGCTAGCTATAACGTTCAGATGTATTGAAAGCGTGTCAAAATAAACGGCTGAGTCTATTTTATTATACAATTTTACCATTCTTCTGCAATAACGGCTCGATTTTGTCAAAAATGTGACAAAATTCATACAAATTCAACGCAAATGCCTGCAAAATCGTTCAGTTGTATTGAAAGCGTGTCAAAATGAACGACTGAGTCTATTTTATATTACAATTTTACCATTCTTCTACAAAAACGGCTCGATTTGGTCAAAAATGTGACAAAATACAGGAAAATTCAACGCAAATGCTTGCTATTACGTTCAGATGTATTGAAAGCGTGTCAAAATAAACGGCTGAGTCTATCTAATTATACAATTTTACCATTCTTCTGCAATAACGACTCGATTTTGTCAAAAATGTGACAAAATTCATGCAAATTCAACGCAAATGCCTGCAAAATCGTTCAGTTGTATTGAAAGCGTGTCAAAATGAACGACTGAGTATATTTTATATTACAATTTTACCATTCTTCTACAAAAACGGCTCGATTTGGTCAAAAATGTGACAAAATACAGGAAAATTCAACGCAAATGCTTGCTATAACGTTCAGATGTATTGAAAGCGTGTCAAAATCAACGACTGAGTCTATTTTATATTACAATTTTACCATTCTTCTGCAAAAACGGCTCGATTTGGTCAAAAATGTGACAAAATACAGGAAAATTCAACGCAAATGCTAGCTATAACGTTCAGATGTATTGAAAGCGTGTCAAAATAAACGGCTGAGTCTATTTTATTATACAATTTTACCATTCTTCTGCAATAACGGCTCGATTTGGTCAAAAATGTGACAAAATACAGGAAAATTCAACGCAAATGCTTGCTATAACGTTCAGATGTATTGAAAGCGTGTCAAAATAAACGGCTGAGTCTATCTAATTATACAATTTTACCATTCTTCTGCAAAAACGGCTCGATTTTGTTAAGAATGTGACAAAATACTGGAAAATTCAACGGAAATGCTAGCTATAACGTTCAGTTGTATTGAAAGCGTGTCAAAATAAACGGCTGTCTATCTAAATATACAATTTTACCATTCTTCTGCAATAACGGCTCGATTTTGTCATAAATGTGACCAAATACAGGAAAATAGTACGCAAATGCTAGCAAAATCGTTCAGTTGTATTGAAAAGCGTGTCTAAATGAACGACTGAGCCAATTTCATTATACAATTTTACCATTCTTCTGCAAAAACGGCTCGTTTGGTCAAAAATGTGACAAAATACAGGAAAATTCAACGCAAATGCTAGCTATAACGTTCAGATGTATTGAAAGCGTGTCAAAATCAACGGCTGAGTCTATTTTATTATACAATTTTACCATTCTTCTGCAATAACGGCTCGATTTTGTCAAAAATGTGACAAAATTCATGCAAATTCAACGCAAATGCCTGCAAAATCGTTCAGTTGTATTGAAAGCGTGTCAAAATGAACGACTGAGTCTATTTTATATTACAATTTTACCATTCTTCTACAAAAACGGCTCGATTTGGTCAAAAATGTGACAAAATACAGGAAAATTCAACGCAAATGCTTGCTATAACGTTCAGATGTATTGAAAGCGTGTCAAAATAAACGGCTGAGTATATCTAATTATACAATTTTACCATTCTTCTGCAATAACGACTCGATTTTGTCAAAAATGTGACAAAATTCATGCAAATTCAACGCAAATGCCTGCAAAATCGTTCAGTTGTATTGAAAGCGTGTCAAAATGAACGACTGAGTCTATTTTATATTACAATTTTACCATTCTTCTACAAAAACGGCTCGATTTGGTCAAAAATGTGACAAAATACAGGAAAATTCAACGCAAATGCTAGCAAAATCGTTCAGTTGTATTGAAAAGCGTGTCAAAATAAACGGCTGAGTCTATCTCATTATACAATTTTACCATTCTTCTGCAAAAACGGCTCGATTTGGTCAAAAATGTGACAAAATACAGGAAAATTCAACGCAAATGCTAGCTATAACGTTCAGATGTATTGAAAGCGTGTCAAAATAAACGGCTGAGTCTATCTCATTATACAATTTTACCATTCTTCTGCAAAAACGGCTCGATTTGGTCAAAAATGTGACAAAATACAGGAAAATTCAACGCAAATGCTAGCTATAACGTTCAGATGTATTGAACGCGTGTCAAAATAAACGGCTGAGTCTATTTTATTATACAATTTTACCATTCTTTGTAATAACGGCTCGATTTTGTCAAAAATGTGACAAAATTCATGCAAATTCAACGCAAATGCCTGCAAAATCGTTCAGTTGTATTGAAAGCGTGTCAAAATGAACGACTGAGTCTATTTTATATTACAATTTTACCGTTCTTCTACAAAAACGGCTCGATTTGGTCAAAAATGTGACAAAATACAGGAAAATTCAACGTAAATGCTTGCTATAACGTTCAGATGTATTGAAAGCGTGTCAAAATAAACGGCTGAGTCTATCTAATTATACAATTTTACCATTCTTCTGCAATAACGACTCGATTTTGTCAAAAATGTGACAAAATTCATGCAAATTCAACGCAAATGCCTGCAAAATCGTTCAGTTGTATTGAAAGCGTGTCAAAATGAACGACTGAGTCTATTTTATATTACAATTTTACCATTCTTTGTAATAACGGCTCGATTTTGTCAAAAATGTGATAAAATTCATGCAAATTCAACGCAAATGCCTGCAAAATCGTTCAGTTGTATTGAAAGCGTGTCAAAATGAAGGACTGAGTCTATTTTATATTACAATTTTACCATTCTTCTACAAAAACGGCTCGATTTGGTCAAAAATGTGACAAAATACAGGAAAATTCAACGCAAATGCTTGCTATAACGTTCAGATGTATTGAAAGCGTGTCAAAATAAACGGCTGAGTCTATCTAATTATACAATTTTACCATTCTTCTGCAATAACGACTCGATTTTGTCAAAAATGTGACAAAATTCATGCAAATTCAACGCAAATGCCTGCAAAATCGTTCAGTTGTATTGAAAGCGTGTCAAAATGAACGACTGAGTCTATTTTATATTACAATTTTACCATTCTTTGTAATAACGGCTCGATTTTGTCAAAAATGTGACAAAATTCATGCAAATTCAACGCAAATGCCTGCAAAATCGTTAAGTTGTATTGAAAGCGTGTCAAAATGAAGGACTGAGTCTATTTTATATTACAATTTTACCATTCTTCTACAAAAACGGCTCGATTTGGTCAAAAATGTGACAAAATTCATGCAAATTCAACGCAAATGCCTGCAAAATCGTTCAGTTGTATTGAACGCGTGTCAAAATAAACGGCTGAGTCTATTTTATTATACAATCTTACCATTCTTTGTAAAAATGTGACAAAATTCATGCAAATTCAACGCAAATGCCTGCAAAATCGTTCAGTTGTATTGAAAGCGTGTCAAAATGAACGACTGAGTATATTTTACATAACAATTTTACCATTCTTCTACAAAAACGGCTCGATTTGGTCAAAAATGTGACAAAATACAGGAAAATTCAACGCAAATGCTTGCTATAACGTTCAGATGTATTGAAAGCGTGTCAAAATAAACGGCTGAGTCTATCTAATTATACAATTTTACCATTCTTCTGCAATAACGACTCGATTTTGTCAAAAATGTGACAAAATTCATGCAAATTCAACGCAAATGCCTGCAAAATCGTTCAGTTGTATTGAAAGCGTGTCAAAATGAACGACTGAGTATATTTTATATTACAATTTTACCATTCTTCTACAAAAACGGCTCGATTTGGTCAAAAATGTGACAAAATACAGGAAAATTCAACGCAAATGCTTGCTATAACGTTCAGATGTATTGAAAGCGTGTCAAAATCAACGACTGAGTCTATTTTATATTACAATTTTACCATTCTTCTGCAAAAACGGCTCGATTTGGTCAAAAATGTGACAAAATACAGGAAAATTCAACGCAAATGCTAGCTATAACGTTCAGATGTATTGAAAGCGTGTCAAAATAAACGGCTGAGTCTATTTTATTATACAATTTTACCATTCTTCTGCAATAACGGCTCGATTTGGTCAAAAATGTGACAAAATACAGGAAAATTCAACGCAAATGCTTGCTATAACGTTCAGATGTATTGAAAGCGTGTCAAAATAAACGGCTGAGTCTATCTAATTATACAATTTTACCATTCTTCTGCAAAAACGGCTCGATTTTGTTAAGAATGTGACAAAATACTGGAAAATTCAACGGAAATGCTAGCTATAACGTTCAGTTGTATTGAAAGCGTGTCAAAATAAACGGCTGTCTATCTAAATATACAATTTTACCATTCTTCTGCAATAACGGCTCGATTTTGTCATAAATGTGACCAAATACAGGAAAATAGTACGCAAATGCTAGCAAAATCGTTCAGTTGTATTGAAAAGCGTGTCTAAATGAACGACTGAGCCAATTTCATTATACAATTTTACCATTCTTCTGCAAAAACGGCTCGTTTGGTCAAAAATGTGACAAAATACAGGAAAATTCAACGCAAATGCTAGCTATAACGTTCAGATGTATTGAAAGCGTGTCAAAATCAACGGCTGAGTCTATTTTATTATACAATTTTACCATTCTTCTGCAATAACGGCTCGATTTTGTCAAAAATGTGACAAAATTCATGCAAATTCAACGCAAATGCCTGCAAAATCGTTCAGTTGTATTGAAAGCGTGTCAAAATGAACGACTGAGTCTATTTTATATTACAATTTTACCATTCTTCTACAAAAACGGCTCGATTTGGTCAAAAATGTGACAAAATACAGGAAAATTCAACGCAAATGCTTGCTATAACGTTCAGATGTATTGAAAGCGTGTCAAAATAAACGGCTGAGTATATCTAATTATACAATTTTACCATTCTTCTGCAATAACGACTCGATTTTGTCAAAAATGTGACAAAATTCATGCAAATTCAACGCAAATGCCTGCAAAATCGTTCAGTTGTATTGAAAGCGTGTCAAAATGAACGACTGAGTCTATTTTATATTACAATTTTACCATTCTTCTACAAAAACGGCTCGATTTGGTCAAAAATGTGACAAAATACAGGAAAATTCAACGCAAATGCTAGCAAAATCGTTCAGTTGTATTGAAAAGCGTGTCTAAATGAACGACTGAGCCAATTTCATTATACAATTTTACCATTCTTCTGCAAAAACGGCTCGATTTTGTTAAGAATGTGACAAAATTCATGCAAATTCAACGCAAATGCTAGCAAAATCGTTCAGTTGTATTGAAAAGCGTGTCTAAATGAACGACTGAGCCAATTTCATTATACAATTTTACCATTCTTCTGCAAAAACGGGTCGATTTGGTCAAAAATGTGACAAAATACAGGAAAATTAACCGCAAATGCTAGCTATAACGTTCAGATGTATTGAAAGCGTGTCAAAATAAACGGCTAAGTCTATCTAATTATACAATTTTACCATTCTTCTGCAATAGTGACTCGATTTTGTCAAAAATGTGACAAAATTCATGCAAATTCAACGCAAATGCCTGCAAAATCGTTCAGTTGTATTGAACGCGTGTCAAAATAAACGGCTGAGTCTATTTTATTATACAATTTTACCATTCTTCTGCAATAACGACTCGATTTTGTCAAGAATGTGACAAAATTAATGAAAATTCAACGCAAATGCTAGCAATATCGTTCAGTTGTATTGAAAGCGTGTCAAAATAAACGGCTGAGTCTATCTCATTATACAATTTTACCATTCTTCTGCAAAAACGGCTCGATTTGGTCAAAAATGTGACAAAATACAGGAAAATTCAACGCAAATGCTGGCTATAACGTTCAGATGTATTGAACGCGTGTCAAAATAAACGGCTGAGTCTATTTTATTATACAATTTTACCATTCTTCTGCAATAACGACTCGATTTTGTCAAGAATGTGACAAAATTAATGAAAATTCAACGCAAATGCTAGCAATATCGTTCAGTTGTATTGAAAGCGTGTCAAAATAAACGGCTGAGTCTATCTCATTATACAATTTTACCATTCTTCTGCAAAAACGGCTCGATTTGGTCAAAAATGTGACAAAATACAGGAAAATTCAACGCAAATGCTGGCTATAACGTTCAGATGTATTGAACGCGTGTCAAAATAAACGGCTGAGTCTATTTTATTATACAATTTTACCATTCTTTGTAATAACGGCTCGATTTTGTCAAAAATGTGACAAAATTCATGCAAATTCAACGCAAATGCCTGCAAAATCGTTCAGTTGTATTGAAAGCGTGTCAAAATGAAGGACTGAGTCTATTTTATATTACAATTTTACCGTTCTTCTACAAAAACGGCTCGATTTGGTCAAAAATGTGACAAAATACAGGAAAATTCAACGCAAATGCTTGCTATAACGTTCAGATGTATTGAAAGCGTGTCAAAATAAACGGCTGAGTCTATCTAATTATACAATTTTACCATTCTTCTGCAATAACGACTCGATTTTGTCAAAAATGTGACAAAATTCATGCAAATGCAACGCAAATGCCTGCAAAATCGTTCAGTTGTATTGAAAGCGTGTCAAAATGAACGACTGAGTCTATTTTATATTACAATTTTACCATTCTTTGTAATAACGGCTCGATTTTGTCAAAAATGTGACAAAATTCATGCAAATTCAACGCAAATGCCTGCAAAATCGTTCAGTTGTATTGAAAGCGTGTCAAAATGAAGGACTGAGTCTATTTTAAATTACAATTTTACCATTCTTCTACAAAAACGGCTCGATTTGGTCAAAAATGTGACAAAATACAGGAAAATTCAACGCAAATGCTTGCTATAACGTTCAGATGTATTGAAAGCGTGTCAAAATAAACGGCTGAGTCTATCTAATTATACAATTTTACCATTCTTCTGCAATAACGACTCGATTTTGTCAAAAATGTGACAAAATTCATGCAAATTCAACGCAAATGCCTGCAAAATCGTTCAGTTGTATTGAACGCGTGTCAAAATAAACGGCTGAGTCTATTTTATTATACAATCTTACCATTCTTTGTAATAACGGCTCGATTTTGTCAAAAATGTGACAAAATTCATGCAAATTCAACGAAAATGCCTGCAAAATCGTTCAGTTGTATTGAAAGCGTGTCAAAATGAACGACTGAGTATATTTTATATTACAATTTTACCATTCTTCTACAAAAACGGCTCGATTTGGTCAAAAATGTGACAAAATACAGGAAAATTCAACGCAAATGCTTGCTATAACGTTCAGATGTATTGAAAGCGTGTCAAAATAAACGGCTGAGTCTATCTAATTATACAATTTTACCATTCTTCAGCAAAAACGGCTCGATTTTGTTAAGAATGTGACAAAATACTGGCAGTTGCATTGAAAGCGTGTCAAAATAAACGGCTGAGTCTATCTAATTATACAATTTTACCATTCTTCTGCAATAACGGCTCGATTTGGTCAAAAATGTGACAAAATACAGGAAAATTCAACGCAAATGCTAGCTATAACGTTCAGATGTATTGAAAGCGTGTCAAAATAAACTGCTGAGTCTATCTAATTATACAATTTTACCATTCTTCTGCAATAACGACTCGATTTTGTCAAAAATGTGACAAAATTCATGCAAATTCAACGCAAATGCCTGCAAAATCGTTCAGTTGTATTGAAAGCGTGTCAAAATGAACGACTGAGTCTATTTTATATTACAATTTTACCATTCTTCTGCAAAAACGGCTCGATTTGGTCAAAAATGTGACAAAATACAGGAAAATTCAACGCAAATGCTAGCTATAACGTTCAGATGTATTGAAAGCGTGTCAAAATAAACGGCTGAGTCTATCTAATTATACAATTTTACCATTCTTCTGCAAAAACGGCTCGATTTTGTTAAGATTGTGACAAAATACTGGAAAATTCAACGGAAATGCTAGCTATAACGTTCAGTTGTATTGAAAGCGTGTCAAAATAAACGGCTGTCTATCTAAATATACAATTTTACCATTCTTCTGCAATAACGGCTCGATTTTGTCATAAATGTGACCAAATACAGGAAAATAGAACGCAAATGCTAGCAAAATCGTTCAGTTGTATTGAAAAGCGTGTCTAAATGAACGACTGAGCCAATTTCATTATACAATTTTACCATTCTTCTGCAAAAACGGCTCGTTTGGTCAAAAATGTGACAAAATACAGGAAAATTCAACGCAAATGCTAGCTATAACGTTCAGATGTATTGAAAGCGTGTCAAAATAAACGGCTGAGTCTATTTTATTATACAATTTTACCATTCTTCTGCAATAACGGCTCGATTTTGTCAAAAATGTGACAAAATTCATGCAAATTCAACGCAAATGCCTGCAAAATCGTTCAGTTGTATTGAAAGCGTGTCAAAATGAACGACTGAGTCTATTTTATATTACAATTTTACCATTCTTTTACAAAAACGGCTCGATTTGGTCAAAAATGTGACAAAATACAGGAAAATTCAACGCAAATGCTTGCTATAACGTTCAGATGTATTGAAAGCGTGTCAAAATAAACGGCTGAGTATATCTAATTATACAATTTTACCATTCTTCTGCAATAACGACTCGATTTTGTCAAAAATGTGACAAAATTCATGCAAATTCAACGCAAATGTCTGCAAAATCGTTCAGTTGTATTGAAAGCGTGTCAAAATGAACGACTGAGTGTATTTTATGTTACAATTTTACCATTCTTCTACAAAAACGGCTCGATTTGGTCAAAAATGTGACAAAATACAGGAAAATTCAACACAAATGCTAGCTATAACTTTCAGATGTATTGAAAGCGTGTCAAAATAAACGGCTGAGTCTATCTAATTATACAATTTTACCATTCTTCTGCAAAAACGGCTCGATTTTGTTAAGAATGTGACAAAATTCATGCAAATTCAACGCAAATGCTAGCAAAATCGTTCAGTTGTATTGAAAAGCGTGTCTAAATGAACGACTGAGCCAATTTCATTATACAATTTTACCATTCTTCTGCAAAAACGGGTCGATTTGGTCAAAAATGTGACAAAATACAGGAAAATTAACCGCAAATGATAGCTATAACGTTCAGATGTATTGAAAGCGTGTCAAAATAAACGGCTAAGTCTATCTAATTATACAATTTTACCATTCTTCTGCAATAGTGACTCGATTTTGTCAAAAATGTGACAAAATTCATGCAAATTCAACGCAAATGCCTGCAAAATCGTTCAGTTGTATTGAACGCGTGTCAAAATAAACGGCTGAGTCTATTTTATTATACAATTTTACCATTCTTCTGCAATAACGACTCGATTTTGTCAAGAATGTGACAAAATTAATGAAAATTCAACGCAAATGCTAGCAATATCGTTCAGTTGTATTGAAAGCGTGTCAAAATAAACGGCTGAGTCTATCTCATTATACAATTTTACCATTCTTCTGCAAAAACGGCTCGATTTGGTCAAAAATGTGACAAAATACAGGAAAATTCAACGCAAATGCTAGCTATAACGTTCAGATGTATTGAAAGCGTGTCAAAATAAACGGCTGAGTCTATCTCATTATACAATTTTACCATTCTTCTGCAAAAACGGCTCGATTTGGTCAAAAATGTGACAAAATACAGGAAAATTCAACGCAAATGCTAGCTATAACGTTCAGATGTATTGAACGCGTGTCAAAATAAACGGCTGAGTCTATTTTATTATACAATTTTACCATTCTTTGTAATAACGGCTCGATTTTGTCAAAAATGTGACAAAATTCATGCAAATTCAACGCAAATGCCTGCAAAATCGTTCAGTTGTATTGAAAGCGTGTCAAAATGAACGACTGAGTCTATTTTATATTACAATTTTACCGTTCTTCTACAAAAACGGCTCGATTTGGTCAAAAATGTGACAAAATACAGGAAAATTCAACGCAAATGCTTGCTATAACGTTCAGATGTATTGAAAGCGTGTCAAAATAAACGGCTGAGTCTATCTAATTATACAATTTTACCATTCTTCTGCAATAACGACTCGATTTTGTCAAAAATGTGACAAAATTCATGCAAATTCAACGCAAATGCCTGCAAAATCGTTCAGTTGTATTGAAAGCGTGTCAAAATGAACGACTGAGTCTATTTTATATTACAATTTTACCATTCTTTGTAATAACGGCTCGATTTTGTCAAAAATGTGACAAAATTCATGCAAATTCAACGCAAATGCCTGCAAAATCGTTCAGTTGTATTGAAAGCGTGTCAAAATGAAGGACTGAGTCTATTTTATATTACAATTTTACCATTCTTCTACAAAAACGGCTCGATTTGGTCAAAAATGTGACAAAATACAGGAAAATTCAACGCAAATGCTTGCTATAACGTTCAGATGTATTGAAAGCGTGTCAAAATAAACGGCTGAGTCTATCTAATTATACAATTTTACCATTCTTCTGCAATAACGACTCGATTTTGTCAAAAATGTGACAAAATTCATGCAAATTCAACGCAAATGCCTGCAAAATCGTTCAGTTGTATTGAAAGCGTGTCAAAATGAACGACTGAGTCTATTTTATATTACAATTTTACCATTCTTTGTAATAACGGCTCGATTTTGTCAAAAATGTGACAAAATTCATGCAAATTCAACGCAAATGCCTGCAAAATCGTTCAGTTGTATTGAAAGCGTGTCAAAATGAAGGACTGAGTCTATTTTATATTACAATTTTACCATTCTTCTACAAAAACGGCTCGATTTGGTCAAAAATGTGACAAAATTCATGCAAATTCAACGCAAATGCCTGCAAAATCGTTCAGTTGTATTGAACGCGTGTCAAAATAAACGGCTGAGTCTATTTTATTATACAATCTTACCATTCTTTGTAATAACGGCTCGATTTTGTCAAAAATGTGACAAAATTCATGCAAATTCAACGCAAATGCCTGCAAAATCATTCAGTTGTATTGAAAGCGTGTCAAAATGAACGACTGAGTATATTTTATATTACAATTTTACCATTCTTCTACAAAAACGGCTCGATTTGGTCAAAAATGTGACAAAATACAGGAAAATTCAACGCAAATGCTTGCTATAACGTTCAGATGTATTGAAAGCGTGTCAAAATAAACGGCTGAGTCTATCTAATTATACAATTTTACCATTCTTCAGCAAAAACGGCTCGATTTTGTTAAGAATGTGACAAAATACTGGCAGTTGCATTGAAAGCGTGTCAAAATAAACGGCTGAGTCTATCTAATTATACAATTTTACCATTCTTCTGCAATAACGGCTCGATTTGGTCAAAAATGTGACAAAATACAGGAAAATTCAACGCAAATGCTAGCTATAACGTTCAGATGTATTGAAAGCGTGTCAAAATAAACGGCTGAGTCTATCTAATTATACAATTTTACCATTCTTCTGCAATAACGACTCGATTTTGTCAAAAATGTGACAAAATTCATGCAAATTCAACGCAAATGCCTGCAAAATCGTTCAGTTGTATTGAAAGCGTGTCAAAATGAACGACTGAGTCTATTTTATATTACAATTTTACCATTCTTCTGCAAAAACGGCTCGATTTGGTCAAAAATGTGACAAAATACAGGAAAATTCAACGCAAATGCTAGCTATAACGTTCAGATGTATTGAAAGCGTGTCAAAATAAACGGCTGAGTCTATCTAATTATACAATTTTACCATTCTTCTGCAAAAACGGCTTGATTTTGTTAAGAATGTGACAAAATACTGGAAAATTCAACGGAAATGCTAGCTATAACGTTCAGTTGTATTGAAAGCGTGTCAAAATAAACGGCTGTCTATCTAAATATACAATTTTACCATTCTTCTGCAATAACGGCTCGATTTTGTCATAAATGTGACCAAATACAGGAAAATAGAACGCAAATGCTAGCAAAATCGTTCAGTTGTATTGAAAAGCGTGTCTAAATGAACGACTGAGCCAATTTCATTATACAATTTTACCATTCTTCTGCAAAAACGGCTCGTTTGGTCAAAAATGTGACAAAATACAGGAAAATTCAACGCAAATGCTAGCTATAACGTTCAGATGTATTGAAAGCGTGTCAAAATAAACGGCTGAGTCTATTTTATTATACAATTTTACCATTCTTCTGCAATAACGGCTCGATTTTGTCAAAAATGTGACAAAATTCATGCAAATTCAACGCAAATGCCTGCAAAATCGTTCATTTGTATTGAAAGCGTGTCAATATGAATGACTGAGTCTATTTTATATTACAATTTTACCATTCTTCTACAAAAACGGCTCGATTTGGTCAAAAATGTGACAAAATACAGGAAAATTCAACGCAAATGCTTGCTATAACGTTCAGATGTATTGAAAGCGTGTCAAAATAAACGGCTGAGTCTATCTAATTATACAATTTTACCATTCTTCTGCAAAAACGGCTCGATTTTGTTAAGAATGTGACAAAATACTGGAAAATTCAACGGAAATGCTAGCTATAACGTTCAGTTGTATTGAAAGCGTGTCAAAATAAACGGCTGTCTATCTAAATATACAATTTTACCATTCTTCTGCAATAACGGCTCGATTTTGTTAAGAATGTGACAAAATTCATGCAAATTCAACGCAAATTCCTGCAAAATCGTTCAGTTGTATTGAAAAGCGTGTCTAAATGAACGACTGAGCCAATTTCATTATACAATTTTACCATTCTTCTGCAAAAACGGCTCGTTTGGTCAAAAATGTGACAAAATACAGGATAATTCAACGCAAATGCTAGCTATAACGTTCAGATGTATTGAAAGCGTGTCAAAATAAACGGCTGAGTCTATCTAATTATACAATTTTACCATTCTTCTGCAATAACGACTCGATTTTGTCAAAAATGTGACAAAATACAGGAAAATTCAACGCAAATGCTAGCTATAACGTTCAGATGTATTGAACGCGTGTCAAAATAAACGGCTGAGTCTATTTTATTATACAATTTTACCATTCTATGTAATAACGGCTCGATTTTGTCAAAAATGTGACAAAATTCATGCAAATTCAACGCAAATGCCTGCAAAATCGTTCAGTTGTATTGAAAGCGTGTCAAAATGAACGACTGAGTCTATTTTATATTACAATTTTACCGTTCTTCTACAAAAACGGCTCGATTTGGTCAAAAATGTGACAAAATACAGGAAAATTCAACGCAAATGCTTGCTATAACGTTCAGATGTATTGAAAGCGTGTCAAAATAAACGGCTGAGTCTATCTAATTATACAATTTTACCATTCTTCTGCAATAACGACTCGATTTTGTCAAAAATGTGACAAAATTCATGCAAATTCAACGAAAATGCCTGCAAAATCGTTCAGTTGTATTGAAAGCGTGTCAAAATGAACGACTGAGTCTATTTTATATTACAATTTTACCATTCTTTGTAATAACGGCTCGATTTTGTCAAAAATGTGACAAAATTCATGCAAATTCAACGCAAATGCCTGCAAAATCGTTCAGTTGTATTGAAAGCGTGTCAAAATGAAGGACTGAGTCTATTTTATATTACAATTTTACCATTCTTCTACAAAAACGGCTCGATTTGGTCAAAAATGTGACAAAATACAGGAAAATTCAACGCAAATGCTTGCTATAACGTTCAGATGTATTGAAAGCGTGTCAAAATAAACGGCTGAGTCTATCTAATTATACAATTTTACCATTCTTCTGCAATAACGACTCGATTTTGTCAAAAATGTGACAAAATTCATGCAAATTCAACGCAAATGCCTGCAAAATCGTTCAGTTGTATTGAAAGCGTGTCAAAATGAACGACTGAGTCTATTTTATATTACAATTTTACCATTCTTTGTAATAACGGCTCGATTTTGTCAAAAATGTGACAAAATTCATGCAAATTCAACGCAAATGCCTGCAAAATCGTTCAGTTGTATTGAAAGCGTGTCAAAATGAAGGACTGAGTCTATTTTATATTACAATTTTACCATTCTTCTGCAATAACGACTCGATTTTGTCAAAAATGTGACAAAATTCATGCAAATTCAACGCAAATGCCTGCAAAATCGTTCAGTTGTATTGAAAGCGTGTCAAAATGAACGACTGAGTCTATTTTATATTACAATTTTACCATTCTTTGTAATAACGGCTCGATTTTGTCAAAAATGTGACAAAATTCATGCAAATTCAACGCAAATGCCTGCAAAATCGTTCAGTTGTATTGAAAGCGTGTCAAAATGAAGGACTGAGTCTATTTTATATTACAATTTTACCATTCTTCTACAAAAACGGCTCGATTTGGTCAAAAATGTGACAAAATTCATGCAAATTCAACGCAAATGCCTGCAAAATCGTTCAGTTGTATTGAACGCGTGTCAAAATAAACGCCTGAGTCTATTTTATTATACAATCTTACCATTCTTTGTAATAACGGCTCGATTTTGTCAAAAATGTGACAAAATTCATGCAAATTCAACGCAAATGCCTGCAAAATCGTTCAGTTGTATTGAAAGCGTGTCAAAATGAACGACTGAGTATATTTTATATTACAATTTTACCATTCTTCTACAAAAACGGCTCGATTTGGTCAAAAATGTGACAAAATACAGGAAAATTCAACACAAATGCTTGCTATAACGTTCAGATGTATTGAAAGCGTGTCAAAATAAACGGCTGAGTCTATCTAATTATACAATTTTACCATTCTTCAGCAAAAACGGCTCGATTTTGTTAAGAATGTGACAAAATACTGGCAGTTGCATTGAAAGCGTGTCAAAATAAACGGCTGAGTCTATTTTATTATACAATTTTACCATTCTTCTGCAATAACGGCTCGATTTGGTCAAAAATGTGACAAAATACAGGAAAATTCAACGCAAATGCTAGCTATAACGTTCAGATGTATTGAAAGCGTGTCAAAATAAACGGCTGAGTCTATCTAATTATACAATTTTACCATTCTTCTGCAATAACGACTCGATTTTGTCAAAAATGTGACAAAATTCATGCAAATTCAACGCAAATGCCTGCAAAATCGTTCAGTTGTATTGAAAGCGTGTCAAAATGAACGACTGAGTCTATTTTATATTACAATTTTACCATTCTTCTGCAAAAACGGCTCGATTTGGTCAAAAATGTGACAAAATACAGGAAAATTCAACGCAAATGCTAGCTATAACGTTCAGATGTATTGAAAGCGTGTCAAAATAAACGGCTGAGTCTATCTAATTATACAATTTTACCATTCTTCTGCAAAAACGGCTTGATTTTGTTAAGAATGTGACAAAATACTGGAAAATTCAACGGAAATGCTAGCTATAACGTTCAGTTGTATTGAAAGCGTGTCAAAATAAACGGCTGTCTATCTAAATATACAATTTTACCATTCTTCTGCAATAACGGCTCGATTTTGTCATAAATGTGACCAAATACAGGAAAATAGAACGCAAATGCTAGCAAAATCGTTCAGTTGTATTGAAAAGCGTGTCTAAATGAACGACTGAGCCAATTTCATTATACAATTTTACCATTCTTCTGCAAAAACGGCTCGTTTGGTCAAAAATGTGACAAAATACAGGAAAATTCAACGCAAATGCTAGCTATAACGTTCAGATGTATTGAAAGCGTGTCAAAATAAACGGCTGAGTCTATTTTATTATACAATTTTACCATTCTTCTGCAATAACGGCTCGATTTTGTCAAAAATGTGACAAAATTCATGCAAATTCAACGCAAATGCCTGCAAAATCGTTCATTTGTATTGAAAGCGTGTCAATATGAATGACTGAGTCTATTTTATATTACAATTTTACCATTCTTCTACAAAAACGGCTCGATTTGGTCAAAAATGTGACAAAATACAGGAAAATTCAACGCAAATGCTTGCTATAACGTTCAGATGTATTGAAAGCGTGTCAAAATAAACGGCTGAGTCTATCTAATTATACAATTTTACCATTCTTCTGCAATAACGACTCGATTTTGTCAAAAATGTGACAAAATTCATGCAAATTCAACGCAAATGCCTGCAAAATCGTTCAGTTGTATTGAAAGCGTGTCAAAATGAACGACTGAGTCTATTTTATATTACAATTTTACCATTCTTTGTAATAACGGCTCGATTTTGTCAAAAATGTGACAAAATTCATGCAAATTCAACGCAAATGCCTGCAAAATCGTTCAGTTGTATTGAAAGCGTGTCAAAATGAAGGACTGAGTCTATTTTATATTACAATTTTACCATTCTTCTGCAATAACGACTCGATTTTGTCAAAAATGTGACAAAATTCATGCAAATTCAACGCAAATGCCTGCAAAATCGTTCAGTTGTATTGAAAGCGTGTCAAAATGAACGACTGAGTCTATTTTATATTACAATTTTACCATTCTTTGTAATAACGGCTCGATTTTGTCAAAAATGTGACAAAATTCATGCAAATTCAACGCAAATGCCTGCAAAATCGTTCAGTTGTATTGAAAGCGTGTCAAAATGAAGGACTGAGTCTATTTTATATTACAATTTTACCATTCTTCTACAAAAACGGCTCGATTTGGTCAAAAATGTGACAAAATTCATGCAAATTCAACGCAAATGCCTGCAAAATCGTTCAGTTGTATTGAACGCGTGTCAAAATAAACGCCTGAGTCTATTTTATTATACAATCTTACCATTCTTTGTAATAACGGCTCGATTTTGTCAAAAATGTGACAAAATTCATGCAAATTCAACGCAAATGCCTGCAAAATCGTTCAGTTGTATTGAAAGCGTGTCAAAATGAACGACTGAGTATATTTTATATTACAATTTTACCATTCTTCTACAAAAACGGCTCGATTTGGTCAAAAATGTGACAAAATACAGGAAAATTCAACACAAATGCTTGCTATAACGTTCAGATGTATTGAAAGCGTGTCAAAATAAACGGCTGAGTCTATCTAATTATACAATTTTACCATTCTTCAGCAAAAACGGCTCGATTTTGTTAAGAATGTGACAAAATACTGGCAGTTGCATTGAAAGCGTGTCAAAATAAACGGCTGAGTCTATCTAATTATACAATTTTACCATTCTTCTGCAATAACGGCTCGATTTGGTCAAAAATGTGACAAAATACAGGAAAATTCAACGCAAATGCTAGCTATAACGTTCAGATGTATTGAAAGCGTGTCAAAATAAACGGCTGAGTCTATCTAATTATACAATTTTACCATTCTTCTGCAATAACGACTCGATTTTGTCAAAAATGTGACAAAATTCATGCAAATTCAACGCAAATGCCTGCAAAATCGTTCAGTTGTATTGAAAGCGTGTCAAAATGAACGACTGAGTCTATTTTATATTACAATTTTACCATTCTTCTGCAAAAACGGCTCGATTTGGTCAAAAATGTGACAAAATACAGGAAAATTCAACGCAAATGCTAGCTATAACGTTCAGATGTATTGAAAGCGTGTCAAAATAAACGGCTGAGTCTATCTAATTATACAATTTTACCATTCTTCTGCAAAAACGGCTTGATTTTGTTAAGAATGTGACAAAATACTGGAAAATTCAACGGAAATGCTAGCTATAACGTTCAGTTGTATTGAAAGCGTGTCAAAATAAACGGCTGTCTATCTAAATATACAATTTTACCATTCTTCTGCAATAACGGCTCGATTTTGTCATAAATGTGACCAAATACAGGAAAATAGAACGCAAATGCTAGCAAAATCGTTCAGTTGTATTGAAAAGCGTGTCTAAATGAACGACTGAGCCAATTTCATTATACAATTTTACCATTCTTCTGCAAAAACGGCTCGTTTGGTCAAAAATGTGACAAAATACAGGAAAATTCAACGCAAATGCTAGCTATAACGTTCAGATGTATTGAAAGCGTGTCAAAATAAACGGCTGAGTCTATTTTATTATACAATTTTACCATTCTTCTGCAATAACGGCTCGATTTTGTCAAAAATGTGACAAAATTCATGCAAATTCAACGCAAATGCCTGCAAAATCGTTCATTTGTATTGAAAGCGTGTCAATATGAATGACTGAGTCTATTTTATATTACAATTTTACCATTCTTCTACAAAAACAGCTCGATTTGGTCAAAAATGTGACAAAATACAGGAAAATTCAACGCAAATGCTTGCTATAACGTTCAGATGTATTGAAAGCGTGTCAAAATAAACGGCTGAGTCTATCTAATTATACAATTTTACCATTCTTCTGCAAAAACGGCTCGATTTTGTTAAGAATGTAACAAAATACTGGAAAATTCAACGGAAATGCTAGCTATAACGTTCAGTTGTATTGAAAGCGTGTCAAAATAAACGGCTGTCTATCTAAATATACAATTTTACCATTCTTCTGCAATAACGGCTCGATTTTGTTAAGAATGTGACAAAATTCATTCAAATTCAACGCAAATTCCTGCAAAATCGTTCAGTTGTATTGAAAAGCGTGTCTAAATGAACGACTGAGCCAATTTCATTATACAATTTTACCATTCTTCTGCAAAAACGGCTCGTTTGGTCAAAAATGTGACAAAATACAGGATAATTTAACGCAAATGCTAGCTATAACGTTCAGATGTATTGAAACCGTGTCAAAATAAACGGCTGAGTCTATCTAATTATACAATTTTACCATTCTTCTGCAATAACGACTCGATTTTGTCAAAAATGTGACAAAATTCATGCAAATTCAACGCAAATGCCTGCAAAATCGTTCAGTTGTATTGAACGCGTGTCAAAATAAACGGCTGAGTCTATTTTATTATACAATTTTACCATTCTTTGTTATAACGGCTCGATTTTGTCAAAAATGTGACAAAATTCATGCAAATTCAACGCAAATGCCTGCAAAATCGTTCAGTTGTATTGAAAGCGTGTCAAAATGAACGACTGAGTCTATTTTATATAACAATTGTACCATTCTTCTACAAAAACGGCTCGATTTGGTCAAAAATGTGACAAAATACAGGAAAATTCAACGCAAATGCTTGCTATAACGTTCAGATGTATTGAAAGCGTGTCAAAATAAACGGCTGAGTCTATCTAATTATACAATTTTACCATTCTTCTGCAATAACGACTCGATTTTGTCAAAAATGTGACAATATTCATGCAAATTCAACGCAAATGCCTGCAAAATCGTTCAGTTGTATTGAAAGCGTGTCAAAATGAACGACTGAGTCTATTTTATATTACAATTTTACCATTCTTCTACAAAAACGGCTCGATTTGGTCAAAAATGTGACAAAATACAGGAAAATTCAACGCAAATGCTTGCTATAACGTTCAGATGTATTGAAAGCGTGTCAAAATAAACGGCTGAGTCTATCTAATTATACAATTTTACCATTCTTCTGCAAAAACGGCTCGATTTTGTTAAGAATGTGACAAAATTCATGCAAATTCAACGCAAATGCTAGCAAAATCGTTCAGTTGTATTGAAAAGCGTGTCTAAATGAACGACTGAGCCAATTTCATTATACAATTTTACCATTCTTCTGCAAAAACGGGTCGATTTGGTCAAAAATGTGACAAAATACAGGAAAATTAACCGCAAATGCTAGCTATAACGTTCAGATGTATTGAAGGCGTGTCAAAATAAACGGCTAAGTCTATCTAATTATACAATTTTACCATTCTTCTGCAATAGTGACTCGATTTTGTCAAAAATGTGACAAAATTCATGCAAATTCAACGCAAATGCCTGCAAAATCGTTCAGTTGTATTGAAAGCGTGTCAAAATGAACGACTGAGTCTATTTTATATTACAATTTTACCGTTCTTCTACAAAAACGGCTCGATTTGGTCAAAAATGTGACAAAATACAGGAAAATTCAACGCAAATGCTTGCTATAACGTTCAGATGTATTGAAAGCGTGTCAAAATAAACGGCTGAGTCTATCTAATTATACAATTTTACCATTCTTCTGCAATAACGACTCGATTTTGTCAAAAATGTGACAAAATTCATGCAAATTCAACGCAAATGCCTGCAAAATCGTTCAGTTGTATTGAAAGCGTGTCAAAATGAACGACTGAGTCTATTTTATATTACAATTTTACCATTCTTTGTAATAACGGCTCGATTTTGTCAAAAATGTGACAAAATTCATGCAAATTCAACGCAAATGCCTGCAAAATCGTTCAGTTGTATTGAAAGCGTGTCAAAATGAAGGACTGAGTCTATTTTATATTACAATTTTACCATTCTTCTACAAAAACGGCTCGATTTGGTCAAAAATGTGACAAAATACAGGAAAATTCAACGCAAATGCTTGCTATAACGTTCAGATGTATTGAAAGCGTGTCAAAATAAACGGCTGAGTCTATCTAATTATACAATTTTACCATTCTTCTGCAATAACGACTCGATTTTGTCAAAAATGTGACAAAATTCATGCAAATTCAACGCAAATGCCTGCAAAATCGTTCAGTTGTATTGAACGCGTGTCAAAATAAACGGCTGAGTCTATTTTATTATACAATCTTACCATTCTTTGTAATAACGGCTCGATTTTGTCAAAAATGTGACAAAATTCATGCAAATTCAACGCAAATGCCTGCAAAATCGTTCAGTTGTATTGAAAGCGTGTCAAAATGAACGACTGAGTCTATTTTATATTACAATTTTACCATTCTGCTACAAAAACGGCTCGATTTGGTCAAAAATGTGACAAAATACAGGAAAATTCAACGCAAATGCTAGCTATAACTTTCAGATGTATTGAAAGCGTGTCAAAATAAACGGCTGAGTCTATCTAATTATACAATTTTACCATTCTTCTGCAAAAACGGCTCGATTTTGTTAAGAATGTGACAAAATTCATGCAAATTCAACGCAAATTCTAGCAAAATCGTTCAGTTGTAATGAAAAGCGTGTCTAAATGAACGACTGAGCCAATTTCATTATACAATTTTACCATTCTTCTGCAAAAACGGGTCGATTTGGTCAAAAATGTGACAAAATACAGGAAAATTCAACGCAAATGCTTGCTATAACGTTCAGATGTATTGAAAGCGTGTCAAAATAAACGGCTGAGTCTATCTAATTATACAATTTTACCATTCTTCTGCAATAACGACTCGATTTTGTCAAAAATGTGACAAAATTCATGCAAATTCAACGCAAATGCCTGCAAAATCGTTCAGTTGTATTGAAAGCGTGTCAAAATGAACGACTGAGTCTATTTTATATTACAATTTTACCATTCTGCTACAAAAACGGCTCGATTTGGTCAAAAATGTGACAAAATACAGGAAAATTCAACGCAAATGCTAGCTATAACTTTCAGATGTATTGAAAGCGTGTCAAAATAAACGGCTGAGTCTATCTAATTATACAATTTTACCATTCTTCTGCAAAAACGGCTCGATTTTGTTAAGAATGTGACAAAATTCATGCAAATTCAACGCAAATTCTAGCAAAATCGTTCAGTTGTAATGAAAAGCGTGTCTAAATGAACGACTGAGCCAATTTCATTATACAATTTTACCATTCTTCTGCAAAAACGGGTCGATTTGGTCAAAAATGTGACAAAATACAGGAAAATTCAACGCAAATGCTTGCTATAACGTTCAGATGTATTGAAAGCGTGTCAAAATAAACGGCTGAGTCTATCTAATTATACAATTTTACCATTCTTCTGCAATAACGACTCGATTTTGTCAAAAATGTGACAAAATTCATGCAAATTCAACGCAAATGCCTGCAAAATCGTTCAGTTGTATTGAAAGCGTGTCAAAATGAACGACTGAGTCTATTTTATATTACAATTTTACCGTTCTTCTACAAAAACGGCTCGATTTGGTCAAAAATGTGACAAAATACAGGAAAATTCAACGCAAATGCTTGCTATAACGTTCAGATGTATTGAAAGCGTGTCAAAATAAACGGCTGAGTCTATCTAATTATACAATTTTACCATTCTTCTGCAATAACGACTCGATTTTGTCAAAAATGTGACAAAATTCATGCAAATTCAACGCAAATGCCTGCAAAATCGTTCAGTTGTATTGAAAGCGTGTCAAAATGAACGACTGAGTCTATTTTATATTACAATTTTACCATTCTTTGTAATAACGGCTCGATTTTGTCAAAAATGTGACAAAATTCATGCAAATTCAACGCAAATGCCTGCAAAATCGTTCAGTTGTATTGAAAGCGTGTCAAAATGAAGGACTGAGTCTATTTTATATTACAATTTTACCATTCTTCTACAAAAACGGCTCGATTTGGTCAAAAATGTGACAAAATACAGGAAAATTCAACGCAAATGCTTGCTATAACGTTCAGATGTATTGAAAGCGTGTCAAAATAAACGGCTGAGTCTATCTAATTATACAATTTTACCATTCTTCTGCAATAACGACTCGATTTTGTCAAAAATGTGACAAAATTCATGCAAATTCAACGCAAATGCCTGCAAAATCGTTCAGTTGTATTGAACGCGTGTCAAAATAAACGGCTGAGTCTATTTTATTATACAATCTTACCATTCTTTGTAATAACGGCTCGATTTTGTCAAAAATGTGACAAAATTCATGCAAATTCAACGCAAATGCCTGCAAAATCGTTCAGTTGTATTGAAAGCGTGTCAAAATGAACGACTGAGTCTATTTTATATTACAATTTTACCATTCTGCTACAAAAACGGCTCGATTTGGTCAAAAATGTGACAAAATACAGGAAAATTCAACGCAAATGCTAGCTATAACTTTCAGATGTATTGAAAGCGTGTCAAAATAAACGGCTGAGTCTATCTAATTATACAATTTTACCATTCTTCTGCAAAAACGGCTCGATTTTGTTAAGAATGTGACAAAATTCATGCAAATTCAACGCAAATTCTAGCAAAATCGTTCAGTTGTAATGAAAAGCGTGTCTAAATGAACGACTGAGCCAATTTCATTATACAATTTTACCATTCTTCTGCAAAAACGGGTCGATTTGGTCAAAAATGTGACAAAATACAGGAAAATTCAACGCAAATGCTTGCTATAACGTTCAGATGTATTGAAAGCGTGTCAAAATAAACGGCTGAGTCTATCTAATTATACAATTTTACCATTTTTCTGCAATAACGACTCGATTTTGTCAAAAATGTGACAAAATTCATGCAAATTCAACGCAAATGCCTGCAAAATCGTTCAGTTGTATTGAAAGCGTGTCAAAATGAACGACTGAGTCTATTTTATATTACAATTTTACCATTCTTCTACAAAAACGGCTCGATTTGGTCAAAAATGTGACAAAATACAGGAAAATTCAACGCAAATGCTTGCTATAACGTTCAGATGTATTGAAAGCGTGTCAAAATAAACGGCTGAGTATATCTAATTATACAATTTTACCATTCTTCTGCAATAACGACTCGATTTTGTCAAAAATGTGACAAAATTCATGCAAATTCAACGCAAATGCCTGCAAAATCGTTCAGTTGTATTGAAAGCGTGTCAAAATAAACGGCTGAGTCTATCTAATTATACAATTTTACCATTCTTCTGCAAAAACGGCTCGATTTTGTTAAGAATGTGACAAAATTCATGCAAATTCAACGCAAATGCTAGCAAAATCGTTCAGTTGTATTGAAAAGCGTGTCTAAATGAACGACTGAGCCAATTTCATTATACAATTTTACCATTCTTCTGCAAAAACGGGTCGATTTGGTCAAAAATGTGACAAAATACAGGAAAATTAACCGCAAATGCTAGCTATAACGTTCAGATGTATTGAAAGCGTGTCAAAATAAACGGCTAAGTCTATCTAATTATACAATTTTACCATTCTTCTGCAATAGTGACTCGATTTTGTCAAAAATGAGACAAATTTCATGCAAATTCAACGCAAATGCCTGCAAAATCGTTCAGTTGTATTGAACGCGTGTCAAAATAAACGGCTGAGTCTATTTTATTATACAATTTTACCATTCTTCTGCAATAACGACTCGATTTTGTCAAGAATGTGACAAAATTAATGAAAATTCAACGCAAATGCTAGCAATATCGTTCAGTTGTATTGAAAGCGTGTCAAAATAAACGGCTGAGTCTATCTCATTATACAATTTTACCATTCTTCTGCAAAAACGGCTCGATTTGGTCAAAAATGTGACAAAATACAGGAAAATTCAACGCAAATGCTAGCTATAACGTTCAGATGTATTGAAAGCGTGTCAAAATAAACGGCTGAGTCTATCTCATTATACAATTTTACCATTCTTCTGCAAAAACGGCTCGATTTGGTCAAAAATGTGACAAAATACAGGAAAATTCAACGCAAATGCTAGCTATAACGTTCAGATGTATTGAACGCGTGTCAAAATAAACGGCTGAGTCTATTTTATTATACAATTTTACCATTCTTTGTAATAACGGCTCGATTTTGTCAAAAATGTGACAAAATTCATGCAAATTCAACGCAAATGCCTGCAAAATCGTTCAGTTGTATTGAAAGCGTGTCAAAATGAATGACTGAGTCTATTTTATATTACAATTTTACCATTCTTCTACAAAAACGGCTCGATTTGGTCAAAAATGTGACAAAATACAGGAAAATTCAACGCAAATGCTTGCTATAACGTTCAGATGTATTGAAAGCGTGTCAAAATAAACGGCTGAGTCTATCTAATTATACAATTTTACCATTCTTCTGCAATAACGACTCGATTTTGTCAAAAATGTGACAAAATTCATGCAAATTCAACGCAAATGCCTGCAAAATCGTTCAGTTGTATTGAACGCGTGTCAAAATAAACGGCTGAGTCTATTTTATTATACAATTTTACCATTCTTTGTTATAACGGCTCGATTTTGTCAAAAATGTGACAAAATTCATGCAAATTCAACGCAAATGCCTGCAAAATCGTTCAGTTGTATTGAAAGCGTGTCAAAATGAACGACTGAGTCTATTTTATATAACAATTGTACCATTCTTCTACAAAAACGGCTCGATTTGGTCAAAAATGTGACAAAATACAGGAAAATTCAACGCAAATGCTTGCTATAACGTTCAGATGTATTGAAAGCGTGTCAAAATAAACGGCTGAGTCTATCTAATTATACAATTTTACCATTCTTCTGCAATAACGACTCGATTTTGTCAAAAATGTGACAATATTCATGCAAATTCAACGCAAATGCCTGCAAAATCGTTCAGTTGTATTGAAAGCGTGTCAAAATGAACGACTGAGTCTATTTTATATTACAATTTTACCATTCTTCTACAAAAACGGCTCGATTTGGTCAAAAATGTGACAAAATACAGGAAAATTCAACGCAAATGCTTGCTATAACGTTCAGATGTATTGAAAGCGTGTCAAAATAAACGGCTGAGTCTATCTAATTATACAATTTTACCATTCTTCTGCAAAAACGGCTCGATTTTGTTAAGAATGTGACAAAATTCATGCAAATTCAACGCAAATGCTAGCAAAATCGTTCAGTTGTATTGAAAAGCGTGTCTAAATGAACGACTGAGCCAATTTCATTATACAATTTTACCATTCTTCTGCAAAAACGGGTCGATTTGGTCAAAAATGTGACAAAATACAGGAAAATTAACCGCAAATGCTAGCTATAACGTTCAGATGTATTGAAGGCGTGTCAAAATAAACGGCTAAGTCTATCTAATTATACAATTTTACCATTCTTCTGCAATAGTGACTCGATTTTGTCAAAAATGTGACAAAATTCATGCAAATTCAACGCAAATGCCTGCAAAATCGTTCAGTTGTATTGAAAGCGTGTCAAAATGAACGACTGAGTCTATTTTATATTACAATTTTACCGTTCTTCTACAAAAACGGCTCGATTTGGTCAAAAATGTGACAAAATTCATGCAAATTCAACGCAAATGCCTGCAAAATCGTTCAGTTGTATTGAACGCGTGTCAAAATAAACGCCTGAGTCTATTTTATTATACAATCTTACCATTCTTTGTAATAACGGCTCGATTTTGTCAAAAATGTGACAAAATTCATGCAAATTCAACGCAAATGCCTGCAAAATCGTTCAGTTGTATTGAAAGCGTGTCAAAATGAACGACTGAGTATATTTTATATTACAATTTTACCATTCTTCTACAAAAACGGCTCGATTTGGTCAAAAATGTGACAAAATACAGGAAAATTCAACACAAATGCTTGCTATAACGTTCAGATGTATTGAAAGCGTGTCAAAATAAACGGCTGAGTCTATCTAATTATACAATTTTACCATTCTTCAGCAAAAACGGCTCGATTTTGTTAAGAATGTGACAAAATACTGGCAGTTGCATTGAAAGCGTGTCAAAATAAACGGCTGAGTCTATCTAATTATACAATTTTACCATTCTTCTGCAATAACGGCTCGATTTGGTCAAAAATGTGACAAAATACAGGAAAATTCAACGCAAATGCTAGCTATAACGTTCAGATGTATTGAAAGCGTGTCAAAATAAACGGCTGAGTCTATCTAATTATACAATTTTACCATTCTTCTGCAATAACGACTCGATTTTGTCAAAAATGTGACAAAATTCATGCAAATTCAACGCAAATGCCTGCAAAATCGTTCAGTTGTATTGAAAGCGTGTCAAAATGAACGACTGAGTCTATTTTATATTACAATTTTACCATTCTTCTGCAAAAACGGCTCGATTTGGTCAAAAATGTGACAAAATACAGGAAAATTCAACGCAAATGCTAGCTATAACGTTCAGATGTATTGAAAGCGTGTCAAAATAAACGGCTGAGTCTATCTAATTATACAATTTTACCATTCTTCTGCAAAAACGGCTTGATTTTGTTAAGAATGTGACAAAATACTGGAAAATTCAACGGAAATGCTAGCTATAACGTTCAGTTGTATTGAAAGCGTGTCAAAATAAACGGCTGTCTATCTAAATATACAATTTTACCATTCTTCTGCAATAACGGCTCGATTTTGTCATAAATGTGACCAAATACAGGAAAATAGAACGCAAATGCTAGCAAAATCGTTCAGTTGTATTGAAAAGCGTGTCTAAATGAACGACTGAGCCAATTTCATTATACAATTTTACCATTCTTCTGCAAAAACGGCTCGTTTGGTCAAAAATGTGACAAAATACAGGAAAATTCAACGCAAATGCTAGCTATAACGTTCAGATGTATTGAAAGCGTGTCAAAATAAACGGCTGAGTCTATTTTATTATACAATTTTACCATTCTTCTGCAATAACGGCTCGATTTTGTCAAAAATGTGACAAAATTCATGCAAATTCAACGCAAATGCCTGCAAAATCGTTCATTTGTATTGAAAGCGTGTCAATATGAATGACTGAGTCTATTTTATATTACAATTTTACCATTCTTCTACAAAAACAGCTCGATTTGGTCAAAAATGTGACAAAATACAGGAAAATTCAACGCAAATGCTTGCTATAACGTTCAGATGTATTGAAAGCGTGTCAAAATAAACGGCTGAGTCTATCTAATTATACAATTTTACCATTCTTCTGCAAAAACGGCTCGATTTTGTTAAGAATGTGACAAAATACTGGAAAATTCAACGGAAATGCTAGCTATAACGTTCAGTTGTATTGAAAGCGTGTCAAAATAAACGGCTGTCTATCTAAATATACAATTTTACCATTCTTCTGCAATAACGGCTCGATTTTGTTAAGAATGTGACAAAATTCATTCAAATTCAACGCAAATTCCTGCAAAATCGTTCAGTTGTATTGAAAAGCGTGTCTAAATGAACGACTGAGCCAATTTCATTATACAATTTTACCATTCTTCTGCAAAAACGGCTCGTTTGGTCAAAAATGTGACAAAATACAGGATAATTTAACGCAAATGCTAGCTATAACGTTCAGATGTATTGAAACCGTGTCAAAATAAACGGCTGAGTCTATCTAATTATACAATTTTACCATTCTTCTGCAATAACGACTCGATTTTGTCAAAAATGTGACAAAATTCATGCAAATTCAACGCAAATGCCTGCAAAATCGTTCAGTTGTATTGAACGCGTGTCAAAATAAACGGCTGAGTCTATTTTATTATACAATTTTACCATTCTTTGTTATAACGGCTCGATTTTGTCAAAAATGTGACAAAATTCATGCAAATTCAACGCAAATGCCTGCAAAATCGTTCAGTTGTATTGAAAGCGTGTCAAAATGAACGACTGAGTCTATTTTATATAACAATTGTACCATTCTTCTACAAAAACGGCTCGATTTGGTCAAAAATGTGACAAAATACAGGAAAATTCAACGCAAATGCTTGCTATAACGTTCAGATGTATTGAAAGCGTGTCAAAATAAACGGCTGAGTCTATCTAATTATACAATTTTACCATTCTTCTGCAATAACGACTCGATTTTGTCAAAAATGTGACAATATTCATGCAAATTCAACGCAAATGCCTGCAAAATCGTTCAGTTGTATTGAAAGCGTGTCAAAATGAACGACTGAGTCTATTTTATATTACAATTTTACCATTCTTCTACAAAAACGGCTCGATTTGGTCAAAAATGTGACAAAATACAGGAAAATTCAACGCAAATGCTTGCTATAACGTTCAGATGTATTGAAAGCGTGTCAAAATAAACGGCTGAGTCTATCTAATTATACAATTTTACCATTCTTCTGCAAAAACGGCTCGATTTTGTTAAGAATGTGACAAAATTCATGCAAATTCAACGCAAATGCTAGCAAAATCGTTCAGTTGTATTGAAAAGCGTGTCTAAATGAACGACTGAGCCAATTTCATTATACAATTTTACCATTCTTCTGCAAAAACGGGTCGATTTGGTCAAAAATGTGACAAAATTCATGCAAATTCAACGCAAATGCCTGCAAAATCGTTCAGTTGTATTGAACGCGTGTCAAAATAAACGCCTGAGTCTATTTTATTATACAATCTTACCATTCTTTGTAATAACGGCTCGATTTTGTCAAAAATGTGACAAAATTCATGCAAATTCAACGCAAATGCCTGCAAAATCGTTCAGTTGTATTGAAAGCGTGTCAAAATGAACGACTGAGTATATTTTATATTACAATTTTACCATTCTTCTACAAAAACGGCTCGATTTGGTCAAAAATGTGACAAAATACAGGAAAATTCAACACAAATGCTTGCTATAACGTTCAGATGTATTGAAAGCGTGTCAAAATAAACGGCTGAGTCTATCTAATTATACAATTTTACCATTCTTCAGCAAAAACGGCTCGATTTTGTTAAGAATGTGACAAAATACTGGCAGTTGCATTGAAAGCGTGTCAAAATAAACGGCTGAGTCTATTTTATTATACAATTTTACCATTCTTCTGCAATAACGGCTCGATTTGGTCAAAAATGTGACAAAATACAGGAAAATTCAACGCAAATGCTAGCTATAACGTTCAGATGTATTGAAAGCGTGTCAAAATAAACGGCTGAGTCTATCTAATTATACAATTTTACCATTCTTCTGCAATAACGACTCGATTTTGTCAAAAATGTGACAAAATTCATGCAAATTCAACGCAAATGCCTGCAAAATCGTTCAGTTGTATTGAAAGCGTGTCAAAATGAACGACTGAGTCTATTTTATATTACAATTTTACCATTCTTCTGCAAAAACGGCTCGATTTGGTCAAAAATGTGACAAAATACAGGAAAATTCAACGCAAATGCTAGCTATAACGTTCAGATGTATTGAAAGCGTGTCAAAATAAACGGCTGAGTCTATCTAATTATACAATTTTACCATTCTTCTGCAAAAACGGCTTGATTTTGTTAAGAATGTGACAAAATACTGGAAAATTCAACGGAAATGCTAGCTATAACGTTCAGTTGTATTGAAAGCGTGTCAAAATAAACGGCTGTCTATCTAAATATACAATTTTACCATTCTTCTGCAATAACGGCTCGATTTTGTCATAAATGTGACCAAATACAGGAAAATAGAACGCAAATGCTAGCAAAATCGTTCAGTTGTATTGAAAAGCGTGTCTAAATGAACGACTGAGCCAATTTCATTATACAATTTTACCATTCTTCTGCAAAAACGGCTCGTTTGGTCAAAAATGTGACAAAATACAGGAAAATTCAACGCAAATGCTAGCTATAACGTTCAGATGTATTGAAAGCGTGTCAAAATAAACGGCTGAGTCTATTTTATTATACAATTTTACCATTCTTCTGCAATAACGGCTCGATTTTGTCAAAAATGTGACAAAATTCATGCAAATTCAACGCAAATGCCTGCAAAATCGTTCATTTGTATTGAAAGCGTGTCAATATGAATGACTGAGTCTATTTTATATTACAATTTTACCATTCTTCTACAAAAACGGCTCGATTTGGTCAAAAATGTGACAAAATACAGGAAAATTCAACGCAAATGCTTGCTATAACGTTCAGATGTATTGAAAGCGTGTCAAAATAAACGGCTGAGTCTATCTAATTATACAATTTTACCATTCTTCTGCAATAACGACTCGATTTTGTCAAAAATGTGACAAAATTCATGCAAATTCAACGCAAATGCCTGCAAAATCGTTCAGTTGTATTGAAAGCGTGTCAAAATGAACGACTGAGTCTATTTTATATTACAATTTTACCATTCTTTGTAATAACGGCTCGATTTTGTCAAAAATGTGACAAAATTCATGCAAATTCAACGCAAATGCCTGCAAAATCGTTCAGTTGTATTGAAAGCGTGTCAAAATGAAGGACTGAGTCTATTTTATATTACAATTTTACCATTCTTCTGCAATAACGACTCGATTTTGTCAAAAATGTGACAAAATTCATGCAAATTCAACGCAAATGCCTGCAAAATCGTTCAGTTGTATTGAAAGCGTGTCAAAATGAACGACTGAGTCTATTTTATATTACAATTTTACCATTCTTTGTAATAACGGCTCGATTTTGTCAAAAATGTGACAAAATTCATGCAAATTCAACGCAAATGCCTGCAAAATCGTTCAGTTGTATTGAAAGCGTGTCAAAATGAAGGACTGAGTCTATTTTATATTACAATTTTACCATTCTTCTACAAAAACGGCTCGATTTGGTCAAAAATGTGACAAAATTCATGCAAATTCAACGCAAATGCCTGCAAAATCGTTCAGTTGTATTGAACGCGTGTCAAAATAAACGCCTGAGTCTATTTTATTATACAATCTTACCATTCTTTGTAATAACGGCTCGATTTTGTCAAAAATGTGACAAAATTCATGCAAATTCAACGCAAATGCCTGCAAAATCGTTCAGTTGTATTGAAAGCGTGTCAAAATGAACGACTGAGTATATTTTATATTACAATTTTACCATTCTTCTACAAAAACGGCTCGATTTGGTCAAAAATGTGACAAAATACAGGAAAATTCAACACAAATGCTTGCTATAACGTTCAGATGTATTGAAAGCGTGTCAAAATAAACGGCTGAGTCTATCTAATTATACAATTTTACCATTCTTCAGCAAAAACGGCTCGATTTTGTTAAGAATGTGACAAAATACTGGCAGTTGCATTGAAAGCGTGTCAAAATAAACGGCTGAGTCTATCTAATTATACAATTTTACCATTCTTCTGCAATAACGGCTCGATTTGGTCAAAAATGTGACAAAATACAGGAAAATTCAACGCAAATGCTAGCTATAACGTTCAGATGTATTGAAAGCGTGTCAAAATAAACGGCTGAGTCTATCTAATTATACAATTTTACCATTCTTCTGCAATAACGACTCGATTTTGTCAAAAATGTGACAAAATTCATGCAAATTCAACGCAAATGCCTGCAAAATCGTTCAGTTGTATTGAAAGCGTGTCAAAATGAACGACTGAGTCTATTTTATATTACAATTTTACCATTCTTCTGCAAAAACGGCTCGATTTGGTCAAAAATGTGACAAAATACAGGAAAATTCAACGCAAATGCTAGCTATAACGTTCAGATGTATTGAAAGCGTGTCAAAATAAACGGCTGAGTCTATCTAATTATACAATTTTACCATTCTTCTGCAAAAACGGCTTGATTTTGTTAAGAATGTGACAAAATACTGGAAAATTCAACGGAAATGCTAGCTATAACGTTCAGTTGTATTGAAAGCGTGTCAAAATAAACGGCTGTCTATCTAAATATACAATTTTACCATTCTTCTGCAATAACGGCTCGATTTTGTCATAAATGTGACCAAATACAGGAAAATAGAACGCAAATGCTAGCAAAATCGTTCAGTTGTATTGAAAAGCGTGTCTAAATGAACGACTGAGCCAATTTCATTATACAATTTTACCATTCTTCTGCAAAAACGGCTCGTTTGGTCAAAAATGTGACAAAATACAGGAAAATTCAACGCAAATGCTAGCTATAACGTTCAGATGTATTGAAAGCGTGTCAAAATAAACGGCTGAGTCTATTTTATTATACAATTTTACCATTCTTCTGCAATAACGGCTCGATTTTGTCAAAAATGTGACAAAATTCATGCAAATTCAACGCAAATGCCTGCAAAATCGTTCATTTGTATTGAAAGCGTGTCAATATGAATGACTGAGTCTATTTTATATTACAATTTTACCATTCTTCTACAAAAACAGCTCGATTTGGTCAAAAATGTGACAAAATACAGGAAAATTCAACGCAAATGCTTGCTATAACGTTCAGATGTATTGAAAGCGTGTCAAAATAAACGGCTGAGTCTATCTAATTATACAATTTTACCATTCTTCTGCAAAAACGGCTCGATTTTGTTAAGAATGTGACAAAATACTGGAAAATTCAACGGAAATGCTAGCTATAACGTTCAGTTGTATTGAAAGCGTGTCAAAATAAACGGCTGTCTATCTAAATATACAATTTTACCATTCTTCTGCAATAACGGCTCGATTTTGTTAAGAATGTGACAAAATTCATTCAAATTCAACGCAAATTCCTGCAAAATCGTTCAGTTGTATTGAAAAGCGTGTCTAAATGAACGACTGAGCCAATTTCATTATACAATTTTACCATTCTTCTGCAAAAACGGCTCGTTTGGTCAAAAATGTGACAAAATACAGGATAATTTAACGCAAATGCTAGCTATAACGTTCAGATGTATTGAAACCGTGTCAAAATAAACGGCTGAGTCTATCTAATTATACAATTTTACCATTCTTCTGCAATAACGACTCGATTTTGTCAAAAATGTGACAAAATTCATGCAAATTCAACGCAAATGCCTGCAAAATCGTTCAGTTGTATTGAACGCGTGTCAAAATAAACGGCTGAGTCTATTTTATTATACAATTTTACCATTCTTTGTTATAACGGCTCGATTTTGTCAAAAATGTGACAAAATTCATGCAAATTCAACGCAAATGCCTGCAAAATCGTTCAGTTGTATTGAAAGCGTGTCAAAATGAACGACTGAGTCTATTTTATATAACAATTGTACCATTCTTCTACAAAAACGGCTCGATTTGGTCAAAAATGTGACAAAATACAGGAAAATTCAACGCAAATGCTTGCTATAACGTTCAGATGTATTGAAAGCGTGTCAAAATAAACGGCTGAGTCTATCTAATTATACAATTTTACCATTCTTCTGCAATAACGACTCGATTTTGTCAAAAATGTGACAATATTCATGCAAATTCAACGCAAATGCCTGCAAAATCGTTCAGTTGTATTGAAAGCGTGTCAAAATGAACGACTGAGTCTATTTTATATTACAATTTTACCATTCTTCTACAAAAACGGCTCGATTTGGTCAAAAATGTGACAAAATACAGGAAAATTCAACGCAAATGCTTGCTATAACGTTCAGATGTATTGAAAGCGTGTCAAAATAAACGGCTGAGTCTATCTAATTATACAATTTTACCATTCTTCTGCAAAAACGGCTCGATTTTGTTAAGAATGTGACAAAATTCATGCAAATTCAACGCAAATGCTAGCAAAATCGTTCAGTTGTATTGAAAAGCGTGTCTAAATGAACGACTGAGCCAATTTCATTATACAATTTTACCATTCTTCTGCAAAAACGGGTCGATTTGGTCAAAAATGTGACAAAATACAGGAAAATTAACCGCAAATGCTAGCTATAACGTTCAGATGTATTGAAGGCGTGTCAAAATAAACGGCTAAGTCTATCTAATTATACAATTTTACCATTCTTCTGCAATAGTGACTCGATTTTGTCAAAAATGTGACAAAATTCATGCAAATTCAACGCAAATGCCTGCAAAATCGTTCAGTTGTATTGAAAGCGTGTCAAAATGAACGACTGAGTCTATTTTATATTACAATTTTACCGTTCTTCTACAAAAACGGCTCGATTTGGTCAAAAATGTGACAAAATACAGGAAAATTCAACGCAAATGCTTGCTATAACGTTCAGATGTATTGAAAGCGTGTCAAAATAAACGGCTGAGTCTATCTAATTATACAATTTTACCATTCTTCTGCAATAACGACTCGATTTTGTCAAAAATGTGACAAAATTCATGCAAATTCAACGCAAATGCCTGCAAAATCGTTCAGTTGTATTGAAAGCGTGTCAAAATGAACGACTGAGTCTATTTTATATTACAATTTTACCATTCTTTGTAATAACGGCTCGATTTTGTCAAAAATGTGACAAAATTCATGCAAATTCAACGCAAATGCCTGCAAAATCGTTCAGTTGTATTGAAAGCGTGTCAAAATGAAGGACTGAGTCTATTTTATATTACAATTTTACCATTCTTCTACAAAAACGGCTCGATTTGGTCAAAAATGTGACAAAATACAGGAAAATTCAACGCAAATGCTTGCTATAACGTTCAGATGTATTGAAAGCGTGTCAAAATAAACGGCTGAGTCTATCTAATTATACAATTTTACCATTCTTCTGCAATAACGACTCGATTTTGTCAAAAATGTGACAAAATTCATGCAAATTCAACGCAAATGCCTGCAAAATCGTTCAGTTGTATTGAACGCGTGTCAAAATAAACGGCTGAGTCTATTTTATTATACAATCTTACCATTCTTTGTAATAACGGCTCGATTTTGTCAAAAATGTGACAAAATTCATGCAAATTCAACGCAAATGCCTGCAAAATCGTTCAGTTGTATTGAAAGCGTGTCAAAATGAACGACTGAGTCTATTTTATATTACAATTTTACCATTCTGCTACAAAAACGGCTCGATTTGGTCAAAAATGTGACAAAATACAGGAAAATTCAACGCAAATGCTAGCTATAACTTTCAGATGTATTGAAAGCGTGTCAAAATAAACGGCTGAGTCTATCTAATTATACAATTTTACCATTCTTCTGCAAAAACGGCTCGATTTTGTTAAGAATGTGACAAAATTCATGCAAATTCAACGCAAATTCTAGCAAAATCGTTCAGTTGTAATGAAAAGCGTGTCTAAATGAACGACTGAGCCAATTTCATTATACAATTTTACCATTCTTCTGCAAAAACGGGTCGATTTGGTCAAAAATGTGACAAAATACAGGAAAATTCAACGCAAATGCTTGCTATAACGTTCAGATGTATTGAAAGCGTGTCAAAATAAACGGCTGAGTCTATCTAATTATACAATTTTACCATTCTTCTGCAATAACGACTCGATTTTGTCAAAAATGTGACAAAATTCATGCAAATTCAACGCAAATGCCTGCAAAATCGTTCAGTTGTATTGAAAGCGTGTCAAAATGAACGACTGAGTCTATTTTATATTACAATTTTACCATTCTGCTACAAAAACGGCTCGATTTGGTCAAAAATGTGACAAAATACAGGAAAATTCAACGCAAATGCTAGCTATAACTTTCAGATGTATTGAAAGCGTGTCAAAATAAACGGCTGAGTCTATCTAATTATACAATTTTACCATTCTTCTGCAAAAACGGCTCGATTTTGTTAAGAATGTGACAAAATTCATGCAAATTCAACGCAAATTCTAGCAAAATCGTTCAGTTGTAATGAAAAGCGTGTCTAAATGAACGACTGAGCCAATTTCATTATACAATTTTACCATTCTTCTGCAAAAACGGGTCGATTTGGTCAAAAATGTGACAAAATACAGGAAAATTCAACGCAAATGCTTGCTATAACGTTCAGATGTATTGAAAGCGTGTCAAAATAAACGGCTGAGTCTATCTAATTATACAATTTTACCATTCTTCTGCAATAACGACTCGATTTTGTCAAAAATGTGACAAAATTCATGCAAATTCAACGCAAATGCCTGCAAAATCGTTCACTTGTATTGAAAGCGTGTCAAAATGAACGACTGAGTCTATTTTATATTACAATTTTACCGTTCTTCTACAAAAACGGCTCGATTTGGTCAAAAATGTGACAAAATACAGGAAAATTCAACGCAAATGCTTGCTATAACGTTCAGATGTATTGAAAGCGTGTCAAAATAAACGGCTGAGTCTATCTAATTATACAATTTTACCATTCTTCTGCAATAACGACTCGATTTTGTCAAAAATGTGACAAAATTCATGCAAATTCAACGCAAATGCCTGCAAAATCGTTCAGTTGTATTGAAAGCGTGTCAAAATGAACGACTGAGTCTATTTTATATTACAATTTTACCATTCTTTGTAATAACGGCTCGATTTTGTCAAAAATGTGACAAAATTCATGCAAATTCAACGCAAATGCCTGCAAAATCGTTCAGTTGTATTGAAAGCGTGTCAAAATGAAGGACTGAGTCTATTTTATATTACAATTTTACCATTCTTCTACAAAAACGGCTCGATTTGGTCAAAAATGTGACAAAATACAGGAAAATTCAACGCAAATGCTTGCTATAACGTTCAGATGTATTGAAAGCGTGTCAAAATAAACGGCTGAGTCTATCTAATTATACAATTTTACCATTCTTCTGCAATAACGACTCGATTTTGTCAAAAATGTGACAAAATTCATGCAAATTCAACGCAAATGCCTGCAAAATCGTTCAGTTGTATTGAACGCGTGTCAAAATAAACGGCTGAGTCTATTTTATTATACAATCTTACCATTCTTTGTAATAACGGCTCGATTTTGTCAAAAATGTGACAAAATTCATGCAAATTCAACGCAAATGCCTGCAAAATCGTTCAGTTGTATTGAAAGCGTGTCAAAATGAACGACTGAGTCTATTTTATATTACAATTTTACCATTCTGCTACAAAAACGGCTCGATTTGGTCAAAAATGTGACAAAATACAGGAAAATTCAACGCAAATGCTAGCTATAACTTTCAGATGTATTGAAAGCGTGTCAAAATAAACGGCTGAGTCTATCTAATTATACAATTTTACCATTCTTCTGCAAAAACGGCTCGATTTTGTTAAGAATGTGACAAAATTCATGCAAATTCAACGCAAATTCTAGCAAAATCGTTCAGTTGTAATGAAAAGCGTGTCTAAATGAACGACTGAGCCAATTTCATTATACAATTTTACCATTCTTCTGCAAAAACGGGTCGATTTGGTCAAAAATGTGACAAAATACAGGAAAATTCAACGCAAATGCTTGCTATAACGTTCAGATGTATTGAAAGCGTGTCAAAATAAACGGCTGAGTCTATCTAATTATACAATTTTACCATTTTTCTGCAATAACGACTCGATTTTGTCAAAAATGTGACAAAATTCATGCAAATTCAACGCAAATGCCTGCAAAATCGTTCAGTTGTATTGAAAGCGTGTCAAAATGAACGACTGAGTCTATTTTATATTACAATTTTACCATTCTTCTACAAAAACGGCTCGATTTGGTCAAAAATGTGACAAAATACAGGAAAATTCAACGCAAATGCTTGCTATAACGTTCAGATGTATTGAAAGCGTGTCAAAATAAACGGCTGAGTATATCTAATTATACAATTTTACCATTCTTCTGCAATAACGACTCGATTTTGTCAAAAATGTGACAAAATTCATGCAAATTCAACGCAAATGCCTGCAAAATCGTTCAGTTGTATTGAAAGCGTGTCAAAATAAACGGCTGAGTCTATCTAATTATACAATTTTACCATTCTTCTGCAAAAACGGCTCGATTTTGTTAAGAATGTGACAAAATTCATGCAAATTCAACGCAAATGCTAGCAAAATCGTTCAGTTGTATTGAAAAGCGTGTCTAAATGAACGACTGAGCCAATTTCATTATACAATTTTACCATTCTTCTGCAAAAACGGGTCGATTTGGTCAAAAATGTGACAAAATACAGGAAAATTAACCGCAAATGCTAGCTATAACGTTCAGATGTATTGAAAGCGTGTCAAAATAAACGGCTAAGTCTATCTAATTATACAATTTTACCATTCTTCTGCAATAGTGACTCGATTTTGTCAAAAATGAGACAAATTTCATGCAAATTCAACGCAAATGCCTGCAAAATCGTTCAGTTGTATTGAACGCGTGTCAAAATAAACGGCTGAGTCTATTTTATTATACAATTTTACCATTCTTCTGCAATAACGACTCGATTTTGTCAAGAATGTGACAAAATTAATGAAAATTCAACGCAAATGCTAGCAATATCGTTCAGTTGTATTGAAAGCGTGTCAAAATAAACGGCTGAGTCTATCTCATTATACAATTTTACCATTCTTCTGCAAAAACGGCTCGATTTGGTCAAAAATGTGACAAAATACAGGAAAATTCAACGCAAATGCTAGCTATAACGTTCAGATGTATTGAAAGCGTGTCAAAATAAACGGCTGAGTCTATCTCATTATACAATTTTACCATTCTTCTGCAAAAACGGCTCGATTTGGTCAAAAATGTGACAAAATACAGGAAAATTCAACGCAAATGCTAGCTATAACGTTCAGATGTATTGAACGCGTGTCAAAATAAACGGCTGAGTCTATTTTATTATACAATTTTACCATTCTTTGTAATAACGGCTCGATTTTGTCAAAAATGTGACAAAATTCATGCAAATTCAACGCAAATGCCTGCAAAATCGTTCAGTTGTATTGAAAGCGTGTCAAAATGAATGACTGAGTCTATTTTATATTACAATTTTACCATTCTTCTACAAAAACGGCTCGATTTGGTCAAAAATGTGACAAAATACAGGAAAATTCAACGCAAATGCTTGCTATAACGTTCAGATGTATTGAAAGCGTGTCAAAATAAACGGCTGAGTCTATCTAATTATACAATTTTACCATTCTTCTGCAATAGTGACTCGATTTTGTCAAAAATGTGACAAAATTCATGCAAATTCAACGCAAATGCCTGCAAAATCGTTCAGTTGTATTGAACGCGTGTCAAAATAAACGGCTGAGTCTATTTTATTATACAATTTTACCATTCTTCTGCAATAACGACTCGATTTTGTCAAGAATGTGACAAAATTAATGAAAATTCAACGCAAATGCTAGCAATATCGTTCAGTTGTATTGAAAGCGTGTCAAAATAAACGGCTGAGTCTATCTCATTATACAATTTTACCATTCTTCTGCAAAAACGGCTCGATTTGGTCAAAAATGTGACAAAATTCATGCAAATTCAACGCAAATGCCTGCAAAATCGTTCAGTTGTATTGAAAGCGTGTCAAAATGAACGACTGAGTCTATTTTATATTACAATTTTACCATTCTTCTGCAAAAACGGCTCGATTTGGTCAAAAATGTGACAAAATACAGGAAAATTCAACGCAAATGCTAGCTATAACGTTCAGATGTATTGAAAGCGTGTCAAAATAAACGGCTGAGTCTATCTAATTATACAATTTTACCATTATTCTGCAATAACGACTCGATTTTGTCAAAAATGTGACAAAATTCATGCAAATTCAACGCAAATGCCTGCAAAATCGTTCAGTTGTATTGAAAGCGTGTCAAAATAAACGGCTGTCTATCTAAATATACAATTTTACCATTCTTCTGCAATAACGGCTCGATTTTGTCATAAATGTGACCAAATACAGGAAAATAGAACGCAAATGCTAGCAAAATCGTTCAGTTGTATTGAAAAGCGTGTCTAAATGAACGACTGAGCCAATTTCATTATACAATTTTACCATTCTTCTGCAATAACGACTCGATTTTGTCAAGAATGTGACAAAATTAATGAAAATTCAACGCAAATGCTAGCAATATCGTTCAGTTGTATTGAAAGCGTGTCAAAATAAACGGCTGAGTCTATCTCATTATACAATTTTACCATTCTTCTGCAAAAACGGCTCGATTTGGTCAAAAATGTGACAAAATTCATGCAAATTCAACGCAAATGCCTGCAAAATCGTTCAGTTGTATTGAAAGCGTGTCAAAATGAACGACTGAGTCTATTTTATATTACAATTTTACCATTCTTCTGCAAAACGGCTCGATTTGGTCAAAAATGTGACAAAATACAGGAAAATTCAACGCAAATGCTAGCTATAACGTTCAGATGTATTGAAAGCGTGTCAAAATAAACGGCTGAGTCTATCTAATTATACAATTTTACCATTCTTCTGCAATAACGACTCGATTTTGTCAAAAATGTGACAAAATTCATGCAAATTCAACGCAAATGCCTGCAAAATCGTTCAGTTGTATTGAAAGCGTGTCAAAATAAACGGCTGTCTATCTAAATATACAATTTTACCATTCTTTTGCAATAACGGCTCGATTTTGTCATAAATGTGACCAAATACAGGAAAATAGAACGCAAATGCTAGCAAAATCGTTCAGTTGTATTGAAAAGCGTGTCTAAATGAACGACTGAGCCAATTTCATTATACAATTTTACCATTCTTCTGCAAAAACGGCTCGTTTGGTCAAAAATGTGACAAAATACAGGAAAATTCAACGCAAATGCTAGCTATAACGTTCAGATGTATTGAAAGCGTGTCAAAATAAACGGCTGAGTCTATTTTATTATACAATTTTACCATTCTTCTGCAATAACGGCTCGATTTTGTCAAAAATGTGACAAAATTCATGCAAATTCAACGCAAATGCCTGCAAAATCGTTCATTTGTATTGAAAGCGTGTCAATATGAATGACTGAGTCTATTTTAAATTACAATTTTACCATTCTTCTACAAAAACGGCTCGATTTGGTCAAAAATGTGACAAAATACAGGAAAATTCAACGCAAATGCTTGCTATAACGTTCAGATGTATTGAAAGCGTGTCAAAATAAACGGCTGAGTCTATCTAATTATACAATTTTACCATTCTTCTGCAATAACGACTCGATTTTGTCAAGAATGTGACAAAATTAATGAAAATTCAACGCAAATGCTAGCAATATCGTTCAGTTGTATTGAAAGCGTGTCAAAATAAACGGCTGAGTCTATCTCATTATACAATTTTACCATTCTTCTGCAAAAACGGCTCGATTTGGTCAAAAATGTGACAAAATACAGGAAAATTCAACGCAAATGCTAGCTATAACGTTCAGATGTATTGAAAGCGTGTCAAAATAAACGGCTGAGTCTATCTCATTATACAATTTTACCATTCTTCTGCAAAAACGGCTCGATTTGGTCAAAAATGTGACAAAATACAGGAAAATTCAACGCAAATGCTAGCTATAACGTTCAGATGTATTGAACGCGTGTCAAAATAAACGGCTGAGTCTATTTTATTATACAATTTTACCATTCTTTGTAATAACGGCTCGATTTTGTCAAAAATGTGACAAAATTCATGCAAATTCAACGCAAATGCCTGCAAAATCGTTCAGTTGTATTGAAAGCGTGTCAAAATGAACGACTGAGTCTATTTTATATTACAATTTTACCGTTCTTCTACAAAAACGGCTCGATTTGGTCAAAAATGTGACAAAATACAGGAAAATTCAACGCAAATGCTTGCTATAACGTTCAGATGTATTGAAAGCGTGTCAAAATAAACGGCTGAGTCTATCTCATTATACAATTTTACCATTCTTCTGCAAAAACGGCTCGATTTGGTCAAAAATGTGACAAAATACAGGAAAATTCAACGCAAATGCTAGCTATAACGTTCAGATGTATTGAACGCGTGTCAAAATAAACGGCTGAGTCTATTTTATTATACAATTTTACCATTCTTTGTAATAACGGCTCGATTTTGTCAAAAATGTGACAAAATTCATGCAAATTCAACGCAAATGCCTGCAAAATCGTTCAGTTGTATTGAAAGCGTGTCAAAATGAACGACTGAGTCTATTTTATATTACAATTTTACCATTCTTTGTAATAAAGGCTAGATTTTGTCAAAAATGTGACAAAATTCATGCAAATTCAACGCAAATGCCTGCAAAATCGTTCAGTTGTATTGAAAGCGTGTCAAAATGAAGGACTGAGTCTATTTTATATTACAATTTTACCATTCTTCTACAAAAACGGCTCGATTTGGTCAAAAATGTGACAAAATACAGGAAAATTCAACGCAAATGCTTGCTATAACGTTCAGATGTATTGAAAGCGTGTCAAAATAAACGGCTGAGTCTATCTAATTATACAATTTTACCATTCTTCTGCAATAACGACTCGATTTTGTCAAAAATGTGACAAAATTCATGCAAATTCAACGCAAATGCCTGCAAAATCGTTCAGTTGTATTGAACGCGTGTCAAACTAAACGGCTGAGTCTATTTTATTATACAATCTTACCATTCTTTGTAATAACGGCTCGATTTTGTCATAAATGTGACCAAATACAGGAAAATAGAACGCAAATGCTAGCAAAATCGTTCAGTTGTATTGAAAAGCGTGTCTAAATGAACGACTGAGCCAATTTCATTATACAATTTTACCATTCTTCTGCAATAACGACTCGATTTTGTCAAGAATGTGACAAAATTAATGAAAATTCAACGCAAATGCTAGCAATATCGTTCAGTTGTATTGAAAGCGTGTCAAAATAAACGGCTGAGTCTATCTCATTATACAATTTTACCATTCTTCTGCAAAAACGGCTCGATTTGGTCAAAAATGTGACAAAATTCATGCAAATTCAACGCAAATGCCTGCAAAATCGTTCAGTTGTATTGAAAGCGTGTCAAAATGAACGACTGAGTCTATTTTATATTACAATTTTACCATTCTTCTGCAAAACGGCTCGATTTGGTCAAAAATGTGACAAAATACAGGAAAATTCAACGCAAATGCTAGCTATAACGTTCAGATGTATTGAAAGCGTGTCAAAATAAACGGCTGAGTCTATCTAATTATACAATTTTACCATTCTTCTGCAATAACGACTCGATTTTGTCAAAAATGTGACAAAATTCATGCAAATTCAACGCAAATGCCTGCAAAATCGTTCAGTTGTATTGAAAGCGTGTCAAAATAAACGGCTGTCTATCTAAATATACAATTTTACCATTCTTTTGCAATAACGGCTCGATTTTGTCATAAATGTGACCAAATACAGGAAAATAGAACGCAAATGCTAGCAAAATAGTTCAGTTGTATTGAAAAGCGTGTCTAAATGAACGACTGAGCCAATTTCATTATACAATTTTACCATTCTTCTGCAAAAACGGCTCGTTTGGTCAAAAATGTGACAAAATACAGGAAAATTCAACGCAAATGCTAGCTATAACGTTCAGATGTATTGAAAGCGTGTCAAAATAAACGGCTGAGTCTATTTTATTATACAATTTTACCATTCTTCTGCAATAACGGCTCGATTTTGTCAAAAATGTGACAAAATTCATGCAAATTCAACGCAAATGCCTGCAAAATCGTTCATTTGTATTGAAAGCGTGTCAATATGAATGACTGAGTCTATTTTATATTACAATTTTACCATTCTTCTACAAAAACGGCTCGATTTGGTCAAAAATGTGACAAAATACAGGAAAATTCAACGCAAATGCTTGCTATAACGTTCAGATGTATTGAAAGCGTGTCAAAATAAACGGCTGAGTCTATCTAATTATACAATTTTACCATTCTTCTGCAATAGTGACTCGATTTTGTCAAAAATGTGACATAATTCATGCAAATTCAACGCAAATGCCTGCAAAATCGTTCAGTTGTATTGAACGCGTGTCAAAATAAACGGCTGAGTCTATTTTATTATACAATTTTACCATTCTTCTGCAATAACGACTCGATTTTGTCAAGAATGTGACAAAATTAATGAAAATTCAACGCAAATGCTAGCAATATCGTTCAGTTGTATTGAAAGCGTGTCAAAATAAACGGCTGAGTCTATCTCATTATACAATTTTACCATTCTTCTACAAAAACGGCTCGATTTGGTCAAAAATGTGACAAAATACAGGAAAATTCAACGCAAATGCTAGCTATAACGTTCAGATGTATTGAAAGCGTGTCAAAATAAACGGCTGAGTCTATCTCATTATACAATTTTACCATTCTTCTGCAAAAACGGCTCGATTTGGTCAAAAATGTGACAAAATTCATGCAAATTCAACGCAAATGCCTGCAAAATCGTTCAGTTGTATTGAAAGCGTGTCAAAATGAACGACTGAGTCTATTTTATATTACAATTTTACCATTCTTCTGCAAAACGGCTCGATTTGGTCAAAAATGTGACAAAATACAGGAAAATTCAACGCAAATGCTAGCTATAACGTTCAGATGTATTGAAAGCGTGTCAAAATAAACGGCTGAGTCTATCTAATTATACAATTTTACCATTCTTCTGCAATAACGACTCGATTTTGTCAAAAATGTGACAAAATTCATGCAAATTCAACGCAAATGCCTGCAAAATCGTTCAGTTGTATTGAAAGCGTGTCAAAATAAACGGCTGTCTATCTAAATATACAATTTTACCATTCTTTTGCAATAACGGCTCGATTTTGTCATAAATGTGACCAAATACAGGAAAATAGTACGCAAATGCTAGCAAAATCGTTCAGTTGTATTGAAAAGCGTGTCTAAATGAACGACTGAGCCAATTTCATTATACAATTTTACCATTCTTCTGCAAAAACGGCTCGTTTGGTCAAAAATGTGACAAAATACAGGAAAATTCAACGCAAATGCTAGCTATAACGTTCAGATGTATTGAAAGCGTGTCAAAATAAACGGCTGAGTCTATTTTATTATACAATTTTACCATTCTTCTGCAATAACGGCTCGATTTTGTCAAAAATTTGACAAAATTCATGCAAATTCAACGCAAATGCCTGCAAAATCGTTCATTTGTATTGAAAGCGTGTCAATATGAATGACTGAGTCTATTTTATATTACAATTTTACCATTCTTCTACAAAAACGGCTCGATTTGGTCAAAAATGTGACAAAATACAGGAAAATTCAACGCAAATGCTTGCTATAACGTTCAGATGTATTGAAAGCGTGTCAAAATAAACGGCTGAGTCTATCTAATTATACAATTTTACCATTCTTCTGCAATAGTGACTCGATTTTGTCAAAAATGTGACAAAATTCATGCAAATTCAACGCAAATGCCTGCAAAATCGTTCAGTTGTATTGAACGCGTGTCAAAATAAACGGCTGAGTCTATTTTATTATACAATTTTACCATTCTTCTGCAATAACGACTCGATTTTGTCAAGAATGTGACAAAATTAATGAAAATTCAACGCAAATGCTAGCAATATCGTTCAGTTGTATTGAAAGCGTGTCAAAATAAACGGCTGACTCTATCTCATTATACAATTTTACCATTCTTCTGCAAAAACGGCTCGATTTGGTCAAAAATGTGACAAAATACAGGAAAATTCAACGCAAATGCTAGCTATAACGTTCAGATGTATTGAAAGCGTGTCAAAATAAACGGCTGAGTCTATCTCATTATACAATTTTACCATTCTTCTGCAAAAACGGCTCGATTTGGTCAAAAATGTGACAAAATACAGGAAAATTCAACGCAAATGCTAGCTATAACGTTCAGATGTATTGAACGCGTGTCAAAATAAACGGCTGAGTCTATTTTATTATACAATTTTACCATTCTTTGTAATAACGGCTCGATTTTGTCAAAAATGTGACAAAATTCATGCAAATTCAACGCAAATGCCTGCAAAATCGTTCAGTTGTATTGAAAGCGTGTCAAAATGAACGACTGAGTCTATTTTATATTACAATTTTACCGTTCTTCTACAAAAACGGCTCGATTTGGTCAAAAATGTGACAAAATACAGGAAAATTCAACGCAAATGCTTGCTATAACGTTCAGATGTATTGAAAGCGTGTCAAAATAAACGGCTGAGTCTATCTCATTATACAATTTTACCATTCTTCTGCAAAAACGGCTCGATTTGGTCAAAAATGTGACAAAATACAGGAAAATTCAACGCAAATGCTAGCTATAACGTTCAGATGTATTGAACGCGTGTCAAAATAAACGGCTGAGTCTATTTTATTATACAATTTTACCATTCTTTGTAATAACGGCTCGATTTTGTCAAAAATGTGACAAAATTCATGCAAATTCAACGCAAATGCCTGCAAAATCGTTCAGTTGTATTGAAAGCGTGTCAAAATGAACGACTGAGTCTATTTTATATTACAATTTTACCATTCTTTGTAATAAAGGCTCGATTTTGTCAAAAATGTGACAAAATTCATGCAAATTCAACGCAAATGCCTGCAAAATCGTTCAGTTGTATTGAAAGCGTGTCAAAATGAAGGACTGAGTCTATTTTATATTACAATTTTACCATTCTTCTACAAAAACGGCTCGATTTGGTCAAAAATGTGACAAAATACAGGAAAATTCAACGCAAATGCTAGCTATAACGTTCAGATGTATTGAACGCGTGTCAAAATAAACGGCTGAGTCTATTTTATTATACAATTTTACCATTCTTTGTAATAACGGCTCGATTTTGTCAAAAATGTGACAAAATTCATGCAAATTCAACGCAAATGCCTGCAAAATCGTTCAGTTGTATTGAACGCGTGTCAAACTAAACGGCTGAGTCTATTTTATTATACAATCTTACCATTCTTTGTAATAACGGCTCGATTTTGTCAAAAATGTGACAAAATTCATGCAAATTCAACGCAAATGCCTGCAAAATCGTTCAGTTGTATTGAACGCGTGTCAAAATAAACGGCTGAGTCTATTTTATTATACAATCTTACCATTCTTTGTAATAACGGCTCGATTTTGTCAAAAATGTGACAAAATTCATGCAAATTCAACGCAAATGCCTGCAAAATCGTTCAGTTGTATTGAAAGCGTGTCAAAATGAACGACTGAGTATATTTTATATTACAATTTTACCATTCTTCTACAAAAACGGCTCGATTTGGTCAAAAATGTGACAAAATACAGGAAAATTCAACGCAAATTCTTGCTATAACGTTCAGATGTATTGAAAGCGTGTCAAAATAAACGGCTGAGTCTATCTAATTATACAATTTTACCATTCTTCAGCAAAAACGGCTCGATTTTGTTAAGAATGTGACAAAATACTGGCAGTTGCATTGAAAGCGTGTCAAAATAAACGGCTGAGTCTATCTAATTATACAATTTTACCATTCTTCTGCAATAACGGCTCGATTTGGTCAAAAATGTGACAAAATACAGGAAAATTCAACGCAAATGCTAGCTATAACGTTCAGATGTATTGACAGCGTGTCAAAATAAACGGCTGAGTCTATCTAATTATACAATTTTACCATTCTTCTGCAATAACGACTCGATTTTGTCAAAAATGTGACAAAATTCATGCAAATTCAACGCAAATGCCTGCAAAATCGTTCAGTTGTATTGAAAGCGTGTCAAAATGAACGACTGAGTCTATTTTATATTACAATTTTACCATTCTTCTGCAAAAACGGCTCGATTTGGTCAAAAATGTGACAAAATACAGGAAAATTCAACGCAAATGCTAGCTATAACGTTCAGATGTATTGAAAGCGTGTCAAAATAAACGGCTGAGTCTATCTAATTATACAATTTTACCATTCTTCTGCAAAAACGGCTCGATTTTGTTAAGAATGTGACAAAATACTGGAAAATTCAACGGAAATGCTAGCTATAACGTTCAGTTGTATTGAAAGCGTGTCAAAATAATCGGCTGTCTATCTAAATATACAATTTTACCATTCTTCTGCAATAACGGCTCGATTTTGTCATAAATGTGACCAAATACAGGAAAATAGAACGCAAATGCTAGCAAAATCGTTCAGTTGTATTGAAAAGCGTGTCTCAATGAACGACTGAGCCAATTTCATTATACAATTTTACCATTCTTCTGCAAAAACGGCTCGTTTGGTCAAAAATGTGACAAAATACAGGAAAATTCAACGCAAATGCTAGCTATAACGTTCAGATGTATTGAAAGCGTGTCAAAATAAACGGCTGAGTCTATTTTATTATACAATTTTACCATTCTTCTGCAATAACGGCTCGATTTTGTCAAAAATGTGACAAAATTCATGCAAATTCAACGCAAATGCCTGCAAAATCGTTCATTTGTATTGAAAGCGTGTCAATATGAATGACTGAGTCTATTTTATATTACAATTTTACCATTCTTCTACAAAAACGGCTCGATTTGGTCAAAAATGTGACAAAATACAGGAAAATTCAACGCAAATGCTTGCTATAACGTTCAGATGTATTGAAAGCGTGTCAAAATAAACGGCTGAGTCTATCTAATTATACAATTTTACCATTCTTCTGCAATAGTGACTCGATTTTGTCAAAAATGTGACAAAATTCATGCAAATTCAACGCAAATGCCTGCAAAATCGTTCAGTTGTATTGAACGCGTGTCAAAATAAACGGCTGAGTATATTTTATATTACAATTTTACCATTCTTTGTAATAACGGCTCGATTTTGTCAAAAATTTGACAAAATTCATGCAAATTCAACGCAAATGCCTGCAAAATCGTTCAGTTGTATTGAAAGCGTGTCAAAATGAAGGACTGAGTCTATTTTATATTACAATTTTACCATTCTTCTACAAAAACGGCTCGATTTGGTCAAAAATGTTACAAAATACAGGAAAATTCAACGCAAATGCTTGCTATAACGTTCAGATGTATTGAAAGCGTGTCAAAATGAAGGACTGAGTCTATTTTATATTACAATTTTACCATTCTTCTACAAAAACGGCTCGATTTGGTCAAAAATGTGACAAAATACAGGAAAATTCAACGCAAATGCTAGCTATAACGTTCAGATGTATTGAACGCGTGTCAAAATAAACGGCTGAGTCTATTTTATTATACAATTTTACCATTCTTTGTAATAACGGCTCGATTTTGTCAAAAATGTGACAAAATTCATGCAAATTCAACGCAAATGCCTGCAAAATCGTTCAGTTGTATTGAACGCGTGTCAAACTAAACGGCTGAGTCTATTTTATTATACAATCTTACCATTCTTTGTAATAACGGCTCGATTTTGTCAAAAATGTGACAAAATTCATGCAAATTCAACGCAAATGCCTGCAAAATCGTTCAGTTGTATTGAACGCGTGTCAAAATAAACGGCTGAGTCTATTTTATTATACAATCTTACCATTCTTTGTAATAACGGCTCGATTTTGTCAAAAATGTGACAAAATTCATGCAAATTCAACGCAAATGCCTGCAAAATCGTTCAGTTGTATTGAAAGCGTGTCAAAATGAACGACTGAGTATATTTTATATTACAATTTTACCATTCTTCTACAAAAACGGCTCGATTTGGTCAAAAATGTGACAAAATACAGGAAAATTCAACGCAAATTCTTGCTATAACGTTCAGATGTATTGAAAGCGTGTCAAAATAAACGGCTGAGTCTATCTAATTATACAATTTTACCATTATTCTGCAATAACGACTCGATTTTGTCAAAAATGTGACAAAATTCATGCAAATTCAACGCAAATGCCTGCAAAATCGTTCAGTTGTATTGAAAGCGTGTCAAAATAAACGGCTGTCTATCTAAATATACAATTTTACCATTCTTCTGCAATAACGGCTCGATTTTGTCATAAATGTGACCAAATACAGGAAAATAGAACGCAAATGCTAGCAAAATCGTTCAGTTGTATTGAAAAGCGTGTCTAAATGAACGACTGAGCCAATTTCATTATACAATTTTACCATTCTTCTGCAATAACGACTCGATTTTGTCAAGAATGTGACAAAATTAATGAAAATTCAACGCAAATGCTAGCAATATCGTTCAGTTGTATTGAAAGCGTGTCAAAATAAACGGCTGAGTCCATCTCATTATACAATTTTACCATTCTTCTGCAAAAACGGCTCGATTTGGTCAAAAATGTGACAAAATTCATGCAAATTCAACGCAAATGCCTGCAAAATCGTTCAGTTGTATTGAAAGCGTGTCAAAATGAACGACTGAGTCTATTTTATATTACAATTTTACCATTCTTCTGCAAAACGGCTCGATTTGGTCAAAAATGTGACAAAATACAGGAAAATTCAACGCAAATGCTAGCTATAACGTTCAGATGTATTGAAAGCGTGTCAAAATAAACGGCTGAGTCTATCTAATTATACAATTTTACCATTCTTCTGCAATAACGACTCGATTTTGTCAAAAATGTGACAAAATTCATGCAAATTCAACGCAAATGCCTGCAAAATCGTTCAGTTGTATTGAAAGCGTGTCAAAATAAACGGCTGTCTATCTAAATATACAATTTTACCATTCTTTTGCAATAACGGCTCGATTTTGTCATAAATGTGACCAAATACAGGAAAATAGAACGCAAATGCTAGCAAAATCGTTCAGTTGTATTGAAAAGCGTGTCTAAATGAACGACTGAGCCAATTTCATTATACAATTTTACCATTCTTCTGCAAAAACGGCTCGTTTGGTCAAAAATGTGACAAAATACAGGAAAATTCAACGCAAATGCTAGCTATAACGTTCAGATGTATTGAAAGCGTGTCAAAATAAACGGCTGAGTCTATTTTATTATACAATTTTACCATTCTTCTGCAATAACGGCTCGATTTTGTCAAAAATGTGACAAAATTCATGCAAATTCAACGCAAATGCCTGCAAAATCGTTCATTTGTATTGAAAGCGTGTCAATATGAATGACTGAGTCTATTTTAAATTACAATTTTACCATTCTTCTACAAAAACGGCTCGATTTGGTCAAAAATGTGACAAAATACAGGAAAATTCAACGCAAATGCTTGCTATAACGTTCAGATGTATTGAAAGCGTGTCAAAATAAACGGCTGAGTCTATCTAATTATACAATTTTACCATTCTTCTGCAATAACGACTCGATTTTGTCAAGAATGTGACAAAATTAATGAAAATTCAACGCAAATGCTAGCAATATCGTTCAGTTGTATTGAAAGCGTGTCAAAATAAACGGCTGAGTCTATCTCATTATACAATTTTACCATTCTTCTGCAAAAACGGCTCGATTTGGTCAAAAATGTGACAAAATACAGGAAAATTCAACGCAAATGCTAGCTATAACGTTCAGATGTATTGAAAGCGTGTCAAAATAAACGGCTGAGTCTATCTCATTATACAATTTTACCATTCTTCTGCAAAAACGGCTCGATTTGGTCAAAAATGTGACAAAATACAGGAAAATTCAACGCAAATGCTAGCTATAACGTTCAGATGTATTGAACGCGTGTCAAAATAAACGGCTGAGTCTATTTTATTATACAATTTTACCATTCTTTGTAATAACGGCTCGATTTTGTCAAAAATGTGACAAAATTCATGCAAATTCAACGCAAATGCCTGCAAAATCGTTCAGTTGTATTGAAAGCGTGTCAAAATGAACGACTGAGTCTATTTTATATTACAATTTTACCGTTCTTCTACAAAAACGGCTCGATTTGGTCAAAAATGTGACAAAATACAGGAAAATTCAACGCAAATGCTTGCTATAACGTTCAGATGTATTGAAAGCGTGTCAAAATAAACGGCTGAGTCTATCTCATTATACAATTTTACCATTCTTCTGCAAAAACGGCTCGATTTGGTCAAAAATGTGACAAAATACAGGAAAATTCAACGCAAATGCTAGCTATAACGTTCAGATGTATTGAACGCGTGTCAAAATAAACGGCTGAGTCTATTTTATTATACAATTTTACCATTCTTTGTAATAACGGCTCGATTTTGTCAAAAATGTGACAAAATTCATGCAAATTCAACGCAAATGCCTGCAAAATCGTTCAGTTGTATTGAAAGCGTGTCAAAATGAAGGACTGAGTCTATTTTATATTACAATTTTACCATTCTTCTACAAAAACGGCTCGATTTGGTCAAAAATGTGACAAAATACAGGAAAATTCAACGCAAATGCTTGCTATAACGTTCAGATGTATTGAAAGCGTGTCAAAATAAACGGCTGAGTCTATCTAATTATACAATTTTACCATTCTTCTGCAATAACGACTCGATTTTGTCAAAAATGTGACAAAATTCATGCAAATTCAACGCAAATGCCTGCAAAATCGTTCAGTTGTATTGAACGCGTGTCAAACTAAACGGCTGAGTCTATTTTATTATACAATCTTACCATTCTTTGTAATAACGGCTCGATTTTGTCATAAATGTGACCAAATACAGGAAAATAGAACGCAAATGCTAGCAAAATCGTTCAGTTGTATTGAAAAGCGTGTCTAAATGAACGACTGAGCCAATTTCATTATACAATTTTACCATTCTTCTGCAATAACGACTCGATTTTGTCAAGAATGTGACAAAATTAATGAAAATTCAACGCAAATGCTAGCAATATCGTTCAGTTGTATTGAAAGCGTGTCAAAATAAACGGCTGAGTCTATCTCATTATACAATTTTACCATTCTTCTGCAAAAACGGCTCGATTTGGTCAAAAATGTGACAAAATTCATGCAAATTCAACGCAAATGCCTGCACAATCGTTCAGTTGTATTGAAAGCGTGTCAAAATGAACGACTGAGTCTATTTTATATTACAATTTTACCATTCTTCTGCAAAACGGCTCGATTTGGTCAAAAATGTGACAAAATACAGGAAAATTCAACGCAAATGCTAGCTATAACGTTCAGATGTATTGAAAGCGTGTCAAAATAAACGGCTGAGTCTATCTAATTATACAATTTTACCATTCTTCTGCAATAACGACTCGATTTTGTCAAAAATGTGACAAAATTCATGCAAATTCAACGCAAATGCCTGCAAAATCGTTCAGTTGTATTGAAAGCGTGTCAAAATAAACGGCTGTCTATCTAAATATACAATTTTACCATTCTTTTGCAATAACGGCTCGATTTTGTCATAAATGCGACCAAATACAGGAAAATAGAACGCAAATGCTAGCAAAATAGTTCAGTTGTATTGAAAAGCGTGTCTAAATGAACGACTGAGCCAATTTCATTATACAATTTTACCATTCTTCTGCAAAAACGGCTCGTTTGGTCAAAAATGTGACAAAATACAGGAAAATTCAACGCAAATGCTAGCTATAACGTTCAGATGTATTGAAAGCGTGTCAAAATAAACGGCTGAGTCTATTTTATTATACAATTTTACCATTCTTCTGCAATAACGGCTCGATTTTGTCAAAAATGTGACAAAATTCATGCAAATTCAACGCAAATGCCTGCAAAATCGTTCATTTGTATTGAAAGCGTGTCAATATGAATGACTGAGTCTATTTTATATTACAATTTTACCATTCTTCTACAAAAACGGCTCGATTTGGTCAAAAATGTGACAAAATACAGGAAAATTCAACGCAAATGCTTGCTATAACGTTCAGATGTATTGAAAGCGTGTCAAAATAAACGGCTGAGTCTATCTAATTATACAATTTTACCATTCTTCTGCAATAGTGACTCGATTTTGTCAAAAATGTGACAAAATTCATGCAAATTCAACGCAAATGCCTGCAAAATCGTTCAGTTGTATTGAACGCGTGTCAAAATAAACGGCTGAGTCTATTTTATTATACAATTTTACCATTCTTCTGCAATAACGACTCGATTTTGTCAAGAATGTGACAAAATTAATGAAAATTCAACGCAAATGCTAGCAATATCGTTCAGTTGTATTGAAAGCGTGTCAAAATAAACGGCTGAGTCTATCTCATTATACAATTTTACCATTCTTCTGCAAAAACGGCTCGATTTGGTCAAAAATGTGACAAAATTCATGCAAATTCAACGCAAATGCCTGCAAAATCGTTCAGTTGTATTGAAAGCGTGTCAAAATGAACGACTGAGTCTATTTTATATTACAATTTTACCATTCTTCTGCAAAACGGCTCGATTTGGTCAAAAATGTGACAAAATACAGGAAAATTCAACGCAAATGCTAGCTATAACGTTCAGATGTATTGAAAGCGTGTCAAAATAAACGGCTGAGTCTATCTAATTATACAATTTTACCATTCTTCTGCAATAACGACTCGATTTTGTCAAAAATGTGACAAAATTCATGCAAATTCAACGCAAATGCCTGCAAAATCGTTCAGTTGTATTGAAAGCGTGTCAAAATAAACGGCTGTCTATCTAAATATACAATTTTACCATTCTTTTGCAATAACGGCTCGATTTTGTCATAAATGTGACCAAATACAGGAAAATAGAACGCAAATGCTAGCAAAATCGTTCAGTTGTATTGAAAAGCGTGTCTAAATGAACGACTGAGCCAATTTCATTATACAATTTTACCATTCTTCTGCAAAAACGGCTCGTTTGGTCAAAAATGTGACAAAATACAGGAAAATTCAACGCAAATGCTAGCTATAACGTTCAGATGTATTGAAAGCGTGTCAAAATAAACGGCTGAGTCTATTTTATTATACAATTTTACCATTCTTCTGCAATAACGGCTCGATTTTGTCAAAAATTTGACAAAATTCATGCAAATTCAACGCAAATGCCTGCAAAATCGTTCATTTGTATTGAAAGCGTGTCAATATGAATGACTGAGTCTATTTTATATTACAATTTTACCATTCTTCTACAAAAACGGCTCGATTTGGTCAAAAATGTGACAAAATACAGGAAAATTCAACGCAAATGCTTGCTATAACGTTCAGATGTATTGAAAGCGTGTCAAAATAAACGGCTGAGTCTATCTAATTATACAATTTTACCATTCTTCTGCAATAGTGACTCGATTTTGTCAAAAATGTGACAAAATTCATGCAAATTCAACGCAAATGCCTGCAAAATCGTTCAGTTGTATTGAACGCGTGTCAAAATAAACGGCTGAGTCTATTTTATTATACAATTTTACCATTCTTCTGCAATAACGACTCGATTTTGTCAAGAATGTGACAAAATTAATGAAAATTCAACGCAAATGCTAGCAATATCGTTCAGTTGTATTGAAAGCGTGTCAAAATAAACGGCTGACTCTATCTCATTATACAATTTTACCATTCTTCTGCAAAAACGGCTCGATTTGGTCAAAAATGTGACAAAATACAGGAAAATTCAACGCAAATGCTAGCTATAACGTTCAGATGTATTGAAAGCGTGTCAAAATAAACGGCTGAGTCTATCTCATTATACAATTTTACCATTCTTCTGCAAAAACGGCTCGATTTGGTCAAAAATGTGACAAAATACAGGAAAATTCAACGCAAATGCTAGCTATAACGTTCAGATGTATTGAACGCGTGTCAAAATAAACGGCTGAGTCTATTTTATTATACAATTTTACCATTCTTTGTAATAACGGCTCGATTTTGTCAAAAATGTGACAAAATTCATGCAAATTCAACGCAAATGCCTGCAAAATCGTTCAGTTGTATTGAAAGCGTGTCAAAATGAACGACTGAGTCTATTTTATATTACAATTTTACCATTCTTTGTAATAAAGGCTCGATTTTGTCAAAAATGTGACAAAATTCATGCAAATTCAACGCAAATGCCTGCAAAATCGTTCAGTTGTATTGAAAGCGTGTCAAAATGAAGGACTGAGTCTATTTTATATTACAATTTTACCATTCTTCTACAAAAACGGCTCGATTTGGTCAAAAATGTGACAAAATACAGGAAAATTCAACGCAAATGCTAGCTATAACGTTCAGATGTATTGAACGCGTGTCAAAATAAACGGCTGAGTCTATTTTATTATACAATTTTACCATTCTTTGTAATAACGGCTCGATTTTGTCAAAAATGTGACAAAATTCATGCAAATTCAACGCAAATGCCTGCAAAATCGTTCAGTTGTATTGAAAGCGTGTCAAAATAAACGGCTGACTCTATCTCATTATACAATTTTACCATTCTTCTGCAAAAACGGCTCGATTTGGTCAAAAATGTGACAAAATACAGGAAAATTCAACGCAAATGCTAGCTATAACGTTCAGATGTATTGAAAGCGTGTCAAAATAAACGGCTGAGTCTATCTCATTATACAATTTTACCATTCTTCTGCAAAAACGGCTCGATTTGGTCAAAAATGTGACAAAATACAGGAAAATTCAACGCAAATGCTAGCTATAACGTTCAGATGTATTGAACGCGTGTCAAAATAAACGGCTGAGTCTATTTTATTATACAATTTTACCATTCTTCTGCAATAACGACTCGATTTTGTCAAAAATGTGACAAAATTCATGCAAATTCAACGCAAATGCCTGCAAAATCGTTCAGTTGTATTGAAAGCGTGTCAAAATGAAGGACTGAGTCTATTTTATATTACAATTTTACCATTCTTCTGCAAAAACGGCTCGATTTGGTCAAAAATGTGACAAAATACAGGAAAATTCAACGCAAATGCTAGCTATAACGTTCAGATGTATTGAACGCGTGTCAAAATAAACGGCTGAGTCTATTTTATTATACAATTTTACCATTCTTTGTAATAACGGCTCGATTTTGTCAAAAATGTGACAAAATTCATGCAAATTCAACGCAAATGCCTGCAAAATCGTTCAGTTGTATTGAACGCGTGTCAAAATAAACGGCTGAGTATATTTTATATTACAATTTTACCATTCTTTGTAATAACGGCTCGATTTTGTCAAAAATGTGACAAAATACAGGAAAATTCAACGCAAATGCTTGCTATAACGTTCAGATGTATTGAAAGCGTGTCAAAATAAACGGCTGAGTCTATCTAATTATACAATTTTACCATTCTTCTGCAATAACGACTCGATTTTGTCAAAAATGTGACAAAATTCATGCAAATTCAACGCAAATGCCTGCAAAATCGTTCAGTTGTATTGAAAGCGTGTCAAAATAAACGGCTGACTCTATCTCATTATACAATTTTACCATTCTTCTGCAAAAACGGCTCGATTTGGTCAAAAATGTGACAAAATACAGGAAAATTCAACGCAAATGCTAGCTATAACGTTCAGATGTATTGAAAGCGTGTCAAAATAAACGGCTGAGTCTATCTCATTATACAATTTTACCATTCTTCTGCAAAAACGGCTCGATTTGGTCAAAAATGTGACAAAATACAGGAAAATTCAACGCAAATGCTAGCTATAACGTTCAGATGTATTGAACGCGTGTCAAAATAAACGGCTGAGTCTATTTTATTATACAATTTTACCATTCTTTGTAATAACGGCTCGATTTTGTCAAAAATGTGACAAAATTCATGCAAATTCAACGCAAATGCCTGCAAAATCGTTCAGTTGTATTGAAAGCGTGTCAAAATGAACGACTGAGTCTATTTTATATTACAATTTTACCGTTCTTCTACAAAAACGGCTCGATTTGGTCAAAAATGTGACAAAATACAGGAAAATTCAACGCAAATGCTTGCTATAACGTTCAGATGTATTGAAAGCGTGTCAAAATAAACGGCTGAGTCTATCTCATTATACAATTTTACCATTCTTCTGCAAAAACGGCTCGATTTGGTCAAAAATGTGACAAAATACAGGAAAATTCAACGCAAATGCTAGCTATAACGTTCAGATGTATTGAACGCGTGTCAAAATAAACGGCTGAGTCTATTTTATTATACAATTTTACCATTCTTTGTAATAACGGCTCGATTTTGTCAAAAATGTGACAAAATTCATGCAAATTCAACGCAAATGCCTGCAAAATCGTTCAGTTGTATTGAAAGCGTGTCAAAATGAACGACTGAGTCTATTTTATATTACAATTTTACCATTCTTTGTAATAAAGGCTCGATTTTGTCAAAAATGTGACAAAATTCATGCAAATTCAACGCAAATGCCTGCAAAATCGTTCAGTTGTATTGAAAGCGTGTCAAAATGAAGGACTGAGTCTATTTTATATTACAATTTTACCATTCTTCTACAAAAACGGCTCGATTTGGTCAAAAATGTGACAAAATACAGGAAAATTCAACGCAAATGCTAGCTATAACGTTCAGATGTATTGAACGCGTGTCAAAATAAACGGCTGAGTCTATTTTATTATACAATTTTACCATTCTTTGTAATAACGGCTCGATTTTGTCAAAAATGTGACAAAATTCATGCAAATTCAACGCAAATGCCTGCAAAATCGTTCAGTTGTATTGAACGCGTGTCAAACTAAACGGCTGAGTCTATTTTATTATACAATCTTACCATTCTTTGTAATAACGGCTCGATTTTGTCAAAAATGTGACAAAATTCATGCAAATTCAACGCAAATGCCTGCAAAATCGTTCAGTTGTATTGAACGCGTGTCAAAATAAACGGCTGAGTCTATTTTATTATACAATCTTACCATTCTTTGTAATAACGGCTCGATTTTGTCAAAAATGTGACAAAATTCATGCAAATTCAACGCAAATGCCTGCAAAATCGTTCAGTTGTATTGAAAGCGTGTCAAAATGAACGACTGAGTATATTTTATATTACAATTTTACCATTCTTCTACAAAAACGGCTCGATTTGGTCAAAAATGTGACAAAATACAGGAAAATTCAACGCAAATTCTTGCTATAACGTTCAGATGTATTGAAAGCGTGTCAAAATAAACGGCTGAGTCTATCTAATTATACAATTTTACCATTCTTCAGCAAAAACGGCTCGATTTTGTTAAGAATGTGACAAAATACTGGCAGTTGCATTGAAAGCGTGTCAAAATAAACGGCTGAGTCTATCTAATTATACAATTTTACCATTCTTCTGCAATAACGGCTCGATTTGGTCAAAAATGTGACAAAATACAGGAAAATTCAACGCAAATGCTAGCTATAACGTTCAGATGTATTGACAGCGTGTCAAAATAAACGGCTGAGTCTATCTAATTATACAATTTTACCATTCTTCTGCAATAACGACTCGATTTTGTCAAAAATGTGACAAAATTCATGCAAATTCAACGCAAATGCCTGCAAAATCGTTCAGTTGTATTGAAAGCGTGTCAAAATGAACGACTGAGTCTATTTTATATTACAATTTTACCATTCTTCTGCAAAAACGGCTCGATTTGGTCAAAAATGTGACAAAATACAGGAAAATTCAACGCAAATGCTAGCTATAACGTTCAGATGTATTGAAAGCGTGTCAAAATAAACGGCTGAGTCTATCTAATTATACAATTTTACCATTCTTCTGCAATAACGGCTCGATTTTGTCATAAATGTGACCAAATACAGGAAAATAGAACGCAAATGCTAGCAAAATCGTTCAGTTGTATTGAAAAGCGTGTCTCAATGAACGACTGAGCCAATTTCATTATACAATTTTACCATTCTTCTGCAAAAACGGCTCGTTTGGTCAAAAATGTGACAAAATACAGGAAAATTCAACGCAAATGCTAGCTATAACGTTCAGATGTATTGAAAGCGTGTCAAAATAAACGGCTGAGTCTATTTTATTATACAATTTTACCATTCTTCTGCAATAACGGCTCGATTTTGTCAAAAATGTGACAAAATTCATGCAAATTCAACGCAAATGCCTGCAAAATCGTTCATTTGTATTGAAAGCGTGTCAATATGAATGACTGAGTCTATTTTATATTACAATTTTACCATTCTTCTACAAAAACGGCTCGATTTGGTCAAAAATGTGACAAAATACAGGAAAATTCAACGCAAATGCTTGCTATAACGTTCAGATGTATTGAAAGCGTGTCAAAATAAACGGCTGAGTCTATCTAATTATACAATTTTACCATTCTTCTGCAATAGTGACTCGATTTTGTCAAAAATGTGACAAAATTCATGCAAATTCAACGCAAATGCCTGCAAAATCGTTCAGTTGTATTGAACGCGTGTCAAAATAAACGGCTGAGTATATTTTATATTACAATTTTACCATTCTTTGTAATAACGGCTCGATTTTGTCAAAAATGTGACAAAATTCATGCAAATTCAACGCAAATGCCTGCAAAATCGTTCAGTTGTATTGAAAGCGTGTCAAAATGAAGGACTGAGTCTATTTTATATTACAATTTTACCATTCTTCTACAAAAACGGCTCGATTTGGTCAAAAATGTTACAAAATACAGGAAAATTCAACGCAAATGCTTGCTATAACGTTCAGATGTATTGAAAGCGTGTCAAAATAAACGGCTGAGTCTATCTAATTATACAATTTTACCATTCTTCTGCAATAACGACTCGATTTTGTCAAAAATGTGACAAAATTCATGCAAATTCAACGCAAATGCCTGCAAAATCGTTCAGTTGTATTGAAAGCGTGTCAAAATGAACGACTGAGTCTATTTTATATTACAATTTTACCATTCTTCTGCAAAAACGGCTCGATTTTGTTAAGAATGTGACAAAATACTGGAAAATTCAACGGAAATGCTAGCTATAACGTTCAGTTGTATTGAAAGCGTGTCAAAATAATCGGCTGTCTATCTAAATATACAATTTTACCATTCTTCTGCAATAACGGCTCGATTTTGTCATAAATGTGACCAAATACAGGAAAATAGAACGCAAATGCTAGCAAAATCGTTCAGTTGTATTGAAAAGCGTGTCTCAATGAACGACTGAGCCAATTTCATTATACAATTTTACCATTCTTCTGCAAAAACGGCTCGTTTGGTCAAAAATGTGACAAAATACAGGAAAATTCAACGCAAATGCTAGCTATAACGTTCAGATGTATTGAAAGCGTGTCAAAATAAACGGCTGAGTCTATTTTATTATACAATTTTACCATTCTTCTGCAATAACGGCTCGATTTTGTCAAAAATGTGACAAAATTCATGCAAATTCAACGCAAATGCCTGCAAAATCGTTCATTTGTATTGAAAGCGTGTCAATATGAATGACTGAGTCTATTTTATATTACAATTTTACCATTCTTCTACAAAAACGGCTCGATTTGGTCAAAAATGTGACAAAATACAGGAAAATTCAACGCAAATGCTTGCTATAACGTTCAGATGTATTGAAAGCGTGTCAAAATAAACGGCTGAGTCTATCTAATTATACAATTTTACCATTCTTCTGCAATAGTGACTCGATTTTGTCAAAAATGTGACAAAATTCATGCAAATTCAACGCAAATGCCTGCAAAATCGTTCAGTTGTATTGAACGCGTGTCAAAATAAACGGCTGAGTCTATCTCATTATACAATTTTACCATTCTTCTGCAAAAACGGCTCGATTTGGTCAAAAATGTGACAAAATACAGGAAAATTCAACGCAAATGCTAGCTATAACGTTCAGATGTATTGAACGCGTGTCAAAATAAACGGCTGAGTCTATTTTATTATACAATTTTACCATTCTTCTACAAAAACGGCTCGATTTGGTCAAAAATGTTACAAAATACAGGAAAATTCAACGCAAATGCTTGCTATAACGTTCAGATGTATTGAAAGCGTGTCAAAATAAACGGCTGAGTCTATCTAATTATACAATTTTACCATTCTTCTGCAATAACGACTCGATTTTGTCAAAAATGTGACAAAATTCATGCAAATTCAACGCAAATGCCTGCAAAATCGTTCAGTTGTATTGAAAGCGTGTCAAAATGAAGGACTGAGTCTATTTTATATTACAATTTTACCATTCTTCTGCAAAAACGGCTCGATTTGGTCAAAAATGTGACAAAATACAGGAAAATTCAACGCAAATGCTAGCTATAACGTTCAGATGTATTGAACGCGTGTCAAAATAAACGGCTGAGTCTATTTTATTATACAATTTTACCATTCTTTGTAATAACGGCTCGATTTTGTCAAAAATGTGACAAAATTCATGCAAATTCAACGCAAATGCCTGCAAAATCGTTCAGTTGTATTGAACGCGTGTCAAAATAAACGGCTGAGTATATTTTATATTACAATTTTACCATTCTTTGTAATAACGGCTCGATTTTGTCAAAAATGTGACAAAATACAGGAAAATTCAACGCAAATGCTTGCTATAACGTTCAGATGTATTGAAAGCGTGTCAAAATAAACGGCTGAGTCTATCTAATTATACAAATTTTACCATTCTTCTGCAATAACGACTCGATTTTGTCAAAAATGTGACAAAATTCATGCAAATTCAACGCAAATGCCTGCAAAATCGTTCAGTTGTATTGAAAGCGTGTCAAAATGAACGACTGAGTCTATTTTATATTACAATTTTACCATTCTTTGTAATAACGGCTCGATTTTGTCAAAAATGTGACAAAATTCATGCAAATTCAACGCAAATGCCTGCAAAATCGTTCAGTTGTATTGAAAGCGTGTCAAAATGAAGGACTGAGTCTATTTTATATTACAATTTTACCATTCTTCTGCAAAAACGGCTCGATTTGGTCAAAAATGTGACAAAATACAGGAAAATTCAACGCAAATGCTAGCTATAACGTTCAGATGTATTGAAAGCGTGTCAAAATAAACGGCTGAGTCTATCTCATTATACAATTTTACCATTCTTCTGCAAAAACGGCTCGATTTGGTCAAAAATGTGACAAAATACAGGAAAATTCAACGCAAATGCTAGCTATAACGTTCAGATGTATTGAACGCGTGTCAAAATAAACGGCTGAGTCTATTTTATTATACAATTTTACCATTCTTTGTAATAACGGCTCGATTTTGTCAAAAATGTGACAAAATTCATGCAAATTCAACGCAAATGCCTGCAAAATCGTTCAGTTGTATTGAAAGCGTGTCAAAATGAACGACTGAGTCTATTTTATATTACAATTTTACCGTTCTTCTACAAAAACGGCTCGATTTGGTCAAAAATGTGACAAAATACAGGAAAATTCAACGCAAATGCTTGCTATAACGTTCAGATGTATTGAGAGCGTGTCAAAATAAACGGCTGAGTCTATCTCATTATACAATTTTACCATTCTTCTGCAAAAACGGCTCGATTTGGTCAAAAATGTGACAAAATACAGGAAAATTCAACGCAAATGCTAGCTATAACGTTCAGATGTATTGAACGCGTGTCAAAATAAACGGCTGAGTCTATTTTATTATACAATTTTACCATTCTTTGTAATAACGGCTCGATTTTGTCAAAAATGTGACAAAATTCATGCAAATTCAACGCAAATGCCTGCAAAATCGTTCAGTTGTATTGAAAGCGTGTCAAAATGAACGACTGAGCCTATTTTATATTACAATTTTACCATTCTTTGTAATAAAGGCTCGATTTTGTCAAAAATGTGACAAAATTCATGCAAATTCAACGCAAATGCCTGCAAAATCGTTCAGTTGTATTGAAAGCGTGTCAAAATGAAGGACTGAGTCTATTTTATATTACAATTTTACCATTCTTCTACAAAAACGGCTCGATTTGGTCAAAAATGTGACAAAATACAGGAAAATTCAACGCAAATGCTTGCTATAACGTTCAGATGTATTGAAAGCGTGTCAAAATAAACGGCTGAGTCTATCTAATTATACAATTTTACCATTCTTCTGCAATAACGACTCGATTTTGTCAAAAATGTGACAAAATTCATGCAAATTCAACGCAAATGCCTGCAAAATCGTTCAGTTGTATTGAACGCGTGTCAAACTAAACGGCTGAGTCTATTTTATTATACAATCTTACCATTCTTAGTAATAACGGCTCGATTTTGTCATAAATGTGACCAAATACAGGAAAATAGAACGCAAATGCTAGCAAAATCGTTCAGTTGTATTGAAAAGCGTGTCTAAATGAACGACTGAGCCAATTTCATTATACAATTTTACCATTCTTCTGCAATAACGACTCGATTTTGTCAAGAATGTGACAAAATTAATGAAAATTCAACGCAAATGCTAGCAATATCGTTCAGTTGTATTGAAAGCGTGTCAAAATAAACGGCTGAGTCTATCTCATTATACAATTTTACCATTTTTCTGCAAAAACGGCTCGATTTGGTCAAAAATGTGACAAAATTCATGCAAATTCAACGCAAATGCCTGCAAAATCGTTCAGTTGTATTGAAAGCGTGTCAAAATGAACGACTGAGTCTATTTTATATTACAATTTTACCATTCTTCTGCAAAACGGCTCGATTTGGTCAAAAATGTGACAAAATACAGGAAAATTCAACGCAAATGCTAGCTATAACGTTCAGATGTATTGAAAGCGTGTCAAAATAAACGGCTGAGTCTATCTAATTATACAATTTTACCATTCTTCTGCAATAACGACTCGATTTTGTCAAAAATGTGACAAAATTCATGCAAATTCAACGCAAATGCCTGCAAAATCGTTCAGTTGTATTGAAAGCGTGTCAAAATAAACGGCTGTCTATCTAAATATACAATTTTACCATTCTTTTGCAATAACGGCTCGATTTTGTCAAAAATGTGACCAAATACAGGAAAATAGAACGCAAATGCTAGCAAAATCGTTCAGTTGTATTGAAAAGCGTGTCTAAATGAACGACTGAGCCAATTTCATTATACAATTTTACCATTCTTCTGCAAAAACGGCTCGTTTGGTCAAAAATGTGACAAAATACAGGAAAATTCAACGCAAATGCTAGCTATAACGTCCAGATGTATTGAAAGCGTGTCAAAATAAACGGCTGAGTCTATTTTATTATACAATTTTACCATTCTTCTGCAATAACGGCTCGATTTTGTCAAAAATGTGACAAAATTCATGCAAATTCAACGCAAATGCCTGCAAAATCGTTCATTTGTATTGAAAGCGTGTCAATATGAATGACTGAGTCTATTTTATATTACAATTTTACCATTCTTCTACAAAAACGGCTCGATTTGGTCAAAAATGTGACAAAATACAGGAAAATTCAACGCAAATGCTTGCTATAACGTTCAGATGTATTGAAAGCGTGTCAAAATAAACGGCTGAGTCTATCTAATTATACAATTTTACCATTCTTCTGCAATAGTGACTCGATTTTGTCAAAAATGTGACAAAATTCATGCAAATTCAACGCAAATGCCTGCAAAATCGTTCAGTTGTATTGAACGCGTGTCAAAATAAACGGCTGAGTATATTTTATATTACAATTTTACCATTCTTCTACAAAAACGGCTCGATTTGGTCAAAAATGTGACAAAATACAGGAAAATTCAACGCAAATGCTTGCTATAACGTTCAGATGTATTGAAAGCGTGTCAAAATAAACGGCTGAGTCTATCTAATTATACAATTTTACCATTCTTCAGCAAAAACGGCTCGATTTTGTTAAGAATGTGACAAAATACTGGCAGTTGCATTGAAAGCGTGTCAAAATAAACGGCTGAGTCTATCTAATTATACAATTTTACCATTCTTCTGCAATAACGGCTCGATTTGGTCAAAAATGTGACAAAATACAGGAAAATTCAACGCAAATGCTAGCTATAACGTTCAGATGTATTGAAAGCGTGTCAAAATAAACGGCTGAGTCTATCTAATTATACAATTTTACCATTCTTCTGCAATAACGACTCGATTTTGTCAAAAATGTGACAAAATACAGGAAAATTCAACGCAAATGCTAGCTATAACGTTCAGATGTATTGAAAGCGTGTCAAAATAAACGGCTGAGTCTATCTAATTATACAATTTTACCATTCTTCTGCAAAAACGGCTCGATTTGGTCAAAAATGTGACAAAATACAGGAAAATTCAACGCAAATGCTAGCTATAAAGTTCAGATGTATTGAAAGCGTGTCAAAATAAACGGCTGAGTCTATTTTATTATACAATTTTACCATTCTTCAGCAAAAACGGCTCGATTTTGTTAAGAATGTGACAAAATACTGGCAGTTGCATTGAAAGCGTGTCAAAATAAACGGCTGAGTCTATCTAATTATACAATTTTACCATTCTTCTGCAATAACAGCTCGATTTGGTCAAAAATGTGACAAAATACAGGAAAATTCAACGCAAATGCTAGCTATAACGTTCAGATGTATTGAAAGCGTGTCAAAATAAACGGCTGAGTCTATCTAATTATACAATTTTACCATTCTTCTGCAATAACGACTCGATTTTGTCAAAAATGTGACAAAATTCATGCAAATCCAACGCAAATGCCTGCAAAATCGTTCAGTTGTATTGAAAGCGTGTCAAAATAAACGGCTGAGTCTATCTAATTATACAATTTTACCATTCTTCTGCAATAACGGCTCGATTTGGTCAAAAATGTGACAAAATACAGGAAAATTCAACGCAAATGCTAGCTATAACGTTCAGATGTATTGACAGCGTGTCAAAATAAACGGCTGAGTCTATCTAATTATACAATTTTACCATTCTTCTGCAATAACGACTCGATTTTGTCAAAAATGTGACAAAATTCATGCAAATCCAACGCAAATGCCTGCAAAATCGTTCAGTTGTATTGAAAGCGTGTCAAAATGAACGACTGAGTCTATTTTATATTACAATTTTACCGTTCTTCTACAAAAACGGCTCGATTTGGTCAAAAATGTGACAAAATACAGGAAAATTCAACGCAAATGCTTGCTATAACGTTCAGATGTATTGAGAGCGTGTCAAAATAAACGGCTGAGTCTATCTAATTATACAAGTTTACCATTCTTCTGCAATAACGACTCGATTTTGTCAAAAATGTGACAAAATTCATGCAAATTCAACGCAAATGCCTGCAAAATCGTTCAGTTGTATTGAAAGCGTGTCAAAATGAACGACTGAGTCTATTTTATATTACAATTTTACCATTCTTTGTAATAACGGCTCGATTTTGTCAAAAATGTGACAAAATTCATGCAAATTCAACGCAAATGCCTGCAAAATCGTTCAGTTGTATTGAAAGCGTGTCAAAATGAACGACTGAGTCTATTTTATATTACAATTTTACCATTCTTCTACAAAAACGGCTTGATTTGGTCAAAAATGTGACAAAATACAGGAAAATTCAACGCAAATGCTTGCTATAACGTTCAGATGTATTGAAAGCGTGTCAAAATAAACGGCTGAGTCTATCTAATTATACAATTTTACCATTCTTCAGCAAAAACGGCTCGATTTTGTTAAGAATGTGACAAAATACTGGCAGTTGCATTGAAAGCGTGTCAAAATAAACGGCTGAGTCTATCTAATTATACAATTTTACCATTCTTCTGCAATAACGACTCGATTTTGTCAAAAATGTGACAAAATTAATGCAAATTCAACGCAAATGCCTGCAAAATCGTTCAGTTGTATTGAACGCGTGTCAAAATAAACGGCTGAGTCTATTTTATTATACAATTTTACCATTCTTTGTAATAACGGCTCGATTTTGTCAAAAATGTGACAAAATTCATGCAAATTCAACGCAAATGCCTGCTAAATCGTTCAGTTGTATTGAAAGCGTGTCAAAATGAACGACTGAGTCTATTTTATATTACAATTTTACCATTCTTCTACAAAAACGGCCCGATTTGGTCAAAAATGTGACAAAATACAGGAAAATTCAACGCAAATGCTTGCTATAACGTTCAGATGTATTGAAAGCGTGTCAGAATAAACGGCTGAGTCTATCTAATTATACAATTTTACCATTCTTCTGCAATAACGACTCGATTTTGTCAAAAATGTGACAAAATTCATGCAAATTCAACGCAAATGCCTGCAAAATCGTTCAGTTGTATTGAAAGCGTGTCAAAATGAACGACTGAGTCTATTTTATATTACAATTTTACCATTCTTCTGCAAAAACGGCTCGATTTGGTCAAAAATGTGACAAAATACAGGAAAATTCAACGCAAATGCTAGCTATAACGTTCAGATGTATTGAAAGCGTGTCAAAATAAACGGCTGAGTCTATCTAATTATACAATTTTACCATTCTTCTGCAAAAACGGCTCGATTTTGATAAGAATGTGACAAAATACTGGAAAATTCAACGGAAATGCTAGCTATAACGTTCAGTTGTATTGAAAGCGTGTCAAAATAAACGGCTGTCTATCTAAATATACAATTTTACCATTCTTCTGCAATAACGGCTCGATTTTGTCATAAATGTGACCAAATACAGGAAAATAGAACGCAAATGCTAGCAAAATCGTTCAGTTGTATTGAAAAGCGTGTCTCAATGAACGACTGAGCCAATTTCATTATACAATTTTACCATTCTTCTGCAAAAACGGCTCGTTTGGTCAAAAATGTGACAAAATACAGGAAAATTCAACGCAAATGCTAGCTATAACGTTCAGATGTATTGAAAGCGTGTCAAAATAAACGGCTGAGTCTATTTTATTATACAATTTTACCATTCTTCTGCAATAACGGCTCGATTTTGTCAAAAATGTGACAAAATTCATGCAAATTCAACGCAAATGCCTGCAAAATCGTTCATTTGTATTGAAAGCGTGTCAATATGAATGACTGAGTCTATTTTAAATTACAATTTTACCATTCTTCTACAAAAACGGCTCGATTTGGTCAAAAATGTGACAAAATACAGGAAAATTCAACGCAAATGCTTGCTATAACGTTCAGATGTATTGAAAGCGTGTCAAAATAAACGGCTGAGTCTATCTAATTATACAATTTTACCATTCTTCTGCAATAGTGACTCGATTTTGTCAAAAATGTGACAAAATTCATGCAAATTCAACGCAAATGCCTGCAAAATCGTTCAGTTGTATTGAAAGCGTGTCAAAATGAACGACTGAGTCTATTTTATATTACAATTTTACCGTTCTTCTACAAAAACGGCTCGATTTGGTCAAAAATGTGACAAAATACAGGAAAATTCAACGCAAATGCTTGCTATAACGTTCAGATGTATTGAAAGCGTGTCAAAATAAACGGCTGAGTCTATCTAATTATACAATTTTACCATTCTTCTGCAATAGTGACTCGATTTTGTCAAAAATGTGACAAAATTCATGCAAATTCAACGCAAATGCCTGCAAAATCGTTCAGTTGTATTGAAAGCGTGTCAAAATGAACGACTGAGTCTATTTTATATTACAATTTTACCATTCTTTGTAATAACGGCTCGATTTTGTCAAAAATGTGACAAAATTCATGCAAATTCAACGCAAATGCCTGCAAAATCGTTCAGTTGTATTGAAAGCGTGTCAAAATGAACGACTGAGTCTATTTTATATTACAATTTTACCATTCTTCTACAAAAACGGCTCGATTTGGTCAAAAATGTGACAAAATACAGGAAAATTCAACGCAAATGCTAGCTATAACTTTCAGATGTATTGAAAGCGTGTCAAAATAAACGGCTGAGTCTATCTAATTATACAATTTTACCATTCTTCTGCAAAAACGGCTCGATTTTGTTAAGAATGTGACAAAATTCATGCAATTTCAACGCAAATGCTAGCAAAATCGTTCAGTTGTATTGAAAAGCGTGTCTAAATGAACGACTGAGCCAATTTCATTATACAATTTTACCATTCTTCTGCAAAAACGGGTCGATTTGGTCAAAAATGTGACAAAATACAGGAAAATTAACCGCAAATGCTAGCTATAACGTTCAGATGTATTGAAAGCGTGTCAAAATAAACGGCTAAGTCTATCTAATTATACAATTTTACCATTCTTCTGCAATAGTGACTCGATTTTGTCAAAAATGTGACAAAATTCATGCAAATTCAACGCAAATGCCTGCAAAATCGTTCAGTTGTATTGAACGCGTGTCAAAATAAACGGCTGAGTCTATTTTATTATACAATTTTACCATTCTTCTGCAATAACGACTCGATTTTGTCAAGAATGTGACAAAATTAATGAAAATTCAACGCAAATGCTAGCAATATCGTTCAGTTGTATTGAAAGCGTGTCAAAATAAACGGCTGAGTCTATCTCATTATACAATTTTACCATTCTTCTGCAAAAACGGCTCGATTTGGTCAAAAATGTGACAAAATACAGGAAAATTCAACGCAAATGCTAGCTATAACGTTCAGATGTATTGAAAGCGTGTCAAAATAAACGGCTGAGTCTATCTCATTATACAATTTTACCATTCTTCTGCAAAAACGGCTCGATTTGGTCAAAAATGTGACAAAATACAGGAAAATTCAACGCAAATGCTAGCTATAACGTTCAGATGTATTGAACGCGTGTCAAAATAAACGGCTGAGTCTATTTTATTATACAATTTTACCATTCTTTGTAATAACGGCTCGATTTTGTCAAAAATGTGACAAAATTCATGCAAATTCAACGCAAATGCCTGCAAAATCGTTCAGTTGTATTGAAAGCGTGTCAAAATGAATGACTGAGTCTATTTTATATTACAATTTTACCATTCTTCTACAAAAACGGCTCGATTTGGTCAAAAATGTGACAAAATACAGGAAAATTCAACGCAAATGCTTGCTATAACGTTCAGATGTATTGAAAGCGTGTCAAAATAAACGGCTGAGTCTATCTAATTATACAATTTTACCATTCTTCTGCAATAGTGACTCGATTTTGTCAAAAATGTGACAAAATTCATGCAAATTCAACGCAAATGCCTGCAAAATCGTTCAGTTGTATTGAACGCGTGTCAAAATAAACGGCTGAGTCTATTTTATTATACAATTTTACCATTCTTCTGCAATAACGACTCGATTTTGTCAAGAATGTGACAAAATTAATGAAAATTCAACGCAAATGCTAGCAATATCGTTCAGTTGTATTGAAAGCGTGTCAAAATAAACGGCTGAGTCTATCTCATTATACAATTTTACCATTCTTCTGCAAAAACGGCTCGATTTGGTCAAAAATGTGACAAAATTCATGCAAATTCAACGCAAATGCCTGCAAAATCGTTCAGTTGTATTGAAAGCGTGTCAAAATGAACGACTGAGTCTATTTTATATTACAATTTAACCATTCTTCTGCAAAAACGGCTCGATTTGGTCAAAAATGTGACAAAATACAGGAAAATTCAACGCAAATGCTAGCTATAACGTTCAGATGTATTGAAAGCGTGTCAAAATAAACGGCTGAGTCTATCTAATTATACAATTTTACCATTATTCTGCAATAACGACTCGATTTTGTCAAAAATGTGACAAAATTCATGCAAATTCAACGCAAATGCCTGCAAAATCGTTCAGTTGTATTGAAAGCGTGTCAAAATAAACGGCTGTCTATCTAAATATACAATTTTACCATTCTTCTGCAATAACGGCTCGATTTTGTCATAAATGTGACCAAATACAGGAAAATAGAACGCAAATGCTAGCAAAATCGTTCAGTTGTATTGAAAAGCGTGTCTAAATGAACGACTGAGCCAATTTCATTATACAATTTTACCATTCTTCTGCAATAACGACTCGATTTTGTCAAGAATGTGACAAAATTAATGAAAATTCATCGCAAATGCTAGCAATATCGTTCAGTTGTATTGAAAGCGTGTCAAAATGAACGACTGAGTATATTTTATATTACAATTTTACCATTCTTCTACAAAAACGGCTCGATTTGGTCAAAAATGTGACAAAATACAGGAAAATTCAACGCAAATTCTTGCTATAACGTTCAGATGTATTGAAAGCGTGTCAAAATAAACGGCTGAGTCTATCTCATTATACAATTTTACCATTCTTCTGCAAAAACGGCTCGATTTGGTCAAAAATGTGACAAAATACAGGAAAATTCAACGCAAATGCTAGCTATAACGTTCAGATGTATTGAACGCGTGTCAAAATAAACGGCTGAGTCTATCTAATTATACAATTTTACCATTCTTCTGCAATAACGACTCGATTTTGTCAAAAATGTGACAAAATTCATGCAAATTCAACGCAAATGCCTGCAAAATCGTTCAGTTGTATTGAAAGCGTGTCAAAATAAACGGCTGTCTATCTAAATATACAATTTTACCATTCTTTTGCAATAACGGCTCGATTTTGTCATAAATGTGACCAAATACAGGAAAATAGAACGCAAATGCTAGCAAAATCGTTCAGTTGTATTGAAAAGCGTGTCTAAATGAACGACTGAGCCAATTTCATTATACAATTTTACCATTCTTCTGCAAAAACGGCTCGTTTGGTCAAAAATGTGACAAAATACAGGAAAATTCAACGCAAATGCTAGCTATAACGTTCAGATGTATTGAAAGCGTGTCAAAATAAACGGCTGAGTCTATTTTATTATACAATTTTACCATTCTTCTGCAATAACGGCTCGATTTTGTCAAAAATGTGACAAAATTCATGCAAATTCAACGCAAATGCCTGCAAAATCGTTCATTTGTATTGAAAGCGTGTCAATATGAATGACTGAGTCTATTTTATATTACAATTTTACCATTCTTCTACAAAAACGGCTCGATTTGGTCAAAAATGTGACAAAATACAGGAAAATTCAACGCAAATGCTTGCTATAACGTTCAGATGTATTGAAAGCGTGTCAAAATAAACGGCTGAGTCTATCTAATTATACAATTTTACCATTCTTCTGCAATAGTGACTCGATTTTGTCAAAAATGTGACAAAATTCATGCAAATTCAACGCAAATGCCTGCAAAATCGTTCAGTTGTATTGAACGCGTGTCAAAATAAACGGCTGAGTCTATTTTATTATACAATTTTACCATTCTTCTGCAATAACGACTCGATTTTGTCAAGAATGTGACAAAATTAATGAAAATTCAACGCAAATGCTAGCAATATCGTTCAGTTGTATTGAAAGCGTGTCAAAATAAACGGCTGAGTCTATCTCATTATACAATTTTACCATTCTTCTGCAAAAACGGCTCGATTTGGTCAAAAATGTGACAAAATACAGGAAAATTCAACGCAAATGCTAGCTATAACGTTCAGATGTATTGAAAGCGTGTCAAAATAAACGGCTGAGTCTATCTCATTATACAATTTTACCATTCTTCTGCAAAAACGGCTCGATTTGGTCAAAAATGTGACAAAATACAGGAAAATTCAACGCAAATGCTAGCTATAACGTTCAGATGTATTGAACGCGTGTCAAAATAAACGGCTGAGTCTATTTTATTATACAATTTTACCATTCTTTGTAATAACGGCTCGATTTTGTCAAAAATGTGACAAAATTCATGCAAATTCAACGCAAATGCCTGCAAAATCGTTCAGTTGTATTGAAAGCGTGTCAAAATGAACGACTGAGTCTATTTTATATTACAATTTTACCGTTCTTCTACAAAAACGGCTCGATTTGGTCAAAAATGTGACAAAATACAGGAAAATTCAACGCAAATGCTTGCTATAACGTTCAGATGTATTGAAAGCGTGTCAAAATAAACGGCTGAGTCTATCTAATTATACAATTTTACCATTCTTCTGCAATAACGACTCGATTTTGTCAAAAATGTGACAAAATTCATGCAAATTCAACGCAAATGCCTGCAAAATCGTTCAGTTGTATTGAAAGCGTGTCAAAATGAACGACTGAGTCTATTTTATATTACAATTTTACCATTCTTTGTAATAAAGGCTCGATTTTGTCAAAAATGTGACAAAATTCATGCAAATTCAACGCAAATGCCTGCAAAATCGTTCAGTTGTATTGAAAGCGTGTCAAAATGAAGGACTGAGTCTATTTTATATTACAATTTTACCATTCTTCTACAAAAACGGCTCGATTTGGTCAAAAATGTGACAAAATACAGGAAAATTCAACGCAAATGCTTGCTATAACGTTCAGATGTATTGAAAGCGTGTCAAAATAAACGGCTGAGTCTATCTAATTATACAATTTTCCATTCTTCTGCAATAACGACTCGATTTTGTCAAAAATGTGACAAAATTCATGCAAATTCAACGCAAATGCCTGCAAAATCGTTCAGTTGTATTGAACGCGTGTCAAACTAAACGGCTGAGTCTATTTTATTATACAATCTTACCATTCTTTGTAATAACGGCTCGATTTTGTCAAAAATGTGACAAAATTCATGCAAATTCAACGCAAATGCCTGCAAAATCGTTCAGTTGTATTGAACGCGTGTCAAAATAAACGGCTGAGTCTATTTTATTATACAATCTTACCATTCTTTGTAATAACGGCTCGATTTTGTCAAAAATGTGACAAAATTCATGCAAATTCAACGCAAATGCCTGCAAAATCGTTCAGTTGTATTGAGAGCGTGTCAAAATGAACGACTGAGTATATTTTATATTACAATTTTACCATTCTTCTACAAAAACGGCTCGATTTGGTCAAAAATGTGACAAAATACAGGAAAATTCAACGCAAATTCTTGCTATAACGTTCAGATGTATTGAAAGCGTGTCAAAATAAACGGCTGAGTCTATCTAATTATACAATTTTACCATTCTTCAGCAAAAACGGCTCGATTTTGTTAAGAATGTGACAAAATACTGGCAGTTGCATTGAAAGCGTGTCAAAATAAACGGCTGAGTCTATCTAATTATACAATTTTACCATTCTTCTGCAATAACGGCTCGATTTGGTCAAAAATGTGACAAAATACAGGAAAATTCAACGCAAATGCTAGCTATAACGTTCAGATGTATTGACAGCGTGTCAAAATAAACGGCTGAGTCTATCTAATTATACAATTTTACCATTCTTCTGCAATAACGACTCGATTTTGTCAAAAATGTGACAAAATTCATGCAAATTCAACGCAAATGCCTGCAAAATCGTTCAGTTGTATTGAAAGCGTGTCAAAATGAACGACTGAGTCTATTTTATATTACAATTTTACCATTCTTCTGCAAAAACGGCTCGATTTGGTCAAAAATGTGACAAAATACAGGAAAATTCAACGCAAATGCTAGCTATAACGTTCAGATGTATTGAAAGCGTGTCAAAATAAACGGCTGAGTCTATCTAATTATACAATTTTACCATTCTTCTGCAAAAACGGCTCGATTTTGTTAAGAATGTGACAAAATACTGGAAAATTCAACGGAAATGCTAGCTATAACGTTCAGTTGTATTGAAAGCGTGTCAAAATAATCGGCTGAGTCTATCTAATTATACAATTTTACCATTCTTCTGCAATAACGGCTCGATTTTGTCATAAATGTGACCAAATACAGGAAAATAGAACGCAAATGCTAGCAAAATCGTTCAGTTGTATTGAAAAGCGTGTCTCAATGAACGACTGAGCCAATTTCATTATACAATTTTACCATTCTTCTGCAAAAACGGCTCGTTTGGTCAAAAATGTGACAAAATACAGGAAAATTCAACGCAAATGCTAGCTATAACGTTCAGATGTATTGAAAGCGTGTCAAAATAAACGGCTGAGTCTATTTTATTATACAATTTTACCATTCTTCTGCAATAACGGCTCGATTTTGTCAAAAATGTGACAAAATTCATGCAAATTCAACGCAAATGCCTGCAAAATCGTTCATTTGTATTGAAAGCGTGTCAATATGAATGACTGAGTCTATTTTATATTACAATTTTACCATTCTTCTACAAAAACGGCTCGATTTGGTCAAAAATGTGACAAAATACAGGAAAATTCAACGCAAATGCTTGCTATAACGTTCAGATGTATTGAAAGCGTGTCAAAATAAACGGCTGAGTCTATCTAATTATACAATTTTACCATTCTTCTGCAATAGTGACTCGATTTTGTCAAAAATGTGACAAAATTCATGCAAATTCAACGCAAATGCCTGCAAAATCGTTCAGTTGTATTGAACGCGTGTCAAAATAAACGGCTGAGTATATTTTATATTACAATTTTACCATTCTTCTACAAAAACGGCTCGATTTGGTCAAAAATGTGACAAAATACAGGAAAATTCAACGCAAATGCTTGCTATAACGTTCAGATGTATTGAAAGCGTGTCAAAATAAACGGCTGAGTCTATCTAATTATACAATTTTACCATTCTTCAGCAAAAACGGCTCGATTTTGTTAAGAATGTGACAAAATACTGGCAGTTGCATTGAAAGCGTGTCAAAATAAACGGCTGAGTCTATCTAATTATACAATTTTACCATTCTTCTGCAATAACGGCTCGATTTGGTCAAAAATGTGACAAAATACAGGAAAATTCAACGCAAATGCTAGCTATAACGTTCAGATGTATTGAAAGCGTGTCAAAATAAACGGCTGAGTCTATCTAATCATACAATTTTACCATTCTTCTGCAATAACGACTCGATTTTGTCAAAAATGTGACAAAATACAGGAAAATAGAACGCAAATGCTAGCAAAATCGTTCAGTTGTATTGAAAGCGTGTCAAAATAAACGGCTGTCTATCTAATTATACAATTTTACCATTCTTCTGCAAAAACGGCTCGATTTTGTTAAGAATGTGACAAAATACAGGAAAATTCAACGGAAATGCTAGCTATAACGTTCAGATGTATTGAAAGCGTGTCAAAATAAACGGCTGAGTCTATCTAATTATACAATTTTACCATTCTTCTGCAAAAACGGCTCGATTTGGTCAAAAATGTGACAAAATACAGGAAAATTCAACGCAAATGCTAGCTATAAAGTTCAGATGTATTGAAAGCGTGTCAAAATAAACGGCTGAGTCTATTTTATTATACAATTTTACCATTCTTCAGCAAAAACGGCTCGATTTTGTTAAGAATGTGACAAAATACTGGCAGTTGCATTGAAAGCGTGTCAAAATAAACGGCTGAGTCTATCTAATTATACAATTTTACCATTCTTCTGCAATAACGACTCGATTTTGTCAAAAATGTGACAAAATTAATGCAAATTCAACGCAAATGCCTGCAAAATCGTTCAGTTGTATTGAACGCGTGTCAAAATAAACGGCTGAGTCTATTTTATTATACAATTTTACCATTCTTCTGCAATAACGACTCGATTTTGTCAAAAATGTGACAAAATTCATGCAAATCCAACGCAAATGCCTGCAAAATCGTTCAGTTGTATTGAAAGCGTGTCAAAATGAACGACTGAGTCTATTTTATATTACAATTTTACCGTTCTTCTACAAAAACGGCTCGATTTGGTCAAAAATGTGACAAAATACAGGAAAATTCAACGCAAATGCTTGCTATAACGTTCAGATGTATTGAAAGCGTGTCAAAATAAACGGCTGAGTCTATCTAATTATACAAGTTTACCATTCTTCTGCAATAACGACTCGATTTTGTCAAAAATGTGACAAAATTCATGCAAATTCAACGCAAATGCCTGCAAAATCGTTCAGTTGTATTGAAAGCGTGTCAAAATAAACGGCTGAGTCTATCTAATTATACAATTTTACCATTCTTCAGCAAAAACGGCTCGATTTTGTTAAGAATGTGACAAAATACTGGCAGTTGCATTGAAAGCGTGTCAAAATAAACGGCTGAGTCTATCTAATTATACAATTTTACCATTCTTCTGCAATAACGGCTCGATTTGGTCAAAAATGTGACAAAATACAGGAAAATTCAACGCAAATGCTAGCTATAACGTTCAGATGTATTGAAAGCGTGTCAAAATAAACGGCTGAGTCTATCTAATCATACAATTTTACCATTCTTCTGCAATAACGACTCGATTTTGTCAAAAATGTGACAAAATACAGGAAAATTCAACGCAAATGCTAGCTATAACGTTCAGATGTATTGAAAGCGTGTCAAAATAAACGGCTGAGTCTATTTTATTATACAATTTTACCATTCTTCAGCAAAAACGGCTCGATTTTGTTAAGAATGTGACAAAATACTGGCAGTTGCATTGAAAGCGTGTCAAAATAAACGGCTGAGTCTATCTAATTATACAATTTTACCATTCTTCTGCAATAACGACTCGATTTTGTCAAAAATGTGACAAAATTAATGCAAATTCAACGCAAATGCCTGCAAAATCGTTCAGTTGTATTGAACGCGTGTCAAAATAAACGGCTGAGTCTATTTTATTATACAATTTTACCATTCTTCTGCAATAACGACTCGATTTTGTCAAAAATGTGACAAAATTCATGCAAATCCAACGCAAATGCCTGCAAAATCGTTCAGTTGTATTGAAAGCGTGTCAAAATGAACGACTGAGTCTATTTTATATTACAATTTTACCGTTCTTCTACAAAAACGGCTCGATTTGGTCAAAAATGTGACAAAATACAGGAAAATTCAACGCAAATGCTTGCTATAACGTTCAGATGTATTGAAAGCGTGTCAAAATAAACGGCTGAGTCTATCTAATTATACAAGTTTACCATTCTTCTGCAATAACGACTCGATTTTGTCAAAAATGTGACAAAATTCATGCAAATTCAACGCAAATGCCTGCAAAATCGTTCAGTTGTATTGAAAGCGTGTCAAAATGAACGACTGAGTCTATTTTATATTACAATTTTACCATTCTTTGTAATAACGGCTCGATTTTGTCAAAAATGTGACAAAATTCATGCAAATTCAACGCAAATGCCTGCAAAATCGTTCAGTTGTATTGAAAGCGTGTCAAAATGAACGACTGAGTCTATTTTATATTACAATTTTACCATTCTTCTACAAAAACGGCTTGATTTGGTCAAAAATGTGACAAAATACAGGAAAATTCAACGCAAATGCTTGCTATAACGTTCAGATGTATTGAAAGCGTGTCAAAATAAACGGCTGAGTCTATCTAATTATACAATTTTACCATTCTTCTGCAATAACGACTCGATTTTGTCAAAAATGTGACAAAATTAATGCAAATTCAACGCAAATGCCTGCAAAATCGTTCAGTTGTATTGAACGCGTGTCAAAATAAACGGCTGAGTCTATTTTATTATACAATTTTACCATTCTTTGTAATAACGGCTCGATTTTGTCAAAAATGTGACAAAATTCATGCAAATTCAACGCAAATGCCTGCAAAATCGTTCAGTTGTATTGAAAGCGTGTCAAAATGAACGACTGAGTCTATTTTATATTACAATTTTACCATTCTTCTACAAAAACGGCTCGATTTGGTCAAAAATGTGACAAAATACAGGAAAATTCAACGCAAATGCTAGCTATAACGTTCAGATGTATTGAAAGCGTGTCAAAATAAACGGCTGAGTCTATCTAATTATACAATTTTACCATTCTTCTGCAAAAACGGCTCGATTTTGTTAAGAATGTGACAAAATACTGGAAAATTCAACGGAAATGCTAGCTATAACGTTCAGTTGTATTGAAAGCGTGTCAAAATAAACGGCTGTCTATCTAAATATACAATTTTACCATTCTTCTGCAATAACGGCTCGATTTTGTCATAAATGTGACCAAATACAGGAAAATAGAACGCAAATGCTAGCAAAATCGTTCAGTTGTATTGAAAAGCGTGTCTCAATGAACGACTGAGCCAATTTCATTATACAATTTTACCATTCTTCTGCAAAAACGGCTCGTTTGGTCAAAAATGTGACAAAATACAGGAAAATTCAACGCAAATGCTAGCTATAACGTTCAGATGTATTGAAAGCGTGTCAAAATAAACGGCTGAGTCTATTTTATTATACAATTTTACCATTCTTCTGTAATAACGGCTCGATTTTGTCAAAAATGTGACAAAATTCATGCAAATTCAACGCAAATGCCTGCAAAATCGTTCATTTGTATTGAAAGCGTGTCAATATGAATGACTGAGTCTATTTTAAATTACAATTTTACCATTCTTCTACAAAAACGGCTCGATTTGGTCAAAAATGTGACAAAATACAGGAAAATTCAACGCAAATGCTTGCTATAACGTTCAGATGTATTGAAAGCGTGTCAAAATAAACGGCTGAGTCTATCTAATTATACAATTTTACCATTCTTCTGCAATAACGACTCGATTTTGTCAAAAATGTGACAAAATTCATGCAAATCCAACGCAAATGCCTGCAAAATCGTTCAGTTGTATTGAAAGCGTGACAAAATGAACGACTGAGTCTATTTTATATTACAATTTTACCGTTCTTCTACAAAAACGGCTCGATTTGGTCAAAAATGTGACAAAATACAGGAAAATTCAACGCAAATGCTTGCTATAACGTTCAGATGTATTGAAAGCGTGTCAAAATAAACGACTGAGTCTATTTTATATTACAATTTTACCATTCTTTGTAATAACGGCTCGATTTTGTCAAAAATGTGACAAAATTCATGCAAATTCAACGCAAATGCCTGCAAAATCGTTCAGTTGTATTGAAAGCGTGTCAAAATGAACGACTGAGTCTATTTTATATTACAATTTTACCATTCTTCTACAAAAACGGCTTGATTTGGTCAAAAATGTGACAAAATACAGGAAAATTCAACGCAAATGCTTGCTATAACGTTCAGATGTATTGAAAGCGTGTCAAAATAAACGGCTGAGTCTATCTAATTATACAATTTTACCATTCTTCTGCAATAACGACTCGATTTTGTCAAAAATGTGACAAAATTAATGCAAATTCAACGCAAATGCCTGCAAAATCGTTCAGTTGTATTGAACGCGTGTCAAAATAAACGGCTGAGTCTATTTTATTATACAATTTTACCATTCTTTGTAATAACGGCTCGATTTTGTCAAAAATGTGACAAAATTCATGCAAATTCAACGCAAATGCCTGCAAAATCGTTCAGTTGTATTGAAAGCGTGTCAAAATGAACGGCTGAGTCTATCTAATTATACAAGTTTACCATTCTTCTGCAATAACGACTCGATTTTGTCAAAAATGTGACAAAATTCATGCAAATTCAACGCAAATGCCTGCAAAATCGTTCAGTTGTATTGAAAGCGTGTCAAAATGAACGGCTGAGTCTATCTAATTATACAATTTTACCGTTCTTCTACAAAAACGGCTCGATTTGGTCAAAAATGTGACAAAATACAGGAAAATTCAACGCAAATGCTTGCTATAACGTTCAGATGTATTGAAAGCGTGTCAAAATAAACGGCTGAGTCTATCTAATTATACAAGTTTACCATTCTTCTGCAATAACGACTCGATTTTGTCAAAAATGTGACAAAATTCATGCAAATTCAACGCAAATGCCTGCAAAATCGTTCAGTTGTATTGAAAGCGTGTCAAAATGAACGACTGAGTCTATTTTATATTACAATTTTACCATTCTTTGTAATAACGGCTCGATTTTGTCAAAAATGTGACAAAATTCATGCAAATTCAACGCAAATGCCTGCAAAATCGTTCAGTTGTATTGAAAGCGTGTCAAAATGAACGACTGAGTCTATTTTATATTACAATTTTACCATTCTTCTACAAAAACGGCTTGATTTGGTCAAAAATGTGACAAAATACTGGAAAATTCAACGCAAATGCTTGCTATAACGTTCAGATGTATTGAAAGCGTGTCAAAATAAACGGCTGAGTCTATCTAATTATACAATTTTACCATTCTTCAGCAAAAACGGCTCGATTTTGTTAAGAATGTGACAAAATACTGGCAGTTGCATTGAAAGCGTGTCAAAATAAACGGCTGAGTCTATCTAATTATACAATTTTACCATTCTTCTGCAATAACGACTCGATTTTGTCAAAAATGTGACAAAATTAATGCAAATTCAACGCAAATGCCTGCAAAATCGTTCAGTTGTATTGAACGCGTGTCAAAATAAACGGCTGAGTCTATTTTATTATACAATTTTACCATTCTTTGTAATAACGGCTCGATTTTGTCAAAAATGTGACAAAATTCATGCAAATTCAACGCAAATGCCTGCAAAATCGTTCAGTTGTATTGAAAGCGTGTCAAAATGAACGACTGAGTCTATTTTATATTACAATTTTACCGTTCTTCTACAAAAACGGCTCGATTTGGTCAAAAATGTGACAAAATACAGGAAAATTCAACGCAAATGCTTGCTATAACGTTCAGATGTATTGAAAGCGTGTCAAAATAAACGGCTGAGTCTATCTAATTATACAATTTTACCATTCTTCTGCAATAACGACTCGATTTTGTCAAAAATGTGACAAAATTCATGCAAATTCAACGCAAATGCCTGCAAAATCGTTCAGTTGTATTGAAAGCGTGTCAAAATGAACGACTCAGTCTATTTTATATTACAATTTTACCATTCTTCTGCAAAAACGGCTCGATTTTGTTAAGAATGTGACAAAATACTGGAAAATTCAACGGAAATGCTAGCTATAACGTTCAGATGTATTGAAAGCGTGTCAAAATAAACGGCTGAGTCTATCTAATTATACAATTTTACCATTCTTCTGCAAAAACGGCTCGATTTTGTTAAGAATGTGACAAAATACTGGAAAATTCAACGGAAATGCTAGCTATAACGTTCAGTTGTATTGAAAGCGTGTCAAAATAAACGGCTGTCTATCTAAATATACAATTTTACCATTCTTCTGCAATAACGGCTCGATTTTGTCATAAATGTGACCAAATACAGGAAAATAGAACGCAAATGCTAGCAAAATCGTTCAGTTGTATTGAAAAGCGTGTCTCAATGAACGACTGAGCCAATTTCATTATACAATTTTACCATTCTTCTGCAAAAACGGCTCGTTTGGTCAAAAATGTGACAAAATACAGGAAAATTCAACGCAAATGCTAGCTATAACGTTCAGATGTATTGAAAGCGTGTCAAAATAAACGGCTGAGTCTATTTTATTATACAATTTTACCATTCTTCTGCAATAACGGCTCGATTTTGTCAAAAATGTGACAAAATTCATGCAAATTCAACGCAAATGCCTGCAAAATCGTTCATTTGTATTGAAAGCGTGTCAATATGAATGACTGAGTCTATTTTAAATTACAATTTTACCATTCTTCTACAAAAACGGCTCGATTTGGTCAAAAATGTGACAAAATACAGGAAAATTCAACGCAAATGCTTGCTATAACGTTCAGATGTATTGAAAGCGTGTCAAAATAAACGGCTGAGTCTATCTAATTATACGATTTTACCATTCTTCTGCAATAGTGACTCGATTTTGTCAAAAATGTGACAAAATTCATGCAAATTCAACGCAAATGCCTGCAAAATCGTTCAGTTGTATTGAACGCGTGTCAAAATAAACGGCTGAGTATATTTTATATTACAATTTTACCATTCTTCTACAAAAACGGCTCGATTTGGTCAAAAATGTGACAAAATACAGGAAAATTCAACGCAAATGCTTGCTATAACGTTCAGATGTATTGAAAGCGTGTCAAAATAAACGGCTGAGTCTATCTAATTATACAATTTTACCATTCTTCAGCAAAAACGGCTCGATTTTGTTAAGAATGTGACAAAATACTGGCAGTTGCATTGAAAGCGTGTCAAAATTAACGGCTGAGTCTATCTAATTATACAATTTTACCATTCTTCTGCAATAACGGCTCGATTTGGTCAAAAATGTGACAAAATACAGGAAAATTCAACGCAAATGCTAGCTATAACGTTCAGATGTATTGAAAGCGTGTCAAAATAAACGGCTGAGTCTATCTAATTATACAATTTTACCATTCTTCTGCAATAACGACTCGATTTTGTCAAAAATGTGACAAAATACAGGAAAATTCAACGCAAATGCTAGCTATAACGTTCAGATGTATTGAAAGCGTGTCAAAATAAACGGCTGAGTCTATCTAATTATACAATTTTACCATTCTTCTGCAAAAACGGCTCGATTTGGTCAAAAATGTGACAAAATACAGGAAAATTCAACGCAAATGCTAGCTATAACGTTCAGATGTATTGAAAGCGTGTCAAAATAAACGGCTGAGTCTATCTCATTATACAATTTTACCATTCTTCAGCAAAAACGGCTCGATTTTGTTAAGAATGTGACAAAATACAGGCAGTTGCATTGAAAGCGTGTCAAAATAAACGGCTGAGTCTATCTAATTATACAATTTTACCATTCTTCTGCAATAACAGCTCGATTTGGTCAAAAATGTGGCAAAATACAGGAAAATTCAACGCAAATGCTAGCTATAACGTTCAGATGTATTGAAAGCGTGTCAAAATAAACGGCTGAGTCTATCTAATTATACAATTTTACCATTCTTCTGCAATAACGACTCGATTTTGTCAAAAATGTGACAAAATTCATGCAAATTCAACGCAAATGCCTGCAAAATCGTTCAGTTGTATTGAAAGCGTGTCAAAATGAACGACTGAGTCTATTTTATATTTCAATTTTACCATTCTTTGTAATAACGGCTCGATTTTGTCAAAAATGTGACAAAATTCATGCAAATTCAACGCAAATGCCTGCAAAATCGTTCAGTTGTATTGAAAGCGTGTCAAAATGAACGACTGAGTCTATTTTATATTACAATTTTACCATTCTTCTACAAAAACGGCTCGATTTGGTCAAAAATGTGACAAAATACAGGAAAATTCAACGCAAATGCTTGCTATAACGTTCAGATGTATTGAAAGCGTGTCAAAATAAACGGCTGAGTCTATCTAATTATACAATTTTACCATTCTTCAGCAAAAACGGCTCGATTTTGTTAAGAATGTGACAAAATACTGGCAGTTGCATTGAAAGCGTGTCAAAATAAACGGCTGAGTCTATCTAATTATACAATTTTACCATTCTTCTGCAATAACGACTCGATTTTGTCAAAAATGTGACAAAATTAATGCAAATTCAACGCAAATGCCTGCAAAATCGTTCAGTTGTATTGAACGCGTGTCAAAATAAACGGCTGAGTCTATTTTATTATACAATTTTACCATTCTTTGTAATAACGGCTCGATTTTGTCAAAAATGTGACAAAATTCATGCAAATTCAACGCAAATGCCTGCAAAATCGTTCAGTTGTATTGAAAGCGTGTCAAAATGAACGACTGAGTCTATTTTATATTACAATTTTACCATTCTTCTGCAAAAACGGCTCGATTTGGTCAAAAATGTGACAAAATACAGGAAAATTCAACGCAAATGCTTGCTATAACGTTCAGATGTATTGAAAGCGTGTCAAAATAAACGGCTGAGTCTATCTAATTATACAATTTTACCATTCTTCTGCAATAACGACTCGATTTTGTCAAGAATGTGACAAAATTAATGAAAATTCAACGCAAATGCTAGCAATATCGTTCAGTTGTATTGAACGCGTGTCAAAATAAACGGCTGAGTCTATTTTATTATACAATTTTACCATTCTTTGTAATAACGGCTCGATTTTGTCAAAAATGTGACAAAATTCATGCAAATTCAACGCAAATGCCTGCAAAATCGTTCAGTTGTATTGAAAGCGTGTCAAAATGAACGACTGAGTCTATTTTATATTACAATTTTACCGTTCTTCTACAAAAACGGCTCGATTTGGTCAAAAATGTGACAAAATACAGGAAAATTCAACGCAAATGCTTGCTATAACGTTCAGATGTATTGAAAGCGTGTCAAAATAAACGGCTGAGTCTATCTAATTATACAATTTTACCATTCTTCTGCAATAACGACTCGATTTTGTCAAAAATGTGACAAAATTAATGCAAATTCAACGCAAATGCCTGCAAAATCGTTCAGTTGTATTGAACGCGTGTCAAAATAAACGGCTGAGTCTATCTCATTATACAATTTTACCATTCTTCTGCAAAAACGGCTCGATTTGGTCAAAAATGTGACAAAATACAGGAAAATTCAACGCAAATGCCTGCAAAATCGTTCAGTTGTATTGAAAGCGTGTCAAAATGAACGACTGAGTCTATTTTATATTACAATTTTACCGTTCTTCTACAAAAACGGCTCGATTTGGTCAAAAATGTGACAAAATACAGGAAAATTCAACGCAAATGCTAGCTATAACGTTCAGATGTATTGAAAGCGTGTCAAAATAAACGGCTGAGTCTATCTAATTATACAATTTTACCATTCTTCTGCAAAAACGGCTCGATTTTGTTAAGAATGTGACAAAATACTGGAAAATTCAACGGAAATGCTAGCTATAACGTTCAGTTGTATTGAAAGCGTGTCAAAATAAACGGCTGTCTATCTAAATATACAATTTTACCATTCTTCTGCAATAACGGCTCGATTTTGTCATAAATGTGACCAAATACAGGAAAATAGAACGCAAATGCTAGCAAAATCGTTCAGTTGTATTGAAAAGCGTGTCTCAATGGACGACTGAGCCAATTTCATTATACAATTTTACCATTCTTCTGCAAAAACGGCTCGTTTGGTCAAAAATGTGACAAAATACAGGAAAATTCAACGCAAATGCTAGCTATAACGTTCAGATGTATTGAAAGCGTGTCAAAATAAACGGCTGAGTCTATTTTATTATACAATTTTACCATTCTTCTGCAATAACGGCTCGATTTTGTCAAAAATGTGACAAAATTCATGCAAATTCAACGCAAATGCCTGCAAAATCGTTCATTTGTATTGAAAGCGTGTCAATATGAATGACTGAGTCTATTTTAAATTACAATTTTACCATTCTTCTACAAAAACGGCTCGATTTGGTCAAAAATGTGACAAAATACAGGAAAATTCAACGCAAATGCTTGCTATAACGTTCAGATGTATTGAAAGCGTGTCAAAATAAACGGCTGAGTATATCTAATTATACAATTTTACCATTCTTCTGCAATAACGACTCGATTTTGTCAAAAATGTGACAAAATTCATGCAAATTCAACGCAAATGCCTGCAAAATCGTTCAGTTGTATTGAAAGCGTGTCAAAATGAACGACTGAGTCTATTTTATATTACAATTTTACCGTTCTTCTACAAAAACGGCTCGATTTGGTCAAAAATGTGACAAAATACAGGAAAATTCAACGCAAATGCTTGCTATAACGTTCAGATGTATTGAAAGCGTGTCAAAATAAACGGCTGAGTCTATCTAATTATACAATTTTACCATTCTTCTGCAATAACGACTCGATTTTGTCAAAAATGTGACAAAATTAATGCAAATTCAACGCAAATGCCTGCAAAATCGTTCAGTTGTATTGAACGCGTGTCAAAATAAACGGCTGAGTCTATCTCATTATACAATTTTACCATTCTTCTGCAAAAACGGCTCGATTTGGTCAAAAATGTGACAAAATACAGGAAAATTCAACGCAAATGCCTGCAAAATCGTTCAGTTGTATTGAAAGCGTGTCAAAATGAACGACTGAGTCTATTTTATATTACAATTTTACCGTTCTTCTACAAAAACGGCTCGATTTGGTCAAAAATGTGACAAAATACAGGAAAATTCAACGCAAATGCTAGCTATAACGTTCAGATGTATTGAAAGCGTGTCAAAATAAACGGCTGAGTCTATCTAATTATACAATTTTACCATTCTTCTGCAAAAACGGCTCGATTTTGTTAAGAATGTGACAAAATACTGGAAAATTCAACGGAAATGCTAGCTATAACGTTCAGTTGTATTGAAAGCGTGTCAAAATAAACGGCTGTCTATCTAAATATACAATTTTACCATTCTTCTGCAATAACGGCTCGATTTTGTCATAAATGTGACCAAATACAGGAAAATAGAACGCAAATGCTAGCAAAATCGTTCAGTTGTATTGAAAAGCGTGTCTCAATGGACGACTGAGCCAATTTCATTATACAATTTTACCATTCTTCTGCAAAAACGGCTCGTTTGGTCAAAAATGTGACAAAATACAGGAAAATTCAACGCAAATGCTAGCTATAACGTTCAGATGTATTGAAAGCGTGTCAAAATAAACGGCTGAGTCTATTTTATTATACAATTTTACCATTCTTCTGCAATAACGGCTCGATTTTGTCAAAAATGTGACAAAATTCATGCAAATTCAACGCAAATGCCTGCAAAATCGTTCATTTGTATTGAAAGCGTGTCAATATGAATGACTGAGTCTATTTTAAATTACAATTTTACCATTCTTCTACAAAAACGGCTCGATTTGGTCAAAAATGTGACAAAATACAGGAAAATTCAACGCAAATGCTTGCTATAACGTTCAGATGTATTGAAAGCGTGTCAAAATAAACGGCTGAGTCTATTTTATTATACAATTTTACCATTCTTTTGCAATAACGACTCGATTTTGTCAAAAATGTGACAAAATTCATGCAAATTCAACGCAAATGCCTGCAAAATCGTTCAGTAGTATTGAAAGCGTGTCAAAATGAACGACTGAGTCTATTTTATATTACAATTTTACCATTCTTTGTAATAACGGCTCGATTTTGTCAAAAATGTGACAAAATTCATGCAAATTCAACGCAAATGCCTGCAAAATCGTTCAGTTGTATTGAAAGCGTGTCAAAATGAACGACTGAGTCTATTTTATATTACAATTTTACCATTCTTCTACAAAAACGGCTTGATTTGGTCAAAAATGTGACAAAATACAGGAAAATTCAACGCAAATGCTTGCTATAACGTTCAGATGTATTGAAAGCGCGTCAAAATAAACGGCTGAGTCTATCTAATTATACAATTTTACCATTCTTCAGCAAAAACGGCTCGATTTTGTTAAGAATGTGACAAAATACTGGCAGTTGCATTGAAAGCGTGTCAAAATAAACGGCTGAGTCTATCTAATTATACAATTTTACCATTCTTCTGCAATAACGACTCGATTTTGTCAAAAATGTGACAAAATTAATGCAAATTCAACGCAAATGCCTGCAAAATCGTTCAGTTGTATTGAACGCGTGTCAAAATAAACGGCTGAGTCTATTTTATTATACAATTTTACCATTCTTTGTAATAACGGCTCGATTTTGTCAAAAATGTGACAAAATTCATGCAAATTCAACGCAAATGCCTGCAAAATCGTTCAGTTGTATTGAAAGCGTGTCAAAATGAACGACTGAGTCTATTTTATATTACAATTTTACCATTCTTCTACAAAAACGGCTCGATTTGGTCAAAAATGTGACAAAATACAGGAAAATTCAACGCAAATGCTTGCTATAACGTTCAGATGTATTGAAAGCGTGTCAAAATAAACGGCTGAGTCTATCTAATTATACAATTTTACCATTCTTCTGCAATAACGACTCGATTTTGTCAAAAATGTGACAAAATTCATGCAAATTCAACGCAAATGCCTGCAAAATCGTTCAGTTGTATTGAAAGCGTGTCAAAATGAACGACTCAGTCTATTTTATATTACAATTTTACCATTCTTCTGCAAAAACGGCTCGATTTTGTTAAGAATGTGACAAAATACTGGAAAATTCAACGGAAATGCTAGCTATAACGTTCAGATGTATTGAAAGCGTGTCAAAATAAACGGCTGAGTCTATCTAATTATACAATTTTACCATTCTTCTGCAAAAACGGCTCGATTTTGTTAAGAATGTGACAAAATACTGGAAAATTCAACGGAAATGCTAGCTATAACGTTCAGTTGTATTGAAAGCGTGTCAAAATAAACGGCTGTCTATCTAAATATACAATTTTACCATTCTTCTGCAATAACGGCTCGATTTTGTCATAAATGTGACCAAATACAGGAAAATAGAACGCAAATGCTAGCAAAATCGTTCAGTTGTATTGAAAAGCGTGTCTCAATGAACGACTGAGCCAATTTCATTATACAATTTTACCATTCTTCTGCAAAAACGGCTCGTTTGGTCAAAAATGTGACAAAATACAGGAAAATTCAACGCAAATGCTAGCTATAACGTTCAGATGTATTGAAAGCGTGTCAAAATAAACGGCTGAGTCTATTTTATTATACAATTTTACCATTCTTCTGCAATAACGGCTCGATTTTGTCAAAAATGTGACAAAATTCATGCAAATTCAACGCAAATGCCTGCAAAATCGTTCATTTGTATTGAAAGCGTGTCAATATGAATGACTGAGTCTATTTTAAATTACAATTTTACCATTCTTCTACAAAAACGGCTCGATTTGGTTAAAAATGTGACAAAATACAGGAAAATTCAACGCAAATGCTTGCTATAACGTTCAGATGTATTGAAAGCGTGTCAAAATAAACGGCTGAGTCTATCTAATTATACAATTTTACCATTCTTCTGCAATAGTGACTCGATTTTGTCAAAAATGTGACAAAATTCATGCAAATTCAACGCAAATGCCTGCAAAATCGTTCAGTTGTATTGAACGCGTGTCAAAATAAACGGCTGAGTATATTTTATATTACAATTTTACCATTCTTCTACAAAAACGGCTCGATTTGGTCAAAAATGTGACAAAATACAGGAAAATTCAACGCAAATGCTTGCTATAACGTTCAGATGTATTGAAAGCGTGTCAAAATAAACGGCTGAGTCTATCTAATTATACAATTTTACCATTCTTCAGCAAAAACGGCTCGATTTTGTTAAGAATGTGACAAAATACTGGCAGTTGCATTGAAAGCGTATCAAAATTAACGGCTGAGTCTATCTAATTATACAATTTTACCATTCTTCTGCAATAACGGCTCGATTTTGTCAAAAATGTGACAAAATTCATGCAAATTCAACGCAAATGCCTGCAAAATCGTTCAGTTGTATTGAAAGCGTGTCAAAATGAACGACTGAGTCTATTTTATATTTCAATTTTACCATTCTTTGTAATAACGGCTCGATTTTGTCAAAAATGTGACAAAATTCATGCAAATTCAACGCAAATGCCTGCAAAATCGTTCAGTTGTATTGAAAGCGTGTCAAAATGAACGACTGAGTCTATTTTATATTACAATTTTACCATTCTTCTACAAAAACGGCTCGATTTGGTCAAAAATGTGACAAAATACAGGAAAATTCAACGCAAATGCTTGCTATAACGTTCAGATGTATTGAAAGCGTGTCAAAATAAACGGCTGAGTCTATCTAATTATACAATTTTACCATTCTTCAGCAAAAACGGCTCGATTTTGTTAAGAATGTGACAAAATACTGGCAGTTGCATTGAAAGCGTGTCAAAATAAACGGCTGAGTCTATCTAATTATACAATTTTACCATTCTTCTGCAATAACGACTCGATTTTGTCAAAAATGTGACAAAATTAATGCAAATTCAACGCAAATGCCTGCAAAATCGTTCAGTTGTATTGAACGCGTGTCAAAATAAACGGCTGAGTCTATTTTATTATACAATTTTACCATTCTTTGTAATAACGGCTCGATTTTGTCAAAAATGTGACAAAATTCATGCAAATTCAACGCAAATGCCTGCAAAATCGTTCAGTTGTATTGAAAGCGTGTCAAAATGAACGACTGAGTCTATTTTATATTACAATTTTACCGTTCTTCTACAAAAACGGCTCGATTTGGTCAAAAATGTGACAAAATACAGGAAAATTCAACGCAAATGCTTGCTATAACGTTCAGATGTATTGAAAGCGTGTCAAAATAAACGGCTGAGTCTATCTAATTATACAATTTTACCATTCTTCTGCAATAACGACTCGATTTTGTCAAAAATGTGACAAAATTAATGCAAATTCAACGCAAATGCCTGCAAAATCGTTCAGTTGTATTGAACGCGTGTCAAAATAAACGGCTGAGTCTATCTCATTATACAATTTTACCATTCTTCTGCAATAACGACTCGATTTTGTCAAAAATGTGACAAAATTCAAGCAAATTCAACGCAAATGCCTGCAAAATCGTTCAGTTGTATTGAAAGCGTGTCAAAATGAACGACTGAGTCTATTTTATATTACAATTTTACCATTCTTCTACAAAAACGGCTCGATTTGGTCAAAAATGTGACAAAATACAGGAAAATTCAACGCAAATGCTTGCTATAACGTTCAGATGTATTGAAAGCGTGTCGAAATAAACGGCTGAGTCTATCTAATTATACAATTTTACCATTCTTTGTAATAACGGCTCGATTTTGTCAAAAATGTGACAAAATTCATTCAAATTCAACGCAAATGCCTGCAAAATCGTTCAGTTGTATTGAAAGCGTGTCAAAATGAACGACTGAGTCTATTTTATATTACAATTTTACCGTTCTTCTACAAAAACGGCTCGATTTGGTCAAAAATGTGACAAAATACAGGAAAATTCAACGCAAATGCTTGCTATAACGTTCAGATGTATTGAAAGCGTGTCAAAATAAACGGCTGAGTCTATCTAATTATACAATTTTACCATTCTTCTGCAATAACGACTCGATTTTGTCAAAAATGTGACAAAATTAATGCAAATTCAACGCAAATGCCTGCAAAATCGTTCAGTTGTATTGAACGCGTGTCAAAATAAACGGCTGAGTCTATCTCATTATACAATTTTACCATTCTTCTGCAATAACGACTCGATTTTGTCAAAAATGTGACAAAATTCAAGCAAATTCAACGCAAATGCCTGCAAAATCGTTCAGTTGTATGGAAAGCGTGTCAAAATGAACGACTGAGTCTATTTTATATTACAATTTTACCGTTCTTCTACAAAAACGGCTCGATTTGGTCAAAAATGTGACAAAATACAGGAAAATTCAACGCAAATGCTAGCTATAACGTTCAGATGTATTGAAAGCGTGTCAAAATAAACGGCTGAGTCTATCTAATTATACAATTTTACCATTCTTCTGCAATAACGACTCGAGTTTGTCAAAAATGTGACAAAATTCATGCAAATCCAACGCAAATGCCTGCAAAATCGTTCAGTTGTATTGAAAGCGTGTCAAAATGAACGACTGAGTCTATTTTATATTACAATTTTACCATTCTTCTACATAAACGGCTCGATTTGGTCAAAAATGTGACAAAATACAGGAAAATTCAACGCAAATGCTAGCTATAACGTTCAGATGTATTGAAAGCGTGTCAAAATAAACGGCTGAGTCTATCTAATTATACAAAATTACCGTTCTTCTGCAATAACGACTCGATTTTGTCAAGAATGTGACAAAATTAATGAAAATTCAACGCAAATGCTAGCAATATCGTTCAGTTGTATTGAAAGCGTGTCAAAATAAACGGCTGAGTCTATCTAATTATACAATTTTACCATTCTTCTGCAATAACGACTCGATTTTGTCAAAAATGTGACAAAATTCATGCAAATTCAACGCAAATGCCTGCAAAATCGTTCAGTTGTATTGAACGCGTGTCAAAATAAACGGCTGAGTCTATTTTATTATACAATTTTACCATTCTTTGTAATAACGGCTCGATTTTGTCAAAAATGTGACAAAATTCATGCAAATTCAACGCAAATGCCTGCAAAATCGTTCAGTTGTATTGAAAGCGTGTCAAAATGAACGACTGAGTCTATTTTATATTACAATTTTACCATTCTTCTACAAAAACGGCTCGATTTGGTCAAAAATGTGACAAAATACAGGAAAATTCAACGCAAATGCTTGCTATAACGTTCAGATGTATTGAAAGCGTGTCGAAATAAACGGCTGAGTCTATCTAATTATACAATTTTACCATTCTTCTGCAATAACGGCTCGATTTGGTCAAAAATGTGACAAAATACAGGAAAATTCAACGCAAATGCTAGCTATAACGTTCAGATGTATTGAAAGCGTGTCAAAATAAACGGCTGAGTCTATCTAATTATACAATTTTACCATTCTTCAGCAAAAACGGCTCGATTTTGTTAAGAATGTGACAAAATACCGGCAGTTGCATTGAAAGCGTGTCAAAATAAACGGCTGTCTATCTAATTATACAATTTTACCATTCTTCTGCAATAACGACTCGATTTTGTCAAAAATGTGACAAAATTAATGCAAATTCAACGCAAATGCCTGCAAAATCGTTCAGTTGTATTGAACGCGTGTCAAACTAAACGGCTGAGTCTATTTTATTATACAATTTTACCATTCTTTGTAATAACGGCTCGATTTTGTCAAAAATGTGACAAAATTCATGCAAATTCAACGCAAATGCCTGCAAAATCGTTCAGTTGTATTGAACGCGTGTCAAAATAAACGGCTGAGTCTATTTTATTATACAATTTTACCATTCTTTGTAATAACGGCTCGATTTTGTCAAAAATGTGACAAAATTTTTGCAAATTCAACGCAAATGCCTGCAAAATCGTTCAGTTGTATTGAAAAGCGTGTCAAAATGAACGACTGAGCCAATTTCATTATACAATTTTACCATTCTTCTGCAATAACGACTCGATTTTGTCAAAAATGTGACAAAATTCATGCAAATTCAACGCAAATGCCTGAAAAATCGTTCAGTTGTATTGAACGCGTGTCAAAATAAACGGCTGAGTCTATTTTATTATACAATCTTACCATTCTTTGTAATAGCGGCTCGATTTTGTCAAAAATGTGACAAAATTCATGCAAATTCAACGCAAATGCCTGCAAAATCGTTCAGTTGTATTGAAAGCGTGTCAAAATGAACGACTGAGTCTATTTTATATTACAATTTTACCATTCTTCTACAAAAACGGCTCGATTTGGTCAAAAATGTGACAAAATACAGGAAAATTCAACGCAAATGCTTGCTATAACGTTCAGATGTATTGAAAGCGTGTCAAAATAAACGGCTGAGTCTATCTAATTATACAATTTTACCATTCTTCTGCAATAACGACTCGATTTTGTCAAAAATGTGACAAAATTCATGCAAATTCAACACAAATGCCTGCAAAATCGTTCAGTTGTATTGAAAGCGTGTCAAAATGAACGACTGAGTCTATTTTATATTACAATTTTACCATTCTTCTTTATAAACGGCTCGATTTGGTCAAAAATGTGACAAAATACAGGAAAATTCAACGCAAATGCTTGCTATAACGTTCAGATGTATTGAAAGCGTGTCAAAATAAACGGCTTTGTCTATCTAATTATACAATTTTACCATTCTTCAGCAAAAACGGCTCGATTTTGTTAAGAATGTGACAAAATACTGGCAGTTGCATTGAAAGCGTGTCAAAATAAACGGCTGTCTATCTAATTATACAATTTTACCATTCTTCTGCAATAACGACTTGATTTTGTCAAAAATGTGACAAAATTAATGCAAATTCAACGCAAGTGCCTGCAAAATCGTTCAGTTGTATTGAACGCGTGTCAAAATAAACGGCTGAGTCTATTTTATTATACAATTTTACCATTCTTTGTAATAACGGCTCGATTTTGTCAAAAATGTGACAAAATTCATGCAAATTCAACGCAAATGCCTGCAAAATCGTTCAGTTGTATTGAAAGCGTGTCAAAATGAACGGCTGAGTCTATCTAATTATACAATTTTACCATTCTTTGTAATAACGGCTCGATTTTGTCAAAAATGTGACAAAATTCATGCAAATTCAACGCAAATGCCTGCAAAATCGTTCAGTTGTATTGAAAGCGTGTCAAAATGAACGACTGAGTCTATTTTATATTACAATTTTACCATTCTTCTACAAAAACGGCTCGATTTGGTCAAAAATGAGACAAAATACAGGAAAATTCAACGCAAATGCCTGCTATAACGTTCAGATGTATTGAAAGCGTGTCAAAATAAACGGCTGAGTCTATCTAAATATACAATTTTACCATTCTTCTGCAATAACGACTCGATTTTGTCAAAAATGTGACAAAATTAATGCAAATTCAACGCAAATGCCTGCAAAATCGTTCAGTTGTATTGAAAGCGTGTCAAAATGAACGACTGAGTCTATTTTATATTACAATTTTACCATTCTTCTACATAAACGGCTCGATTTGGTCAAAAATGTGACAAAATACAGGAAAATTCAACGCAAATGCTATAACGTTCAGATGTATTGAAAGCGTGTCAAAATAAACGGCTGAGTCTATCTAATTATACAATTTTACCATTCTTCTGCAATAACGACTCGATTTTGTCAAGAATGTGACAAAATTAATGAAAATTCAACGCAAATGCTAGCTATAACGTTCAGATGTATTGAACGCGTGTCAAAATAAACGGCTGAGTCTATTTTATTATACAATCTTACCATTCTTTGTAATAACGGCTCGATTTTGTCAAAAATGTGACAAAATTCATGCAAATTCAACGCAAATGCCTGCAAAATCGTTCAGTTGTATTGAAAGCGTGTCAAAATGAACGACTGAGTCTATTTTATATTACAATTTTACCATTCTTTGTAATAACGGCTCGATTTTGTCAAAAATGTGACAAAATTCATGCAAATTCAACGCAAATGCCTGCAAAATCGTTCAGTTGCATTGAAAGCGTGTCAAAATAAACGGCAGAGTCTATCTAATTATACAATTTTACCATTCTTCTGCAATAACGACTCGATTTTGTCAAGAATGTGACAAAATTAATGAAAATTCAACGCAAATGCTAGCAATATCGTTCAGTTGTATTGAACGCGTGTCAAAATAAACGGCTGAGTCTATTTTATTATACAATTTTACCATTCTTTGTAATAACGGCTCGGTTTTGTCAAAAATGTGACAAAATTCATGCAAATTCAACGCAAATGCCCGCAAAATCGTTCAGTTGTATTGAAAGCGTGTCAAAATGAACGACTGAGTCTATTTTATATTACAATTTTACCATTCTTTGTAATAACGGCTCGATTTTGTCAAAAATGTGACAAAATTCATGCAAATTCAACGCAAATGCCTGCAAAATCGTTCAGTTGTATTGAAAGCGTGTCAAAATGAACGACTGAGTCTATTTTATATTACAATTTTACCATTCTTCTACAAAAACGGCTCGATTTGGTCAAAAATGAGACAAAATACAGGAAAATTCAATGCAAATGCTTGCTATAACGTTCAGATGTATTGAAAGCGTGTCAAAATAAACGGCTGAGTCTATCTAATTATACAATTTTACCATTCTTCTGCAATAACGACTCGATTTTGTCAAAAATGTGACAAAATTAATGCAAATTCAACGCAAATGCCTGCAAAATCGTTCAGTTGTATTGAACGCGTGTCAAAATGAACGACTGAGTCTATTTTATATTACAATTTTACCATTCTTCTTTATAAACGGCTCGATTTGGTCAAAAATGTGACAAAATACAGGAAAATTCAATGCAAATGCTAGCTATAACGTTCAGATGTATTGAAAGCGTGTCAAAATAAACGGCGGAGTCTATCTAATTATACAAAATTACCATTCTTCTGCAATAACGACTCGATTTTGTCAAAAATGTGACAAAATTCATGCAAATTCAACGCAAATGCCTGCAAAATCGTTCAGTTGTATTGAAAGCGTGTCAAAATGAACGACTGAGTCTATTTTATATTACAATTTTACCATTCTTCTACATAAACGGCTCGATTTGGTCAAAAATGTGACAAAATACAGGAAAATTCAACGCAAATGCTAGCTATAACGTTCAGATGTATTGAAAGCGTGTCAAAATAAACGGCTGAGTCTATCTAATTATACAAAATTACCGTTCTTCTGCAATAACGACTCGATTTTGTCAAGAATGTGACAAAATTAATGAAAATTCAACGCAAATGCTAGCAATATCGTTCAGTTGTATTGAAAGCGTGTCAAAATAAACGGCTGAGTCTATCTAATTATACAATTTTACCATTCTTCTGCAATAACGACTCGATTTTGTCAAAAATGTGACAAAATTCATGCAAATTCAACACAAATGCCTGCAAAATCGTTCAGTTGTATTGAACGCGTGTCAAAATAAACGGCTGAGTCTATTTTATTATACAATCTTACCATTCTTTGTAATAACGGCTCGATTTTGTCAAAAATGTGACAAAATTCATGCAAATTCAACGCAAATGCCTGCAAAATCGTTCAGTTGTATTGAAAGCGTGTCAAAATGAACGACTGAGTCTATTTTATATTACAATTTTACCATTCTTCTACAAAAACGGCTCGATTTGGTCAAAAATGTGACAAAATACAGGAAAATTCAACGCAAATGCTTGCTATAACGTTCAGGTGTATTGAAAGCGTGTCAAAATAAACGGCTGAGTCTATCAAATTATACAATTTTACCATTCTTCAGCAAAAACGGCTCGATTTTGTTAAGAATGTGACAAAATACTGGCAGTTGCATTGAAAGCGTGTCGAAATAAACGGCTGAGTCTATCTAATTATACAATTTTACCATTCTTCTGAAATAACGGCTCGATTTGGTCAAAAATGTGACAAAATACAGGAAAATTCAACGCAAATGCTAGCTATAACGTTCAGATGTATTGAAAGCGTGTCAAAATAAACGGCTGAGTCTATCTAATTATACAATTTTACCATTCTTCAGCAAAAACGGCTCGATTTTGTTAAGAATGTGACAAAATACTGGCAGTTGCATTGAAAGCGTGTCAAAATAAACGGCTGTCTATCTAATTATACAATTTTACCATTCTTCTGCAATAACGACTCGATTTTGTCAAAAATGTGACAAAATTAATGCAAATTCAACGCAAATGCCTGCAAAATCGTTCAGTTGTATTGAACGCGTGTCAAACTAAACGGCTGAGTCTATTTTATTATACAATTTTACCATTCTTTGTAATAACGGCTCGATTTTGTCAAAAATGTGACAAAATTCATGCAAATTCAACGCAAATGCCTGCAAAATCGTTCAGTTGTATTGAACGCGTGTCAAAATAAACGGCTGAGTCTATTTTATTATACAATTTTACCATTCTTTGTAATAACGGCTCGATTTTGTCAAAAATGTGACAAAATTTTTGCAAATTCAACGCAAATGCCTGCAAAATCGTTCAGTTGTATTGAAAAGCGTGTCAAAATGAACGACTGAGCCAATTTCATTATACAATTTTACCATTCTTCTGCAATAACGACTCGATTTTGTCAAAAATGTGACAAAATTCATGCAAATTCAACGCAAATGCCTGAAAAATCGTTCAGTTGTATTGAACGCGTGTCAAAATAAACGGCTGAGTCTATTTTATTATACAATCTTACCATTCTTTGTAATAGCGGCTCGATTTTGTCAAAAATGTGACAAAATTCATGCAAATTCAACGCAAATGCCTGCAAAATCGTTCAGTTGTATTGAAAGCGTGTCAAAATGAACGACTGAGTCTATTTTATATTACAATTTTACCATTCTACAAAAACGGCTCGATTTGGTCAAAAATGTGACAAAATACAGGAAAATTCAACGCAAATGCTTGCTATAACGTTCAGATGTATTGAAAGCGTGTCAAAATAAACGGCTCAGTCTATCTAATTATACAATTTTACCATTCTTCTGCAATAACGACTCGATTTTGTCAAGAATGTGACAAAATTAATGAAAATTCAACGCAAATGCTAGCAATATCGTTCAGTTGTATTGAACGCGTGTCAAAATAATGGCTGAGTCTATTTTATTATACAATTTTACCATTCTTTGTAATAACGGCTCGATTTTGTCAAAAATGTGACAAAATTCATGCAAATTCAACGCAAATGCCTGCAAAATCGTTCAGTTGTATTGAAAGCGTGTCAAAATGAACCACCGAGTCTATTTTATATTACAATTTTACCATTCTTTGTAATAACGGCTCGATTTTGTCAAAAATGTGACAAAATTCATGCAAATTCAACGCAAATGCCTGCAAAATCGTTCAGTTGTATTGAAAGCGTGTCAAAATGAACGACTGAGTCTATTTTATATTACAATTTTACCATTCTTCTACAAAAACGGCTCGATTTGGTCAAAAATGAGACAAAATACAGGAAAATTCAACGCAAATGCTAGCAATATCGTTCAGTTGTATTGAACGCGTGTCAAAATAAACGGCTGAGTCTATTTTATTATACAATTTTACCATTCTTTGTAATAACGGCTCGATTTTGTCAAAAATGTGACAAAATTCATGCAAATTCAACGCAAATGCCTGCAAAATCGTTCAGTTGTATTGAAAGCGTGTCAAAATGAACCACTGAGTCTATTTTATATTACAATTTTACCATTCTTTGTAATAACGGCTCGATTTTGTCAAAAATGTGACAAAATTCATGCAAATTCAACGCAAATGCCTGCAAAATCGTTCAGTTGTATTGAAAGCGTGTCAAAATGAACGACTGAGTCTATTTTATATTACAATTTTACCATTCTTCTACAAAAACGGCTCGATTTGGTCAAAAATGTGACAAAATTCATGCAAATTCAACGCAAATGCCTGCAAAATCGTTCAGTTGTATTGAACGCGTGTCAAAATAAACGGCTGTCTATCTTATTATACAATTTTACCATTCTTTGTAATAACGGCTCGATTTTGTCAAAAATGTGACAAAATTCATGCAAATTCAACGCAAATGCCTGCAAAATCGTTCAGTTGTATTGAAAGCGTGTCAAAATGAACGACTGAGTCTATTTTATATTACAATTTTACCATTCTTCTACAAAAACGGCTCGATTTGGTCAAAAATGAGACAAAATACAGGAAAATTCAACGCAAATGCCTGCTATAACGTTCAGATGTATTGAAAGCGTGTCAAAATAAACGGCTGAGTCTATCTAAATATACAATTTTACCATTCTTCTGCAATAACGACTCGATTTTGTCAAAAATGTGACAAAATTAATGCAAATTCAACGCAAATGCCTGCAAAATCGTTCAGTTGTATTGAAAGCGTGTCAAAATGAACGACTGAGTCTATTTTATATTACAATTTTACCATTCTTCTACATAAACGGCTCGATTTGGTCAAAAATGTGACAAAATACAGGAAAATTCAACGCAAATGCTATAACGTTCAGATGTATTGAAAGCGTGTCAAAATAAACGGCTGAGTCTATCTAATTATACAATTTTACCATTCTTCTGCAATAACGACTCGATTTTGTCAATAATGTGACAAAATTCATGCAAATTCAACGCAAATGCCTGCAAAATCGTTCAGTTGTATTGAAAGCGTGTCAAAATGAACGACTGAGTCTATTTTATATTACAATTTTACCATTCTTCTACAAAAACGGCTCGATTTGGTCAAAAATGTGACAAAATACAGGAAAATTCAACGCAAATGCTTGCTATAACGTTCAGATGTATTGAAAGCGTGTCAAAATAAACGGCTGAGTCTATCTAATTATACAATTTTACCATTCTTCAGCAAAAACGGCTCGATTTTGTTAAGAATGTGACAAAATACTGGCAGTTGCATTGAAAGCGTGTCAAAATAAACGGCTGAGTCTATCTAATTATACAATTTTACCATTCTTCTGCAATAACGGCTCGATTTGGTCAAAAATGTGACAAAATACAGGAAAATTCAACGCAAATGCTTGCTATAACGTTCAGATGTATTGAAAGCGTGTCAAAATAAACGGCCGAGTCTATCTAATTATACAATTTTACCATTCTTCAGCAAAAACGGGTCGATTTTGTTAAGAATGTGACAAAATACTGGCAGTTGCATTGAAAGCGTGTCAAAATAAACGGCTGTCTATCTAATTATACAATTTTACCATTCTTCTGCAATAACGACTCGATTTTGTCAAAAATGTGACAAAATTCATGCAAATTCAACGCAAATGCCTGCAAAATCGTTCAGTTGTATTGAAAGCGTGTCAAAATGAACGACTGAGTATATTTTATATTACAATTTTACCATTCTTCTACAAAAACGGCTCGATTTGGTCAAAAATGTGACAAATACAGGAAAATTCAACGCAAATGCTTGCTATAACGTTCAGATGTATTGAAAGCGTGTCAAAATAAACGGCTGAGTCTATCTAATTATACAATTTTACCATTCTTCAGCAAAAACGGCTCGATTTTGTTAAAAATGTGACAAAATACTGGCAGTTGCATTGAAAGCGTGTCAAAATAAACGGCTGAGTCTATCTAATTATACAATTTTACCATTCTTCTGCAATAACGGCTCGATTTGGTCAAAAATGTGACAAAATACAGGAAAATTCAACGCAAATGCTAGCTATAACGTTCAGATGTATTGAAAGCGTGTCAAAATAAACGGCTGAGTCTATGTAATTATACAATTTTACCGTTCTTCTGCAATAACGACTCGATTTTGTCAAGAATGTGACAAAATTAATGAAAATTCAACGCAAATGCTAGCAATATCGTTCAGTTGTATTGAAAGCGTGTCAAAATAAACGGCTGAGTCTATCTAATTATACAATTTTACCATTCTTCTGCAATAACGACTCGATTTTGTCAAAAATGTGACAAAATTCATGCAAATTCAACGCAAATGCCTGCAAAATCGTTCAGTTGTATTCAACGCGTGTCAAAATAAACGGCTGAGTCTATTTTATTATACAATTTTACCATTCTTTGTAATAACGGCTCGATTTTGTCAAAAATGTGACAAAATTCATGCAAATTCAACGCAAATGCCTGCAAAATCGTTCAGTTGTATTGAAAGCGTGTCAAAATGAACGGCTGAGTCTATCTAATTATACAATTTTACCATTCTTTGTAATAACGGCTCGATTTTGTCAAAAATGTGACAAAATTCATGCAAATTCAACGCAAATGCCTGCAAAATCGTTCAGTTGTATTGAAAGCGTGTCAAAATGAACGACTGAGTCTATTTTATATTACAATTTTACCATTCTTCTACAAAAACGGCTCGATTTGGTCAAAAATGTGACAAAATTCATGCAAATTCAACGCAAATGCCTGCAAAATCGTTCAGTTGTATTGAACGCGTGTCAAAATAAACGGCTGTCTATCTTATTATACAATTTTACCATTCTTTGTAATAACGGCTCGATTTTGTCAAAAATGTGACAAAATTCATGCAAATTCAACGCAAATGCCTGCAAAATCGTTCAGTTGTATTGAAAGCGTGTCAAAATGAACGACTGAGTCTATCTAATTATACAATTTTACCATTCTTCTGCAATAACGGCTCGATTTGGTCAAAAATGTGACAAAATACAGGAAAATTCAACGCAAATGCTTGCTATAACGTTCAGATGTATTGAAAGCGTGTCAAAATAAACGGCTTTGTCTATCTAATTATACAATTTTACCATTCTTCAGCAAAAACGGCTCGATTTTGTTAAGAATGTGACAAAATACTGGCAGTTGCATTGAAAGCGTGTCAAAATAAACGGCTGTCTATCTAATTATACAATTTTACCATTCTTCTGCAATAACGACTTGATTTTGTCAAAAATGTGACAAAATTAATGCAAATTCAACGCAAGTGCCTGCAAAATCGTTCAGTTGTATTGAACGCGTGTCAAAATAAACGGCTGAGTCTATTTTATTATACAATTTTACCATTCTTTGTAATAACGGCTCGATTTTGTCAAAAATGTGACAAAATTCATGCAAATTCAACGCAAATGCCTGCAAAATCGTTCAGTTGTATTGAAAGCGTGTCAAAATGAACGGCTGAGTCTATCTAATTATACAATTTTACCATTCTTTGTAATAACGGCTCGATTTTGTCAAAAATGTGACAAAATTCATGCAAATTCAACGCAAATGCCTGCAAAATCGTTCAGTTGTATTGAAAGCGTGTCAAAATGAACGACTGAGTCTATTTTATATTACAATTTTACCATTCTTCTACAAAAACGGCTCGATTTGGTCAAAAATGAGACAAAATACAGGAAAATTCAACGCAAATGCCTGCTATAACGTTCAGATGTATTGAAAGCGTGTCAAAATAAACGGCTGAGTCTATCTAAATATACAATTTTACCATTCTTCTGCAATAACGACTCGATTTTGTCAAAAATGTGACAAAATTAATGCAAATTCAACGCAAATGCCTGCAAAATCGTTCAGTTGTATTGAAAGCGTGTCAAAATGAACGACTGAGTCTATTTTATATTACAATTTTACCATTCTTCTACATAAACGGCTCGATTTGGTCAAAAATGTGACAAAATACAGGAAAATTCAACGCAAATGCTATAACGTTCAGATGTATTGAAAGCGTGTCAAAATAAACGGCTGAGTCTATCTAATTATACAATTTTACCATTCTTCTGCAATAACGACTCGATTTTGTCAAGAATGTGACAAAATTAATGAAAATTCAACGCAAATGCTAGCTATAACGTTCAGATGTATTGAACGCGTGTCAAAATAAACGGCTGAGTCTATTTTATTATACAATCTTACCATTCTTTGTAATAACGGCTCGATTTTGTCAAAAATGTGACAAAATTCATGCAAATTCAACGCAAATGCCTGCAAAATCGTTCAGTTGTATTGAAAGCGTGTCAAAATGAACGACTGAGTCTATTTTATATTACAATTTTACCATTCTTTGTAATAACGGCTCGATTTTGTCAAAAATGTGACAAAATTCATGCAAATTCAACGCAAATGCCTGCAAAATCGTTCAGTTGCATTGAAAGCGTGTCAAAATAAACGGCAGAGTCTATCTAATTATACAATTTTACCATTCTTCTGCAATAACGACTCGATTTTGTCAAGAATGTGACAAAATTAATGAAAATTCAACGCAAATGCTAGCAATATCGTTCAGTTGTATTGAACGCGTGTCAAAATAAACGGCTGAGTCTATTTTATTATACAATTTTACCATTCTTTGTAATAACGGCTCGGTTTTGTCAAAAATGTGACAAAATTCATGCAAATTCAACGCAAATGCCCGCAAAATCGTTCAGTTGTATTGAAAGCGTGTCAAAATGAACGACTGAGTCTATTTTATATTACAATTTTACCATTCTTTGTAATAACGGCTCGATTTTGTCAAAAATGTGACAAAATTCATGCAAATTCAACGCAAATGCCTGCAAAATCGTTCAGTTGTATTGAAAGCGTGTCAAAATGAACGACTGAGTCTATTTTATATTACAATTTTACCATTCTTCTACAAAAACGGCTCGATTTGGTCAAAAATGAGACAAAATACAGGAAAATTCAATGCAAATGCTTGCTATAACGTTCAGATGTATTGAAAGCGTGTCAAAATAAACGGCTGAGTCTATCTAATTATACAATTTTACCATTCTTCTGCAATAACGACTCGATTTTGTCAAAAATGTGACAAAATTAATGCAAATTCAACGCAAATGCCTGCAAAATCGTTCAGTTGTATTGAACGCGTGTCAAAATGAACGACTGAGTCTATTTTATATTACAATTTTACCATTCTTCTTTATAAACGGCTCGATTTGGTCAAAAATGTGACAAAATACAGGAAAATTCAATGCAAATGCTAGCCATAACGTTCAGATGTATTGAAAGCGTGTCAAAATAAACGGCTGAGTCTATCTAATTATACAAAATTACCATTCTTCTGCAATAACGACTCGATTTTGTCAAAAATGTGACAAAATTCATGCAAATTCAACGCAAATGCCTGCAAAATCGTTCAGTTGTATTGAAAGCGTGTCAAAATGAACGACTGAGTCTATTTTATATTACAATTTTACCATTCTTCTACATAAACGGCTCGATTTGGTCAAAAATGTGACAAAATACAGGAAAATTCAACGCAAATGCTAGCTATAACGTTCAGATGTATTGAAAGCGTGTCAAAATAAACGGCTGAGTCTATCTAATTATACAAAATTACCGTTCTTCTGCAATAACGACTCGATTTTGTCAAGAATGTGACAAAATTAATGAAAATTCAACGCAAATGCTAGCAATATCGTTCAGTTGTATTGAAAGCGTGTCAAAATAAACGGCTGAGTCTATCTAATTATACAATTTTACCATTCTTCTGCAATAACGACTCGATTTTGTCAAAAATGTGACAAAATTCATGCAAATTCAACGCAAATGCCTGCAAAATCGTTCAGTTGTATTGAACGCGTGTCAAAATAAACGGCTGAGTCTATTTTATTATACAATCTTACCATTCTTTGTAATAACGGCTCGATTTTGTCAAAAATGTGACAAAATTCATGCAAATTCAACGCAAATGCCTGCAAAATCGTTCAGTTGTATTGAAAGCGTGTCAAAATGAACGACTGAGTCTATTTTATATTACAATTTTACCATTCTTCTACAAAAACGGCTCGATTTGGTCAAAAATGTGACAAAATACAGGAAAATTCAACGCAAATGCTTGCTATAACGTTCAGGTGTATTGAAAGCGTGTCAAAATAAACGGCTGAGTCTATCAAATTATACAATTTTACCATTCTTCAGCAAAAACGGCTCGATTTTGTTAAGAATGTGACAAAATACTGGCAGTTGCATTGAAAGCGTGTCGAAATAAACGGCTGAGTCTATCTAATTATACAATTTTACCATTCTTCTGAAATAACGGCTCGATTTGGTCAAAAATGTGACAAAATACAGGAAAATTCAACGCAAATGCTAGCTATAACGTTCAGATGTATTGAAAGCGTGTCAAAATAAACGGCTGAGTCTATCTAATTATACAATTTTACCATTCTTCAGCAAAAACGGCTCGATTTTGTTAAGAATGTGACAAAATACTGGCAGTTGCATTGAAAGCGTGTCAAAATAAACGGCTGTCTATCTAATTATACAATTTTACCATTCTTCTGCAATAACGACTCGATTTTGTCAAAAATGTGACAAAATTAATGCAAATTCAACGCAAATGCCTGCAAAATCGTTCAGTTGTATTGAACGCGTGTCAAACTAAACGGCTGAGTCTATTTTATTATACAATTTTACCATTCTTTGTAATAACGGCTCGATTTTGTCAAAAATGTGACAAAATTCATGCAAATTCAACGCAAATGCCTGCAAAATCGTTCAGTTGTATTGAACGCGTGTCAAAATAAACGGCTGAGTCTATTTTATTATACAATTTTACCATTCTTTGTAATAACGGCTCGATTTTGTCAAAAATGTGACAAAATTTTTGCAAATTCAACGCAAATGCCTGCAAAATCGTTCAGTTGTATTGAAAAGCGTGTCAAAATGAACGACTGAGCCAATTTCATTATACAATTTTACCATTCTTCTGCAATAACGACTCGATTTTGTCAAAAATGTGACAAAATTCATGCAAATTCAACGCAAATGCCTGAAAAATCGTTCAGTTGTATTGAACGCGTGTCAAAATAAACGGCTGAGTCTATTTTATTATACAATCTTACCATTCTTTGTAATAGCGGCTCGATTTTGTCAAAAATGTGACAAAATTCATGCAAATTCAACGCAAATGCCTGCAAAATCGTTCAGTTGTATTGAAAGCGTGTCAAAATGAACGACTGAGTCTATTTTATATTACAATTTTACCATTCTTCTACAAAAACGGCTCGATTTGGTCAAAAATGTGACAAAATACAGGAAAATTCAACGCAAATGCTTGCTATAACGTTCAGATGTATTGAAAGCGTGTCAAAATAAACGGCTCAGTCTATCTAATTATACAATTTTACCATTCTTCTGCAATAACGACTCGATTTTGTCAAGAATGTGACAAAATTAATGAAAATTCAACGCAAATGCTAGCAATATCGTTCAGTTGTATTGAACGCGTGTCAAAATAATGGCTGAGTCTATTTTATTATACAATTTTACCATTCTTTGTAATAACGGCTCGATTTTGTCAAAAATGTGACAAAATTCATGCAAATTCAACGCAAATGCCTGCAAAATCGTTCAGTTGTATTGAAAGCGTGTCAAAATGAACCACCGAGTCTATTTTATATTACAATTTTACCATTCTTTGTAATAACGGCTCGATTTTGTCAAAAATGTGACAAAATTCATGCAAATTCAACGCAAATGCCTGCAAAATCGTTCAGTTGTATTGAAAGCGTGTCAAAATGAACGACTGAGTCTATTTTATATTACAATTTTACCATTCTTCTACAAAAACGGCTCGATTTGGTCAAAAATGAGACAAAATACAGGAAAATTCAACGCAAATGCTAGCAATATCGTTCAGTTGTATTGAACGCGTGTCAAAATAAACGGCTGAGTCTATTTTATTATACAATTTTACCATTCTTTGTAATAACGGCTCGATTTTGTCAAAAATGTGACAAAATTCATGCAAATTCAACGCAAATGCCTGCAAAATCGTTCAGTTGTATTGAAAGCGTGTCAAAATGAACCACTGAGTCTATTTTATATTACAATTTTACCATTCTTTGTAATAACGGCTCGATTTTGTCAAAAATGTGACAAAATTCATGCAAATTCAACGCAAATGCCTGCAAAATCGTTCAGTTGTATTGAAAGCGTGTCAAAATGAACGACTGAGTCTATTTTATATTACAATTTTACCATTCTTCTACAAAAACGGCTCGATTTGGTCAAAAATGAGACAAAATACAGGAAAATTCAACGCAAATGCTTGCTATAACGTTCAGATGTATTGAAAGCGTGTCAAAATAAACGGCTGAGTCTATCTAATTATACAATTTTACCATTCTTCTGCAATAACGACTCGATTTTGTCAAAAATGTGACAAAATTAATGCAAATTCAACGCAAATGCCTGCAAAATCGTTCAGTTGTATTGAACGCGTGTCAAAATAAACGGCTGTCTATCTTATTATACAATTTTACCATTCTTTGTAATAACGGCTCGATTTTGTCAAAAATGTGACAAAATTCATGCAAATTCAACGCAAATGCCTGCAAAATCGTTCAGTTGTATTGAAAGCGTGTCAAAATGAACGACTGAGTCTATTTTATATTACAATTTTACCATTCTTCTACAAAAACGGCTCGATTTGGTCAAAAATGAGACAAAATACAGGAAAATTCAACGCAAATGCCTGCTATAACGTTCAGATGTATTGAAAGCGTGTCAAAATAAACGGCTGAGTCTATCTAAATATACAATTTTACCATTCTTCTGCAATAACGACTCGATTTTGTCAAAAATGTGACAAAATTAATGCAAATTCAACGCAAATGCCTGCAAAATCGTTCAGTTGTATTGAAAGCGTGTCAAAATGAACGACTGAGTCTATTTTATATTACAATTTTACCATTCTTCTACATAAACGGCTCGATTTGGTCAAAAATGTGACAAAATACAGGAAAATTCAACGCAAATGCTATAACGTTCAGATGTATTGAAAGCGTGTCAAAATAAACGGCTGAGTCTATCTAATTATACAATTTTACCATTCTTCTGCAATAACGACTCGATTTTGTCAATAATGTGACAAAATTCATGCAAATTCAACGCAAATGCCTGCAAAATCGTTCAGTTGTATTGAAAGCGTGTCAAAATGAACGACTGAGTCTATTTTATATTACAATTTTACCATTCTTCTACAAAAACGGCTCGATTTGGTCAAAAATGTGACAAAATACAGGAAAATTCAACGCAAATGCTTGCTATAACGTTCAGATGTATTGAAAGCGTGTCAAAATAAACGGCTGAGTCTATCTAATTATACAATTTTACCATTCTTCAGCAAAAACGGCTCGATTTTGTTAAGAATGTGACAAAATACTGGCAGTTGCATTGAAAGCGTGTCAAAATAAACGGCTGAGTCTATCTAATTATACAATTTTACCATTCTTCTGCAATAACGGCTCGATTTGGTCAAAAATGTGACAAAATACAGGAAAATTCAACGCAAATGCTTGCTATAACGTTCAGATGTATTGAAAGCGTGTCAAAATAAACGGCCGAGTCTATCTAATTATACAATTTTACCATTCTTCAGCAAAAACGGGTCGATTTTGTTAGGAATGTGACAAAATACTGGCAGTTGCATTGAAAGCGTGTCAAAATAAACGGCTGTCTATCTAATTATACAATTTTACCATTCTTCTGCAATAACGACTCGATTTTGTCAAAAATGTGACAAAATTCATGCAAATTCAACGCAAATGCCTGCAAAATCGTTCAGTTGTATTGAAAGCGTGTCAAAATGAACGACTGAGTATATTTTATATTACAATTTTACAATTCTTCTACAAAAACGGCTCGATTTGGTCAAAAATGTGACAAATACAGGAAAATTCAACGCAAATGCTTGCTATAACGTTCAGATGTATTGAAAGCGTGTCAAAATAAACGGCTGAGTCTATCTAATTATACAATTTTACCATTCTTCAGCAAAAACGGCTCGATTTTGTTAAAAATGTGACAAAATACTGGCAGTTGCATTGAAAGCGTGTCAAAATAAACGGCTGAGTCTATCTAATTATACAATTTTACCATTCTTCTGCAATAACGGCTCGATTTGGTCAAAAATGTGACAAAATACAGGAAAATTCAACGCAAATGCTAGCTATAACGTTCAGATGTATTGAAAGCGTGTCAAAATAAACGGCTGAGTCTATGTAATTATACAATTTTACCGTTCTTCTGCAATAACGACTCGATTTTGTCAAGAATGTGACAAAATTAATGAAAATTCAACGCAAATGCTAGCAATATCGTTCAGTTGTATTGAAAGCGTGTCAAAATAAACGGCTGAGTCTATCTAATTATACAATTTTACCATTCTTCTGCAATAACGACTCGATTTTGTCAAAAATGTGACAAAATTCATGCAAATTCAACGCAAATGCCTGCAAAATCGTTCAGTTGTATTCAACGCGTGTCAAAATAAACGGCTGAGTCTATTTTATTATACAATTTTACCATTCTTTGTAATAACGGCTCGATTTTGTCAAAAATGTGACAAAATTCATGCAAATTCAACGCAAATGCCTGCAAAATCGTTCAGTTGTATTGAAAGCGTGTCAAAATGAACGGCTGAGTCTATCTAATTATACAATTTTACCATTCTTTGTAATAACGGCTCGATTTTGTCAAAAATGTGACAAAATTCATGCAAATTCAACGCAAATGCCTGCAAAATCGTTCAGTTGTATTGAAAGCGTGTCAAAATGAACGACTGAGTCTATTTTATATTACAATTTTACCATTCTTCTACAAAAACGGCTCGATTTGGTCAAAAATGTGACAAAATTCATGCAAATTCAACGCAAATGCCTGCAAAATCGTTCAGTTGTATTGAACGCGTGTCAAAATAAACGGCTGTCTATCTTATTATACAATTTTACCATTCTTTGTAATAACGGCTCGATTTTGTCAAAAATGTGACAAAATTCATGCAAATTCAACGCAAATGCCTGCAAAATCGTTCAGTTGTATTGAAAGCGTGTCAAAATGAACGACTGAGTCTATTTTATATTACAATTTTACCATTCTTCTACAAAAACGGCTCGATTTGGTCAAAAATGAGACAAAATACAGGAAAATTCAACGCAAATGCCTGCTATAACGTTCAGATGTATTGAAAGCGTGTCAAAATAAACGGCTGAGTCTATCTAAATATACAATTTTACCATTCTTCTGCAATAACGACTCGATTTTGTCAAAAATGTGACAAAATTAATGCAAATTCAACGCAAATGCCTGCAAAATCGTTCAGTTGTATTGAAAGCGTGTCAAAATGAACGACTGAGTCTATTTTATATTACAATTTTACCATTCTTCTACATAAACGGCTCGATTTGGTCAAAAATGTGACAAAATACAGGAAAATTCAACGCAAATGCTATAACGTTCAGATGTATTGAAAGCGTGTCAAAATAAACGGCTGAGTCTATCTAATTATACAATTTTACCATTCTTCTGCAATAACGACTCGATTTTGTCAATAATGTGACAAAATTCATGCAAATTCAACGCAAATGCCTGCAAAATCGTTCAGTTGTATTGAAAGCGTGTCAAAATGAACGACTGAGTCTATTTTATATTACAATTTTACCATTCTTCTACAAAAACGGCTCGATTTGGTCAAAAATGTGACAAAATACAGGAAAATTCAACGCAAATGCTTGCTATAACGTTCAGATGTATTGAAAGCGTGTCAAAATAAACGGCTGAGTCTATCTAATTATACAATTTTACCATTCTTCAGCAAAAACGGCTCGATTTTGTTAAGAATGTGACAAAATACTGGCAGTTGCATTGAAAGCGTGTCAAAATAAACGGCTGAGTCTATCTAATTATACAATTTTACCATTCTTCTGCAATAACGGCTCGATTTGGTCAAAAATGTGACAAAATACAGGAAAATTCAACGCAAATGCTTGCTATAACGTTCAGATGTATTGAAAGCGTGTCAAAATAAACGGCCGAGTCTATCTAATTATACAATTTTACCATTCTTCAGCAAAAACGGCTCGATTTTGTTAAGAATGTGACAAAATACTGGCAGTTGCATTGAAAGCGTGTCAAAATAAACGGCTGTCTATCTAATTATACAATTTTACCATTCTTCTGCAATAACGACTCGATTTTGTCAAAAATGTGACAAAATTCATGCAAATTCAACGCAAATGCCTGCAAAATCGTTCAGTTGTATTGAAAGCGTGTCAAAATGAACGACTGAGTATATTTTATATTACAATTTTACCATTCTTCTACAAAAACGGCTCGATTTGGTCAAAAATGTGACAAATACAGGAAAATTCAACGCAAATGCTTGCTATAACGTTCAGATGTATTGAAAGCGTGTCAAAATAAACGGCTGAGTCTATCTAATTATACAATTTTACCATTCTTCAGCAAAAACGGCTCGATTTTGTTAAAAATGTGACAAAATACTGGCAGTTGCATTGAAAGCGTGTCAAAATAAACGGCTGAGTCTATCTAATTATACAATTTTACCATTCTTCTGCAATAACGGCTCGATTTGGTCAAAAATGTGACAAAATACAGGAAAATTCAACGCAAATGCTAGCTATAACGTTCAGATGTATTGAAAGCGTGTCAAAATAAACGGCTGAGTCTATGTAATTATACAATTTTACCGTTCTTCTGCAATAACGACTCGATTTTGTCAAGAATGTGACAAAATTAATGAAAATTCAACGCAAATGCTAGCAATATCGTTCAGTTGTATTGAAAGCGTGTCAAAATAAACGGCTGAGTCTATCTAATTATACAATTTTACCATTCTTCTGCAATAACGACTCGATTTTGTCAAAAATGTGACAAAATTCATGCAAATTCAACGCAAATGCCTGCAAAATCGTTCAGTTGTATTCAACGCGTGTCAAAATAAACGGCTGAGTCTATTTTATTATACAATTTTACCATTCTTTGTAATAACGGCTCGATTTTGTCAAAAATGTGACAAAATTCATGCAAATTCAACGCAAATGCCTGCAAAATCGTTCAGTTGTATTGAAAGCGTGTCAAAATGAACGGCTGAGTCTATCTAATTATACAATTTTACCATTCTTTGTAATAACGGCTCGATTTTGTCAAAAATGTGACAAAATTCATGCAAATTCAACGCAAATGCCTGCAAAATCGTTCAGTTGTATTGAAAGCGTGTCAAAATGAACGACTGAGTCTATTTTACATTACAATTTTACCATTCTTCTACAAAAACGGCTCGATTTGGTCAAAAATGAGACAAAATACAGGAAAATTCAACGCAAATGCCTGCTATAACGTTCAGATGTATTGAAAGCGTGTCAAAATAAACGGCTGAGTCTATCTAAATATACAATTTTACCATTCTTCTGCAATAACGACTCGATTTTGTCAAAAATGTGACAAAATTAATGTAAATTCAACGCAAATGCCTGCAAAATCGTTCAGTTGTATTGAAAGCGTGTCAAAATGAACGACTGAGTCTATTTTATATTACAATTTTACCATTCTTCTACATAAACGGCTCGATTTGGTCAAAAATGTGACAAAATACAGGAAAATTCAACGCAAATGCTATAACGTTCAGATGTATTGAAAGCGTGTCAAAATAAACGGCTGAGTCTATCTAATTATACAATTTTACCATTCTTCTGCAATAACGACTCGATTTTGTCAAGAATGTGACAAAATTAATGAAAATTCAACGCAAATGCTAGCTATAACGTTCAGATGTATTGAACGCGTGTCAAAATAAACGGCTGAGTCTATTTTATTATACAATCTTACCATTCTTTGTAATAACGGCTCGATTTTGTCAAAAATGTGACAAAATTCATGCAAATTCAACGCAAATGCCTGCAAAATCGTTCAGTTGTATTGAAAGCGTGTCAAAATGAACGACTGAGTCTATTTTATATTACAATTTTACCATTCTTCTACATAAACGGCTCGATTTGGTCAAAAATGTGACAAAATACAGGAAAATTCAACGCAAATGCTATAACGTTCAGATGTATTGAAAGCGTGTCAAAATAAACGGCTGAGTCTATCTAATTATACAATTTTACCATTCTTCTACAAAAACGGCTCGATTTGGTCAAAAATGTGACAAAATACAGGAAAATTCAACGCAAATGCTTGCTATAACGTTCAGATGTATTGAAAGCGTGTCAAAATAAACGGCTGAGTCTATCTAATTATACAATTTTACCATTCTTCAGCAAAAACGGCTCGATTTTGTTAAGAATGTGACAAAATACTGGCAGTTGCATTGAAAGCGTGTCAAAATAAACGGCTGAGTCTATCTAATTATACAATTTTACCATTCTTCTGCAATAACGGCTCGATTTGGTCAAAAATGTGACAAAATACAGGAAAATTCAACGCAAATGCTTGCTATAACGTTCAGATGTATTGAAAGCGTGTCAAAATAAACGGCCGAGTCTATCTAATTATACAATTTTACCATTCTTCAGCAAAAACGGCTCGATTTTGTTAAGAATGTGACAAAATACTGGCAGTTGCATTGAAAGCGTGTCAAAATAAACGGCTGTCTATCTTATTATACAATTTTACCATTCTTCTGCAATAACGACTCGATTTTGTCAAGAATGTGACAAAATTAATGAAAATTCAACGCAAATGCTAGCTATAACGTTCAGATGTATTGAACGCGTGTCAAAATAAACGGCTGAGTCTATTTTATTATACAATCTTACCATTCTTTGTAATAACGGCTCGATTTTGTCAAAAATGTGACAAAATTCATGCAAATTCAACGCAAATGCCTGCAAAATCGTTCAGTTGTATTGAAAGCGTGTCAAAATGAACGACTGAGTATATTTTATATTACAATTTTACCATTCTTCTACAAAAACGGCTCGATTTGGTCAAAAATGTGACAAATACAGGAAAATTCAACGCAAATGCTTGCTATAACGTTCAGATGTATTGAAAGCGTGTCAAAATAAACGGCTGAGTCTATCTAATTATACAATTTTACCATTCTTCAGCAAAAACGGCTCGATTTTGTTAAGAATGTGACAAAATACTGGCAGTTGCATTGAAAGCGTGTCAAAATAAACGGCTGAGTCTATCTAATTATACAATTTTACCATTCTTCTGCAATAACGGCTCGATTTGGTCAAAAATGTGACAAAATACAGGAAAATTCAACGCAAATGCTAGCTATAACGTTCAGATGTATTGAAAGCGTGTCAAAATAAACGGCTGAGTCTATCTAATTATACAATTTTACCGTTCTTCTGCAATAACGACTCGATTTTGTCAAGAATGTGACATAATTAATGAAAATTCAACGCAAATGCTAGCAATATCGTTCAGTTGTATTGAAAGCGTGTCAAAATAAACGGCTGAGTCTATCTAATTATACAATTTTACCATTCTTCTGCAATAACGACTCGATTTTGTCAAAAATGTGACAAAATTCATGCAAATTCAACGCAAATGCCTGCTAAATCGTTCAGTTGTATTGAACGCGTGTCAAAATAAACGGCTGAGTCTATTTTATTATACAATCTTACCATTCTTTGTAATAACGGCTCGATTTTGTCAAAAATGTAACAAAATTCATGCAAATTCAACGCAAATGCCTGCAAAATCGTTCAGTTGTATTGAAAGCGTGTCAAAATGAACGACTGAGTCTATTTTATATTACAATTTTACCATTCTTCTACAAAAACGGCTCGATTTGGTCAAAAATGTGACAAAATACAGGAAAATTCAATGCAAATGCTTGCTATAACGTTCAGATGTATTGAAAGCGTGTCAAAATAAACGGCTGAGTCTATCTAATTATACAATTTTACCATTCTTCAGCAAAAACGGCTCGATTTTGTTAAGAATGTGACAAAATACTGGCAGTTGCATTGAAAGCGTGTCAAAATAAACGGCTGAGTCTATCTAATTATACAATTTTACCATTCTTCAGCAAAAACGGCTCGATTTTGTTAAGAATGTGACAAAATACTGGCAGTTGCATTGAAAGCGTGTCAAAATAAACGGCTGAGTCTATCTAATTATACAATTTTACCATTCTTCTGCAATAACGGCTCGATTTGGTCAAAAATGTGACAAAATACAGGAAAATTCAACGCAAATGCTTGCTATAACGTTCAGATGAATTGAAAGCGTGTCAAAATAAACGGCCGAGTCTATCTAATTATACAATTTTACCATTCTTCAGCAAAAACGGCTCGATTTTGTTAAGAATGTGACAAAATACTGGCAGTTGCATTGAAAGCGTGTCAAAATAAACGGCTGTCTATCTAATTATACAATTTTACCATTCTTCTGCAATAACGACTCGATTTTGTCAAGAATGTGACAAAATTAATGAAAATTCAACGCAAATGCTAGCTATAACGTTCAGATGTATTGAACGCGTGTCAAAATAAACGGCTGAGTCTATTTTATTATACAATCTTACCATTCTTTGTAATAACGGCTCGATTTTGTCAAAAATGTGACAAAATTCATGCAAATTCAACGCAAATGCCTGCAAAATCGTTCAGTTGTATTGAAAGCGTGTCAAAATGAACGACTGAGTATATTTTATATTACAATTTTACCATTCTTCTACAAAAACGGCTCGATTTGGTCAAAAATGTGACAAATACAGGAAAATTCAACGCAAATGCTTGCTATAACGTTCAGATGTATTGAAAGCGTGTCAAAATAAACGGCTGAGTCTATCTAATTATACAATTTTACCATTCTTCAGCAAAAACGGCTCGATTTTGTTAAAAATGTGACAAAATACTGGCAGTTGCATTGAAAGCGTGTCAAAATAAACGGCTGAGTCTATCTAATTATACAATTTTACCATTCTTCTGCAATTACGGCTCGATTTGGTCAAAAATGTGACAAAATACAGGAAAATTCAACGCAAATGCTAGCTATAACGTTCAGATGTATTGAAAGCGTGTCAAAATAAACGGCTGAGTCTATGTAATTATACAATTTTACCGTTCTTCTGCAATAACGACTCGATTTTGTCAAGAATGTGACAAAATTAATGAAAATTCAACGCAAATGCTAGCAATATCGTTCAGTTGTATTGAAAGCGTGTCAAAATAAACGGCTGAGTCTATCTAATTATACAATTTTACCATTCTTCTGCAATAACGACTCGATTTTGTCAAAAATGTGACAAAATTCATGCAAATTCAACGCAAATGCCTGCAAAATCGTTCAGTTGTATTCAACGCGTGTCAAAATAAACGGCTGAGTCTATTTTATTATACAATTTTACCATTCTTTGTAATAACGGCTCGATTTTGTCAAAAATGTGACAAAATTCATGCAAATTCAACGCAAATGCCTGCAAAATCGTTCAGTTGTATTGAAAGCGTGTCAAAATGAACGGCTGAGTCTATCTAATTATACAATTTTACCATTCTTTGTAATAACGGCTCGATTTTGTCAAAAATGTGACAAAATTCATGCAAATTCAACGCAAATGCCTGCAAAATCGTTCAGTTGTATTGAAAGCGTGTCAAAATGAACGACTGAGTCTATTTTATATTACAATTTTACCATTCTTCTACAAAAACGGCTCGATTTGGTCAAAAATGAGACAAAATACAGGAAAATTCAACGCAAATGCCTGCTATAACGTTCAGATGTATTGAAAGCGTGTCAAAATAAACGGCTGAGTCTATCTAATTATACAATTTTACCATTCTTTGTAATAACGGCTCGATTTTGTCAAAAATGTGACAAAATTCATGCAAATTCAACGCAAATGCCTGCAAAATCGTTCAGTTGTATTGAAAGCGTGTCAAAATGAACGACTGAGTCTATTTTATATTACAATTTTACCATTCTTCTACAAAAACGGCTCGATTTGGTCAAAAATGAGACAAAATACAGGAAAATTCAACGCAAATGCCTGCTATAACGTTCAGATGTATTGAAAGCGTGTCAAAATAAACGGCTGAGTCTATCTAAATATACAATTTTACCATTCTTCTGCAATAACGACTCGATTTTGTCAAAAATGTGACAAAATTAATGTAAATTCAACGCAAATGCCTGCAAAATCGTTCAGTTGTATTGAAAGCGTGTCAAAATGAACGACTGAGTCTATTTTATATTACAATTTTACCATTCTTCTACATAAACGGCTCGATTTGGTCAAAAATGTGACAAAATACAGGAAAATTCAACGCAAATGCTATAACGTTCAGATGTATTGAAAGCGTGTCAAAATAAACGGCTGAGTCTATCTAATTATACAATTTTACCATTCTTCTGCAATAACGACTCGATTTTGTCAAGAATGTGACAAAATTAATGAAAATTCAACGCAAATGCTAGCTATAACGTTCAGATGTATTGAACGCGTGTCAAAATAAACGGCTGAGTCTATTTTATTATACAATCTTACCATTCTTTGTAATAACGGCTCGATTTTGTCAAAAATGTGACAAAATTCATGCAAATTCAACGCAAATGCCTGCAAAATCGTTCAGTTGTATTGAAAGCGTGTCAAAATGAACGACTGAGTCTATTTTATATTACAATTTTACCATTCTTTGTAATAACGGCTCGATTTTGTCAAAAATGTGACAAAATTCATGCAAATTCAACGCAAATGCCTGCAAAATCGTTCAGTTGTATTGAAAGCGTGTCAAAATAAACGGCTGAGTCTATCTAATTATACAATTTTACCATTCTTCTGCAATAACGACTCGATTTTGTCAAGAATGTGACAAAATTAATGAAAATTCAACGCAAATGCTAGCAATATCGTTCAGTTGTATTGAACGCGTGTCAAAATAAACGGCTGAGTCTATTTTATTATACAATTTTACCATTCTTTGTAATAACGGCTCGATTTTGTCAAAAATGTGACAAAATTCATGCAAATTCAACGCAAATGCCTGCAAAATCGTTCAGTTGTATTGAAAGCGTGTCAAAATAAACGGCTGAGTCTATCTTATTATACAATTTTACCATTCTTTGTAATAACGGCTCGATTTTGTCAAAAATGTGACAAAATTCATGCAAATTCAACGCAAATGCCTGCAAAATCGTTCAGTTGTATTGAAAGCGTGTCAAAATGAACGACTGAGTCTATTTTATATTACAATTTTACCATTCTTCTACAAAAACGGCTCGATTTGGTCAAAAATGAGACAAAATACAGGAAAATTCAACGCAAATGCCTGCTATAACGTTCAGATGTATTGAAAGCGTGTCAAAATAAACGGCTGAGTCTATCTAAATATACAATTTTACCATTCTTCTGCAATAACGACTCGATTTTGTCAAAAATGTGACAAAATTAATGCAAATTCAACGCAAATGCCTGCAAAATCGTTCAGTTGTATTGAAAGCGTGTCAAAATGAACGACTGAGTCTATTTTATATTACAATTTTACCATTCTTCTACATAAACAGCTCGATTTGGTCAAAAATGTGACAAAATACAGGAAAATTCAACGCAAATGCTATAACGTTCAGATGTATTGAAAGCGTGTCAAAATAAACGGCTGAGTATATCTAATTATACAATTTTACCATTCTTCTGCAATAACGACTCGATTTTGTCAAAAATGTGACAAAATTCATGCAAATTCAACGCAAATGCCTGCAAAATCGTTCAGTTGTATTGAAAGCGTGTCAAAATGAACGACTGAGTCTATTTATATTACAATTTTACCATTCTTCTACAAAAACGGCTCGATTTGGTCAAAAATGTGACAAAATACAGGAAAATTCAACGCAAATGCTAGCAAAATCGTTCAGTTGTATTGAAAAGCGTGTCTAAATGAACGACTGAGCCAATTTCATTATACAATTTTACCATTCTTCTGCAAAAACGGCTCGATTTTGTTAAGAATGTGACAAAATTCATGCAAATTCAACGCAAATGCTAGCAAAATCGTTCAGTTGTATTGAAAAAGCGTGTCTAAATGAACGACTGAGCCAATTTCATTATACAATTTTCCCATTCTTCTGCAAAAACGGGTCGATTTGGTCAAAAATGTGACAAAATACAGGAAAATTAACCGCAAATGCTAGCTATAACGTTCAGATGTATTGAAAGCGTGTCAAAATAAACGGCTAAGTCTATCTAATTATACAATTTTACCATTCTTCTGCAATAGTGACTCGATTTTGTCAAAAATGTGACAAAATTGATGCAAATTCAACGCAAATGCCTGCAAAATCGTTCAGTTGTATTGAACGCGTGTCAAAATAAACGGCTGAGTCTATTTTATTATACAATTTTACCATTCTTCTGCAATAACGACTCGATTTTGTCAAGAATGTGACAAAATTAATGAAAATTCAACGCAAATGCTAGCAATATCGTTCAGATGTATTGAAAGCGTGTCAAAATAAACGGCTGAGTCTATCTAATTATACAATTTTACCATTCTTCAGCAAAAACGGCTCGATTTTGTTAAGAATGTGACAAAATACTGGCAGTTGCATTGAAAGCGTGTCAAAATAAACGGCTGAGTCTATCTAATTATACAATTTTACCATTCTTCTGCAATAACGGCTCGATTTGGTCAAAAATGTGACAAAATACAGGAAAATTCAACGCAAATGCTTGCTATAACGTTCAGATGTAATGAAAGCGTGTCAAAATAAACGGCCGAGTCTATCTAATTATACAATTTTACCATTCTTCAGCAAAAACGGCTCGATTTTGTTAAGAATGTGACAAAATACTGGCAGTTGCATTGAAAGCGTGTCAAAATAAACGGCTGTCTATCTAATTATACAATTTTACCATTCTTCTGCAATAACGACTCGATTTTGTCAAGAATGTGACAAAATTAATGAAAATTCAACGCAAATGCTAGCTATAACGTTCAGATGTATTGAACGCGTGTCAAAATAAACGGCTGAGTCTATTTTATTATACAATCTTACCATTCTTTGTAATAACGGCTCGATTTTGTCAAAAATGTGACAAAATTCATGCAAATTCAACGCAAATGCCTGCAAAATCGTTCAGTTGTATTGAAAGCGTGTCAAAATGAACGACTGAGTATATTTTATATTACAATTTTACCCATTCTTCTACAAAAACGGCTCGATTTGGTCAAAAATGTGACAAATACAGGAAAATTCAACGCAAATGCTTGCTATAACGTTCAGATGTATTGAAAGCGTGTCAAAATAAACGGCTGAGTCTATCTAATTATACAATTTTACCATTCTTCAGCAAAAACGGCTCGATTTTGTTAAGAATGTGACAAAATACTGGCAGTTGCATTGAAAGCGTGTCAAAATAAACGGCTGAGTCTATCTAATTATACAATTTTACCATTCTTCTGCAATAACGGCTCGATTTGGTCAAAAATGTGACAAAATACAGGAAAATTCAACGCAAATGCTAGCTATAACGTTCAGATGTATTGAAAGCGTGTCAAAATAAACGGCTGAGTCTATCTAATTATACAATTTTACCGTTCTTCTGCAATAACGACTCGATTTTGTCAAGAATGTGACATAATTAATGAAAATTCAACGCAAATGCTAGCAATATCGTTCAGTTGTATTGAAAGCGTGTCAAAATAAACGGCTGAGTCTATCTAATTATACAATTTTACCATTCTTCTGCAATAACGACTCGATTTTGTCAAAAATGTGACAAAATTCATGCAAATTCAACGCAAATGCCTGCTAAATCGTTCAGTTGTATTGAACGCGTGTCAAAATAAACGGCTGAGTCTATTTTATTATACAATCTTACCATTCTTTGTAATAACGGCTCGATTTTGTCAAAAATGTAACAAAATTCATGCAAATTCAACGCAAATGCCTGCAAAATCGTTCAGTTGTATTGAAAGCGTGTCAAAATGAACGACTGAGTCTATTTTATATTACAATTTTACCATTCTTCTACAAAAACGGCTCGATTTGGTCAAAAATGTGCCAAAATACAGGAAAATTCAACGCAAATGCTTGCTATAACGTTCAGATGTATTGAAAGCGTGTCAAAATAAACGGCTGAGTCTATCTAATTATACAATTTTACCATTCTTCAGCAAAAACGGCTCGATTTTGTTAAGAATGTGACAAAATACTGGCAGTTGCATTGAAAGCGTGTCAAAATAAACGGCTGAGTCTATCTAATTATACAATTTTACCATTCTTCAGCAAAAACGGCTCGATTTTGTTAAGAATGTGACAAAATACTGGCAGTTGCATTGAAAGCGTGTCAAAATAAACGGCTGAGTCTATCTAATTATACAATTTTACCATTCTTCTACAAAAACGGCTCGATTTGGTCAAAAATGTGACAAAATACAGGAAAATTCAACGCAAATGCTAGCAAAATCGTTCAGTTGTATTGAAAAGCGTGTCTAAATGAACGACTGAGCCAATTTCATTATACAATTTTACCATTCTTCTGCAAAAACGGCTCGATTTTGTTAAGAATGTGACAAAATACTGGCAGATGCATTGAAAGCGTGTCAAAATAAACGGCTGTCTATCTAATTATACAATTTTACCATTCTTCTGCAATAACGACTCGATTTTGTCAAAAATGTGACAAAATTAATGCAAATTCAACGCAAATGCCTGCAAAATCGTTCAGTTGTATTGAACGCGTGTCAAAATAAACGGCTGAGTCTATTTTATTATACAATTTTACCATTCTTTGTAATAACGGCTCGATTTTGTCAAAAATGTGACAAAATTCATGCAAATTCAACGCAAATGCCTGCAAAATCGTTCAGTTGTATTGAAAGCGTGTCAAAATGAACGACTGAGTCTATTTTATATTACAATTTTACCATTCTTCTACAAAACCGGCTCGATTTGGTCAAAAATGTGACAAAATACAGGAAAATTCAACGCAAATGCTATAACGTTCAGATGTATTGAAAGCGTGTCAAAATAAACGGCTGAGTCTATCTAATTATACAATTTTACCATTCTTCTGCAATAACGACTCGATTTTGTCAAGAATGTGACAAAATTAATGAAAATTCAACGCAAATGCTAGCTATAACGTTCAAATGTATTGAACGCGTGTCAAAATAAACGGCTGAGTCTATTTTATTATACAATCTTACCATTCTTTGTAATAACGGCTCGATTTTGTCAAAAATGTGACAAAATTCATGCAAATTCAACGCAAATGCCTGCAAAATCGTTCAGTTGTATTGAAAGCGTGTCAAAATGAACGACTGAGTATATTTTATATTACAATTTTACCATTCTTCTACAAAAACGGCTCGATTTGGTCAAAAATGTGACAAAATACATGAAAATTCAACGCAAATGCTTGCTATAACGTTCAGATGTATTGAAAGCGTGTCAAAATAAACGGCTGAGTCTATCTAATTATACAATTTTACCATTCTTCAGCAAAAACGGCTCGATTTTGTTAAGAATGTGACAAAATACTGGCAGTTGCATTGAAAGCGTGTCAAAATAAACGGCTGAGTCTATCTAATTATACAATTTTACCATTCTTCTGCAATAACGGCTCGATTTGGTCAAAAATGTGACAAAATACAGGAAAATTCAACGCAAATGCTAGCTATAACGTTCAGATGTATTGAAAGCGTGTCAAAATAAACGGCTGAGTCCATTTTATTATACAATTTTACCATTCTTTGTAATAACGGCTCGATTTTGTCAAAAATGTGACAAAATTCATGCAAATTCAACGCAAATGCCTGCAAAATTGTTCAGTTGTATTGAAAAGCGTGTCAAAATGAACGACTGAGCCAATTTCATTATACAATTTTACCATTCTTCTGCAATAACGACTCGATTTTGTCAAAAATGTGACAAAATTCATGCAAATTCAACGCAAATGCCTGCAAAATCGTTCAGTTGTATTGAAAGCGTGTCAAAATGAACGACTGAGTCTATTTTATATTACAATTTTACCATTCTTCTACAAAAACGGCTCGATTTGGTCAAAAATGTGACAAAATACAGGAAAATTCAACGCAAATGCTTGCTATAACGTTCAGATGTATTGAAAGCGTGTCAAAATAAACGGCTGAGTCTATCTAATTATACAATTTTACCATTCTTCAGCAAAAACGGCTCGATTTTGTTAAGAATGTGACAAAATACTGGCAGTTGCATTGAAAGCGTATCAAAATAAACGGCTGAGTCTATCTAATTATACAATTTTACCATTCTTCTGCAATAACGACTCGATTTTGTCAAAAATGTGACAAAATTCATGCAAATTCAACGCAAATGCCTGCAAAATCGATCAGTTGTATTGAACGCGTGTCAAAATAAACGGCTGAGTCTATTTTATTATACAATCTTACCATTCTTTGTAATAACGGCTCGATTTTGTCAAAAATGTGACAAAATACAGGAAAATTCAACGCAAATGCTAGCTATAACGTTCAGATGTATTGAAAGCGTGTCAAAATAAACGGCTGAGTCTATGTAATTATACAATTTTACCGTTCTTCTGCAATAACGACTCGATTTTGTCAAGAATGTGACAAAATTAATGAAAATTCAACGCAAATGCTAGCAATATCGTTCAGTTGTATTGAAAGCGTGTCAAAATAAACGGCTGAGTATCTAATTATACAATTTTACCATTCTTCTGCAATAACGACTCGATTTTGTCAAAAATGTGACAAAATTCATGCAAATTCAACGCAAATGCCTGCAAAATCGTTCAGTTGTATTGAACGCGTGTCAAAATAAACGGCTGAGTCTATTTTATTATACAATCTTACCATTCTTTGTAATAACGGCTCGATTTTGTCAAAAATGTGACAAAATTCATGCAAATTCAACGCAAATGCCTGCAAAATCGTTCAGTTGTATTGAAAGCGTGTCAAAATGAACGACTGAGTCTATTTTATATTACAATTTTACCATTCTTCTACAAAAACGGCTCGATTTGGTCAAAAATGTGACAAAATACAGGAAAATTCAACGCAAATGCTTGCTATAACGTTCAGATGTATTGAAAGCGTGTCAAAATAAACGGCTGAGTCTATCTAATTATACAATTTTACCATTCTTCAGCAAAAACGGCTCGATTTTGTTAAGAATGTGACAAAATACTGGCAGTTGCATTGAAAGCGTGTCAAAATAAACGGCTAAGTCTATCTAATTATACAATTTTACCATTCTTCTGCAATAACGGCTCGATTTGGTCAAAAATGTGACAAAATACAGGAAAATTCAACGCAAATGCTTGCTATAACGTTCAGATGTATTGAAAGCGTGTCAAAATAAACGGCCGAGTCTATCTAATTATACAATTTTACCATTCTTCTGCAAAAACGGCTCGATTTTGTTAAGAATGTGACAAAATACTGGCAGTTGCATTGAAAGCGTGTCAAAATAAACGGCTGTCTATCTAATTATACAATTTTACCATTCTTCTGCAATAACGACTCGATTTTGTCAAAAATGTGACAAAATTCATGCAAATTCAACGCAAATGCCTGCAAAATCGTTCAGTTGTATTGAACGCGTGTCAAAATAAACGGCTGAGTCTATTTTATTATACAATTTTACCATTCTTTGTAATAACGGCTCGATTTTGTCAAAAATGTGACAAAATTCATGCAAATTCAACGCAAATGCCTGCAAAATCGTTCAGTTGTATTGAAAGCGTGTCAAAATGAACGACTGAGTCTATTTTATATTACAATTTTACCATTCTTCTACAAAAACGGCTCGATTTGGTCAAAAATGTGACAAAATACAGGAAAATTCAACGCAAATGCTTGCTATAACGTTCAGATGTATTGAAAGCGTGTCAAAATAAACGGCTGAGTCTATTTTATTATACAATTTTACCATTCTTTGTAATAACGGCTCGATTTTGTCAAAAATGTGACAAAATTCATGCAAATTCAACGCAAATGCCTGCAAAATCGTTCAGTTGTATTGAAAAGCGTGTCAAAATGAACGACTGAGCCAATTTCATAATACAATTTTACCATTCTTCTGCAATAACGACTCGATTTTGTCAAAAATGTGACAAAATTCATGCAAATTCAACGCAAATGCCTGCAAAATCGTTCAGTTGTATTGAAAGCGTGTCAAAATGAACGACTGAGTCTATTTTATATTACAATTTTACCATTCTTCTACAAAAACGGCTCGATTTGGTCAAAAATGTGACAAAATACAGGAAAATTCAACGCAAATGCTTGCTATAACGTTCAGATGTATTGAAAGCGTGTCAAAATAAACGGCTGAGTCTATCTAATTATACAATTTTACCATTCTTCAGCAAAAACGGCTCGATTTTGTTAAGAATGTGACAAAATACTGGCAGTTGCATTGAAAGCGTGTCAAAATAAACGGCTGAGTCTATCTAATTATACAATTTTACCATTCTTCTGCAATAACGGCTCGATTTGGTCAAAAATGTGACAAAACACAGGAAAATTCAACGCAAATGCTTGCTATAACGTTCAGATGTATTGAAAGCGTGTCAAAATAAACGGCTGAGTCTATCTAATTATACAATTTTACCATTCTTCAGCAAAAACGGCTCGATTTTGTTAAGAATGTGACAAAATACTGGCAGATGCATTGAAAGCGTGTCAAAATAAACGGCTGTCTATTTTATTATACAATTTTACCATTCTTTGTAATAACGGCTCGATTTTGTCAAAAATGTGACAAAATTCATGCAAATTCAACGCAAATGCCTGCAAAATCGTTCAGTTGTATTGAAAGCGTGTCAAAATGAACGACTGAGTCTATTTTATATTACAATTTTACCATTCTTCTACAAAACCGGCTCGATTTGGTCAAAAATGTGACAAAATACAGGAAAATTCAACGCAAATGCTATAACGTTCAGATGTATTGAAAGCGTGTCAAAATAAACGGCTGAGTCTATCTAATTATACAATTTTACCATTCTTCTGCAATAACGACTCGATTTTGTCAAGAATGTGACAAAATTAATGAAAATTCAACGCAAATGCTAGCTATAACGTTCAGATGTATTGAACGCGTGTCAAAATAAACGGCTGAGTCTATTTTATTATACAATCTTACCATTCTTTGTAATAACGGCTCGATTTTGTCAAAAATGTGACAAAATTCATGCAAATTCAACGCAAATGCCTGCAAAATCGTTCAGTTGTATTGAAAGCGTGTCAAAATGAACGACTGAGTATATTTTATATTACAATTTTACCATTCTTCTACAAAAACGGCTCGATTTGGTCAAAAATGTGACAAAATACAGGAAAATTCAACGCAAATGCTTGCTATAACGTTCAGATGTATTGAAAGCGTGTCAAAATAAACGGCTGAGTCTATCTAATTATAATATTTTACCATTCTTCAGCAAAAACGCCTCGATTTTGTTAAGAATGTGACAAAATACTGGCAGTTGCATTGAAAGCGTGTCAAAATAAACGGCTGAGTCTATCTAATTATACAATTTTACCATTCTTCTGCAATAACGGCTCGATTTGGTCAAAAATGTGACAAAATACAGGAAAATTCAACGCAAATGCTAGCTATAACGTTCAGATGTATTGAAAGCGTGTCAAAATAAACGGCTGAGTATATCTAATTATACAATTTTACCATTCTTCTGCAATAACGACTCGATTTTGTCAAAAATGTGACAAAATTAATGCAAATTCAACGCAAATGCCTGCAAAATCGTTCAGTTGTATTGAACGCGTGTCAAAATAAACGGCTGAGTCCATTTTATTATACAATTTTACCATTCTTTGTAATAACGGCTCGATTTTGTCAAAAATGTGACAAAATTCATGCAAATTCAACGCAAATGCCTGCAAAATTGTTCAGTTGTATTGAAAAGCGTGTCAAAATGAACGTCTGAGCCAATTTCATTATACAATTTTACCATTCTTCTGCAATAACGACTCGATTTTGTCAAAAATGTGACAAAATTCATGCAAATTCAACGCAAATGCTTGCAAAATCGTTCAGTTGTATTGAAAGCGTGTCAAAATGAACGACTGAGTCTATTTTATATTACAATTTTACCATTCTTCTACAAAAACGGCTCGATTTGGTCAAAAATGTGACAAAATACAGGAAAATTCAACGCAAATGCTTGCTATAACGTTCAGATGTATTGAAAGCGTGTCAAAATAAACGGCTGAGTCTATCTAATTATACAATTTTACCATTCTTCAGCAAAAACGGCTCGATTTTGTTAAGAATGTGACAAAATACTGGCAGTTGCATTGAAAGCGTGTCAAAATAAACGGCTGAGTCTATCTAATTATACAATTTTACCATTCTTCTGCAATAACGACTCGATTTTGTCAAAAATGTGACAAAATTCATGCAAATTCAACGCAAATGCCTGCAAAATCGTTCAGTTGTATTGAACGCGTGTCAAAATAAACGGCTGAGTCTATTTTATTATACAATCTTACCATTCTTTGTAATAACGGCTCGATTTTGTCAAAAATGTGACAAAATTCATGCAAATTCAACGCAAATGCCTGCAAAATCGTTCAGTTGTATTGAAAGCGTGTCAAAATGAACGACTGAGTCTATTTTATATTACAATTTTACCATTCTTCTACAAAAACGGCTCGATTTGGTCAAAAATGTGACAAAATACAGGAAAATTCAACGCAAATGCCTGCTATAACGTTCAGATGTATTGAAAGCGTGTCAAAATAAACGGCTGAGTCTATCTAAATATACAATTTTACCATTCTTCTGCAATAACGACTCGATTTTGTCAAAAATGTGACAAAATTAATGCAAATTCAACGCAAATGCCTGCAAAATCGTTCAGTTGTATTGAAAGCGTGTCAAAATGAACGACTGAGTCTATTTTATATTACAATTTTACCATTCTTCTACATAAACGGCTCGATTTGGTCAAAAATGTGACAAAATACAGGAAAATTCAACGCAAATGCCTGCTATAACGTTCAGATGTATTGAAAGCGTGTCAAAATAAACGGCTGAGTCTATCTAAATATACAATTTTACCATTCTTCTGCAATAACGACTCGATTTTGTCAAAAATGTGACAAAATTAATGCAAATTCAACGCAAATGCCTGCAAAATCGTTCAGTTGTATTGAAAGCGTGTCAAAATGAACGACTGAGTCTATTTTATATTACAATTTTACCATTCTTCTACAAAAACGGCTCGATTTGGTCAAAAATGTGACAAAATACAGGAAAATTCAACGCAAATGCTTGCTATAACGTTCAGATGTATTGAAAGCGTGTCAAAATAAACGGCTGAGTCTATCTAATTATACAATTTTACCATTCTTCAGCAAAAACGGCTCGATTTTGTTAAGAATGTGACAAAATACTGGCAGTTGCATTGAAAGCGTGTCAAAATAAACGGCTGAGTCTATCTTATTATACAATTTTACCATTCTTCTGCAATAACGGCTCGATTTGGTCAAAAATGTGACAAAATACAGGAAAATTCAACGCAAATGCTTGCTATAACGTTCAGATGTATTGAAAGCGTGTCAAAATAAACGGCCGAGTCTATCTAATTATACAATTTTACCATTCTTCAGCAAAAACGGCTCGATTTTGTTAAGAATGTGACAAAATACTGGCAGTTGCATTGAAAGCGTGTCAAAATAAACGGCTGTCTATCTAATTATACAATTTTACCATTCTTCTGCAATAACGACCCGATTTTGTCAAGAATGTGAAAAAATTAATGAAAATTCAACGCAAATGCTAGCTATAACGTTCAGATGTATTGAACGCGTGTCAAAATAAACGGCTGAGTCTATTTTATTATACAATCTTACCATTCTTTGTAATAACGGCTCGATTTTGTCAAAAATGTGACAAAATTCATGCAAATTCAACGCAAATGCCTGCAAAATCTTTCAGTTGTATTGAAAGCGTGTCAAAATGAACGACTGAGTATATTCTATATTACAATTTTACCATTCTTCTACAAAAACGGCTCGATTTGGTCAAAAATGTGACAAAATACAGGAAAAAACAACGCAAATGCTTGCTATAACGTTCAGATGTATTGAAAGCGTGTCAAAATAAACGGCTGAGTCTATCTAATTATACAATTTTACCATTCTTCAGCAAAAACGGCTCGATTTTGTTAAGAATGTGACAAAATACTGGCAGTTGCATTGAAAGCGTGTCAAAATAAACGGCTGAGTCTATCTAATTATACAATTTTACCATTCTTCTGCAATAACGGCTCGATTTGGTCAAAAATGTGACAAAATACAGGAAAATTCAACGCAAATGCTAGCTATAACGTTCAGATGTATTGAAAGCGTGTCAAAATAAACGGCTGAGTCTATCTAATTATACAATTTTACCGTTCTTCTGCAATAACGACTCGATTTTGTCAAGAATGTGACAAAATTAATGAAAATTCAACGCAAATGCTAGCAATATCGTTCAGTTGTATTGAAAGCGTGTCAAAATAAACGGCTGAGTCTATCTAATTATACAATTTTACCATTCTTCTGCAATAACGACTCGATTTTGTCAAAAATGTGACAAAATTAATGAAAATTCAACGCAAATGCTAGCAATATCGTTCAGTTGTATTGAACGCGTGTCAAAATAAACGGCTGAGTCTATTTTATTATACAATTTTACCATTCTTTGTAATAACGGCTCGATTTTGTCAAAAATGTGACAAAATTCATGCAAATTCAACGCAAATGCCTGCAAAATCGTTCAGTTGTATTGAAAAGCGTGTCAAAATGAACGACTGAGCCAATTTCATTATACAATTTTACCATTCTTCTGCAATAACGACTCGATTTTGTCAAAAATGTGACAAAATTCATGCAAATTCAACGCAAATGCCTGCAAAATCGTTCAGTTGTATTGAACGCGTGTCAAAATAAACGGCTGAGTCTATTTTATTATACAATCTTACCATTCTTTGTAATAACGGCTCGATTTTGTCAAAAATGTGACAAAATTCATGCAAATTCAACGCAAATGCCTGCAAAATCGTTCAGTTGTATTGAAAGCGTGTCAAAATGAACGACTGAGTCTATTTTATATTACAATTTTACCATTCTTCTACAAAAACGGCTCGATTTGGTCAAAAATGTGACAAAATACAGGAGAATTCAACGCAAATGCTTGCTATAACGTTCAGATGTATTGAAAGCGTGTCAAAATAAACGGCTGAGTCTATCTAATTATACAATTTTACCATTCTTCAGCAAAAACGGCTCGATTTTGTTAAGAATGTGACAAAATACTGGCAGTTGCATTGAAAGCGTGTCAAAATAAACGGCTGAGTCTATCTAATTATACAATTTTACCATTCTTCTGCAATAACGGCTCGATTTGCTCAAAAATGTGACAAAATACAGGAAAATTCAACGCAAATGCTTGCTATAACGTTCAGATGTATTGAAAGCGTGTCAAAATAAACGGCTGAGTCTATCTAATTATACAATTTTACCATTCTTCAGCAAAAACGGCTCGATTTTGTTAAGAATGTGACAAAATACTGGCAGTTGCATTGAAAGCGTGTCAAAATAAACGGCTGTCTATCTAATTATACAATTTTACCATTCTTCTGCAATAACGACTCGATTTTGTCAAAAATGTGACAAAATTAATGCAAATTCAACGCAAATGCCTGCAAAATCGTTCAGTTGTATTGAACGCGTGTCAAAATAAACGGCTGAGTCTATTTTATTATACAATTTTACCATTCTTTGTAATAACGGCTCGATTTTGTCAAAAATGTGACAAAATTCATGCAAATTCAACGCAAATGCCTGCAAAATCGTTCAGTTGTATTGAAAGCGTGTCAAAATGAACGACTGAGTCTATTTTATATTACAATTTTACCATTCTTCTACAAAAACGGCTCGATTTGGTCAAAAATGTGACAAAATACAGGAAAATTCAACGCAAATGCTATAACGTTCAGATGTATTGAAAGCGTGTCAAAATAAACGGCTGAGTCTATCTAATTATACAATTTTACCATTCTTCTGCAATAACGACTCGATTTTGTCAAAAATGTGACAAAATTAATGCAAATTCAACGCAAATGCCTGCAAAATCGTTCAGTTGTATTGAAAAGCGTGTCAAAATGAACGACTGAGCCAATTTCATTATACAATTTTACCATTCTTCTGCAATAACGACTCGATTTTGTCAAAAATGTGACAAAATTCATGCAAATTCAACGCAAATGCCTGCAAAATCGTTCAGTTGTATTGAACGCGTGTCAAAATAAACGGCTGAGTCTATTTTATTATACAATCTTACCATTCTTTGTAATAACGGCTCGATTTTGTCAAAAATGTGACAAAATTCATGCAAATTCAACGCAAATGCTAGCAATATCGTTCAGTTGTATTGAACGCGTGTCAAAATAAACGGCTGAGTCTATCTAATTATACAATTTTACCATTCTTCTGCAATAACGACTCGATTTTGTCAAAAATGTGACAAAATTAATGAAAATTCAACGCAAATGCTAGCAATATCGTTCAGTTGTATTGAACGCGTGTCAAAATAAACGGCTGAGTCTATTTTATTATACAATTTTACCATTCTTTGTAATAACGGCTCGATTTTGTCAAAAATGTGACAAAATTCATGCAAATTCAACGCAAATGCCTGCAAAATCGTTCAGTTGTATTGAAAAGCGTGTCAAAATGAACGACTGAGCCAATTTCATTATACAATTTTACCATTCTTCTGCAATAACGACTCGATTTTGTCAAAAATGTGACAAAATTAATGAAAATTCAACGCAAATGCCTGCAAAATCGTTCAGTTGTATTGAACGCGTGTCAAAATAAACGGCTGAGTCTATTTTATTATACAATTTTACCATTCTTTGTAATAACGACTCGATTTTGTCAAAAATGTGACAAAATTAATGCAAATTCAACGCAAATGCCTGCAAAATCGTTCAGTTGTATTGAACGCGTGTCAAAATAAACGGCTGAGTCTATTTTATTATACAATTTTACCATTCTTTGTAATAACGGCTCGATTTTGTCAAAAATGTGACAAAATTCATGCAAATTCAACGCAAATGCCTGCAAAATCGTTCAGTTGTATTGAAAGCGTGTCAAAATGAACGACTGAGTCTATTTTATATTACAATTTTACCATTCTTCTACAAAAACGGCTCGATTTGGTCAAAAATGTGACAAAATACAGGAAAATTCAACGCAAATGCTATAACGTTCAGATGTATTGAAAGCGTGTCAAAATAAACGGCTGAGTCTATCTAATTATACAATTTTACCATTCTTCTGCAATAACGACTCGATTTTGTCAAAAATGTGACAAAATTAATGCAAATTCAACGCAAATGCCTGCAAAATCGTTCAGTTGTATTGAAAAGCGTGTCAAAATGAACGACTGAGCCAATTTCATTATACAATTTTACCATTCTTCTGCAATAACGACTCGATTTTGTCAAAAATGTGACAAAATTCATGCAAATTCAACGCAAATGCCTGCAAAATCGTTCAGTTGTATTGAACGCGTGTCAAAATAAACGGCTGAGTCTATTTTATTATACAATCTTACCATTCTTTGTAATAACGGCTCGATTTTGTCAAAAATGTGACAAAATTCATGCAAATTCAACGCAAATGCTAGCAATATCGTTCAGTTGTATTGAACGCGTGTCAAAATAAACGGCTGAGTCTATCTAATTATACAATTTTACCATTCTTCTGCAATAACGACTCGATTTTGTCAAAAATGTGACAAAATTAATGAAAATTCAACGCAAATGCTAGCAATATCGTTCAGTTGTATTGAACGCGTGTCAAAATAAACGGCTGAGTCTATTTTATTATACAATTTTACCATTCTTTGTAATAACGGCTCGATTTTGTCAAAAATGTGACAAAATTCATGCAAATTCAACGCAAATGCCTGCAAAATCGTTCAGTTGTATTGAAAAGCGTGTCAAAATGAACGACTGAGCCAATTTCATTATACAATTTTACCATTCTTCTGCAATAACGACTCGATTTTGTCAAAAATGTGACAAAATTCATGCAAATTCAACGCAAATGCCTGCAAAATCGTTCAGTTGTATTGAACGCGTGTCAAAATAAACGGCTGAGTCTATTTTATTATACAATCTTACCATTCTTTGTAATAACGGCTCGATTTTGTCAAAAATGTGACAAAATTCATGCAAATTCAACGCAAATGCCTGCAAAATCGTTCAGTTGTATTGAAAGCGTGTCAAAATGAACGACTGAGTCTATTTTATATTACAATTTTACCATTCTTCTACAAAAACGGCTCGATTTGGTCAAAAATGTGACAAAATACAGGAGAATTCAACGCAAATGCTTGCTATAACGTTCAGATGTATTGAAAGCGTGTCAAAATAAACGGCTGAGTCTATCTAATTATACAATTTTACCATTCTTCAGCAAAAACGGCTCGATTTTGTTAAGAATGTGACAAAATACTGGCAGTTGCATTGAAAGCGTGTCAAAATAAACGGCTGAGTCTATCTAATTATACAATTTTACCATTCTTCTGCAATAACGGCTCGATTTGCTCAAAAATGTGACAAAATACAGGAAAATTCAACGCAAATGCTTGCTATAACGTTCAGATGTATTGAAAGCGTGTCAAAATAAACGGCTGAGTCTATCTAATTATACAATTTTACCATTCTTCTGCAAAAACGGCTCGATTTGGTCAAAAATGTGACAAAATTCATGCAAATTCAACGCAAATGCCTGCAAAATCGTTCAGTTGTATTGAACGCGTGTCAAAATAAACGGCTGAGTCTATTTTATTATACAATCTTACCATTCTTTGTAATAACGGCTCGATTTTGTCAAAAATGTGACAAAATTCATGCAAATTCAACGCAAATGCTAGCAATATCGTTCAGTTGTATTGAACGCGTGTCAAAATAAACGGCTGAGTCTATCTAATTATACAATTTTACCATTCTTCTGCAATAACGACTCGATTTTGTCAAAAATGTGACAAAATTAATGAAAATTCAACGCAAATGCTAGCAATATCGTTCAGTTGTATTGAACGCGTGTCAAAATGAACGACTGAGCCAATTTCATTATACAATTTTACCATTCTTCTGCAATAACGACTCGATTTTGTCAAAAATGTGACAAAATTCATGCAAATTCAACGCAAATGCCTGCAAAATCGTTCAGTTGTATTGAACGCGTGTCAAAATAAACGGCTGAGTCTATTTTATTATACAATCTTACCATTCTTTGTAATAACGGCTCGATTTTGTCAAAAATGTGACAAAATTCATGCAAATTCAACGCAAATGCTAGCAATATCGTTCAGTTGTATTGAACGCGTGTCAAAATAAACGGCTGAGTCTATCTAATTATACAATTTTACCATTCTTCTGCAATAACGACTCGATTTTGTCAAAAATGTGACAAAATTAATGAAAATTCAACGCAAATGCTAGCAATATCGTTCAGTTGTATTGAACGCGTGTCAAAATAAACGGCTGAGTCTATTTTATTATACAATTTTACCATTCTTTGTAATAACGGCTCGATTTTGTGAAAAATGTGACAAAATTCATGCAAATTCAACGCAAATGCCTGCAAAATCGTTCAGTTGTATTGAAAAGCGTGTCAAAATGAACGACTGAGCCAATTTCATTATACAATTTTACCATTCTTCTGCAATAACGACTCGATTTTGTCAAAAATGTGACAAAATTCATGCAAATTCAACGCAAATGCCTGCAAAATCGTTCAGTTGTATTGAACGCGTGTCAAAATAAACGGCTGAGTCTATTTTATTATACAATCTTACCATTCTTTGTAATAACGGCTCGATTTTGTCAAAAATGTGACAAAATTCATGCAAATTCAACGCAAATGCCTGCAAAATCGTTCAGTTGTATTGAAAGCGTGTCAAAATGAACGACTGAGTCTATTTTATATTACAATTTTACCATTCTTCTACAAAAACGGCTCGATTTGGTCAAAAATGTGACAAAATACAGGAGAATTCAACGCAAATGCTTGCTATAACGTTCAGATGTATTGAAAGCGTGTCAAAATAAACGGCTGAGTCTATCTAATTATACAATTTTACCATTCTTCAGCAAAAACGGCTCGATTTTGTTAAGAATGTGACAAAATACTGGCAGTTGCATTGAAAGCGTGTCAAAATAAACGGCTGAGTCTATCTAATTATACAATTTTACCATTCTTCTGCAATAACGGCTCGATTTGCTCAAAAATGTGACAAAATACAGGAAAATTCAACGCAAATGCTTGCTATAACGTTCAGATGTATTGAAAGCGTGTCAAAATAAACGGCTGAGTCTATCTAATTATACAATTTTACCATTCTTCAGCAAAAACGGCTCGATTTTGTTAAGAATGTGACAAAATACTGGCAGTTGCATTGAAAGCGTGTCAAAATAAACGGCTGTCTATCTAATTATACAATTTTACCATTCTTCTGCAATAACGACTCGATTTTGTCAAAAATGTGACAAAATTAATGCAAATTCAACGCAAATGCCTGCAAAATCGTTCAGTTGTATTGAACGCGTGTCAAAATAAACGGCTGAGTCTATTTTATTATACAATTTTACCATTCTTTGTAATAACGGCTCGATTTTGTCAAAAATGTGACAAAATTCATGCAAATTCAACGCAAATGCCTGCAAAATCGTTCAGTTGTATTGAAAGCGTGTCAAAATGAACGACTGAGTCTATTTTATATTACAATTTTACCATTCTTCTACAAAAACGGCTCGATTTGGTCAAAAATGTGACAAAATACAGGAAAATTCAACGCAAATGCTATAACGTTCAGATGTATTGAAAGCGTGTCAAAATAAACGGCTGAGTCTATCTAATTATACAATTTTACCATTCTTCTGCAATAACGACTCGATTTTGTCAAGAATGTGACAAAATTAATCAAAATTCAACGCAAATGCTAGCTATAACGTTCAGATGTATTGAACGCGTGTCAAAATAAACGGCTGAGTCTATTTTATTATACAATCTTACCATTCTTTGTAATAACGGCTCGATTTTGTCAAAAATGTGACAAAATTCATGCAAATTCAACGCAAATGCCTACAAAATCGTTCAGTTGTATTGAAAGCGTGTCAAAATGAACGACTGAGTATATTTTATATTACAATTTTACCATTCTTCTACAAAAACGGCTCGATTTGGTCAAAAATGTGACAAAATACAGGAAAATTCAACGCAAATGCTTGCTATAACGTTCAGATGTATTGAAAGCGTGTCAAAATAAACAACTGAGTCTATCTAATTATACAATTTTACCATTCTTCAGCAAAAACGGCTCGATTTTGTTAAGAATGTGACAAAATACTGGCAGTTGCATTGAAAGCGTGTCAAAATAAACGGCTGAGTCTATCTAATTATAGAATTTTACCATTCTTCTGCAATAACGGCTCGATTTGGTCAAAAATGTGACAAAATAGAGGAAAATTCAACGCAAATGCTAGCTATAACGTTCAGATGTATTGAAAGCGTGTCAAAATAAACGGCTGAGTATATCTAATTATACAATTTTACCATTCTTCTGCAATAACGACTCGATTTTGTCAAAAATGTGACAAAATTAATGCAAATTCAACGCAAATGCCTGCAAAATCGTTCAGTTGTATTGAACGCGTGTCAAAATAAACGGCTGAGTCTATTTTATTATACAATTTTACCATTATTCTGCAATAACGGCTCGATTTTGTCAAAAATGTGACAAAATTCATGCAAATTCAACGCAAATGCCTGCAAAATCGTTCAGTTGTATTGAAAAGCGTGTCAAAATGAACGACTGAGCCAATTTCATTATACAATTTTACCATTCTTCTGCAATAACGACTCGATTTTGTCAAAAATGTGACAAAATTCATGCAAATTCAACGCAAATGCCTGCAAAATCGTTCAGTTGTATTGAACGCGTGTCAAAATAAACGGCTGAGTCTATTTTATTATACAATCTTACCATTCTTTGTAATAACGGCTCGATTTTGTCAAAAATGTGACAAAATTCATGCAAATTCAACGCAAATGCCTGCAAAATCGTTCAGTTGTATTGAAAGCGTGTCAAAATGAACGACTGAGTATATTTTATATTACAATTTTACCATTCTTCTACAAAAACGGCTCGATTTGGTCAAAAATGTGACAAAATACAGGAAAATTCAACGCAAATGCTTGCTATAACGTTCAGATGTATTGAAAGCGTGTCAAAATAAACAACTGAGTCTATCTAATTATACAATTTTACCATTCTTCAGCAAAAACGGCTCGATTTTGTTAAGAATGTGACAAAATACTGGCAGTTGCATTGAAAGCGTGTCAAAATAAACGGCTGAGTCTATCTAATTATAGAATTTTACCATTCTTCTGCAATAACGGCTCGATTTGGTCAAAAATGTGACAAAATAGAGGAAAATTCAACGCAAATGCTAGCTATAACGTTCAGATGTATTGAAAGCGTGTCAAAATAAACGGCTGAGTCTATTTTATTATACAATTTTACCATTATTCTGCAATAACGGCTCGATTTTGTCAAAAATGTGACAAAATTCATGCAAATTCAACGCAAATGCCTGCAAAATCGTTCAGTTGTATTGAAAAGCGTGTCAAAATGAACGACTGAGCCAATTTCATTATACAATTTTACCATTCTTCTGCAATAACGACTCGATTTTGTCAAAAATGTGACAAAATTCATGCAAATTCAACGCAAATGCCTGCAAAATCGTTCAGTTGTATTGAACGCGTGTCAAAATAAACGGCTGAGTCTATTTTATTATACAATCTTACCATTCTTTGTAATAACGGCTCGATTTTGTCAAAAATGTGACAAAATTCATGCAAATTCAACGCAAATGCTAGCAATATCGTTCAGTTGTATTGAACGCGTGTCAAAATAAACGGCTGAGTCTATCTAATTATACAATTTTACCATTCTTCTGCAATAACGACTCGATTTTGTCAAAAATGTGACAAAATTAATGAAAATTCAACGCAAATGCTAGCAATATCGTTCAGTTGTATTGAACGCGTGTCAAAATAAACGGCTGAGTCTATTTTATTATACAATTTTACCATTCTTTGTAATAACGGCTCGATTTTGTCAAAAATGTGACAAAATTCATGCAAATTCAACGCAAATGCCAGCAAAATCGTTCAGTTGTATTGAAAAGCGTGTCAAAATGAACGACTGAGCCAATTTCATTATACAATTTTACCATTCTTCTGCAATAACGACTCGATTTTGTCAAAAATGTGACAAAATTCATGCAAATTCAACGCAAATGCCTGCAAAATCGTTCAGTTGTATTGAACGCGTGTCAAAATAAACGGCTGAGTCTATTTTATTATACAATCTTACCATTCTTTGTAATAACGGCTCGATTTTGTCAAAAATGTGACAAAATTCATGCAAATTCAACGCAAATGCCTGCAAAATCGTTCAGTTGTATTGAAAGCGTGTCAAAATGAACGACTGAGTCTATTTTATATTACAATTTTACCATTCTTCTACAAAAACGGCTCGATTTGCTCAAAAATGTGACAAAATACAGGAAAATTCAACGCAAATGCTTGCTATAACGTTCAGATGTATTGAAAGCGTGTCAAAATAAACGGCTGAGTCTATCTAATTATACAATTTTACCATTCTTCAGCAAAAACGGCTCGATTTTGTTAAGAATGTGACAAAATACTGGCAGTTGCATTGAAAGCGTGTCAAAATAAACGGCTGTCTATCTAATTATACAATTTTACCATTCTTCTGCAATAACGACTCGATTTTGTCAAAAATGTGACAAAATTAATGCAAATTCAACGCAAATGCCTGCAAAATCGTTCAGTTGTATTGAACGCGTGTCAAAATAAACGGCTGAGTCTATTTTATTATACAATTTTACCATTCTTTGTAATAACGGCTCGATTTTGTCAAAAATGTGACAAAATTCATGCAAATTCAACGCAAATGCCTGCAAAATCGTTCAGTTGTATTGAAAGCGTGTCAAAATGAACGACTGAGTCTATTTTATATTACAATTTTACCATTCTTCTACAAAAACGGCTCGATTTGGTCAAAAATGTGACAAAATACAGGAAAATTCAACGCAAATGCTATAACGTTCAGATGTATTGAAAGCGTGTCAAAATAAACGGCTGAGTCTATCTAATTATACAATTTTACCATTCTTCTGCAATAACGACTCGATTTTGTCATGAATGTGACAAAATTAATCAAAATTCAACGCAAATGCTAGCTATAACGTTCAGATGTATTGAACGCGTGTCAAAATAAACGGCTGAGTCTATTTTATTATACAATCTTACCATTCTTTGTAATAACGGCTCGATTTTGTCAAAAATGTGACAAAATTCATGCAAATTCAACGCAAATGCCTGCAAAATCGTTCAGTTGTATTGAAAGCGTGTCAAAATGAACGACTGAGTATATTTTATATTACAATTTTACCATTCTTCTACAAAAACGGCTCGATTTGGTCAAAAATGTGACAAAATACAGGAAAATTCAACGCAAATGCTTGCTATAACGTTCAGATGTATTGAAAGCGTGTCAAAATAAACAACTGAGTCTATCTAATTATACAATTTTACCATTCTTCAGCAAAAACGGCTCGATTTTGTTAAGAATGTGACAAAATACTGGCAGTTGCATTGAAAGCGTGTCAAAATAAACGGCTGAGTCTATCTAATTATAGAATTTTACCATTCTTCTGCAATAACGGCTCGATTTGGTCAAAAATGTGACAAAATAGAGGAAAATTCAACGCAAATGCTAGCTATAACGTTCAGATGTATTGAAAGCGTGTCAAAATAAACGGCTGAGTATATCTAATTATACAATTTTACCATTCTTCTGCAATAACGACACGATTTTGTCAAAAATGTGACAAAATTAATGCAAATTCAACGCAAATGCCTGCAAAATCGTTCAGTTGTATTGAACGCGTGTCAAAATAAACGGCTGAGTCTATTTTATTATACAATTTTACCATTATTCTGCAATAACGGCTCGATTTTGTCAAAAATGTGACAAAATTCATGCAAATTCAACGCAAATGCCTGCAAAATCGTTCAGTTGTATTGAAAAGCGTGTCAAAATGAACGACTGAGCCAATTTCATTATACAATTTTACCATTCTTCTGCAATAACGACTCGATTTTGTCAAAAATGTGACAAAATTCATGCAAATTCAACGCAAATGCCTGCAAAATCGTTCAGTTGTATTGAACGCGTGTCAAAATAAACGGCTGAGTCTATTTTATTATACAATCTTACCATTCTTTGTAATAACGGCTCGATTTTGTCAAAAATGTGACAAAATTCATGCAAATTCAACGCAAATGCCTGCAAAATCGTTCAGTTGTATTGAAAGCGTGTCAAAATGAACGACTGAGTCTATTTTATATTACAATTTTACCATTCTTCTACAAAAACGGCTCGATTTGGTCAAAAATGTGACAAAATACAGGAAAATTCAACGCAAATGCTTGCTATAACGTTCAGATGTATTAAAAGCGTGTCAAAATAAACGGCTGAGTCTATCTAATTATACAATTTTACCATTCTTCTGCAATAACGACTCGATTTTGTCAAAAATGTGACAAAATTCATGAAAATTCAACGCAAATGCTAGCAATATCGTTCAGTTGTATTGAACGCGTGTCAAAATAAACGGCTGAGTCTATCTAATTATACAATTTTACCATTCTTCTGCAATAACGGCTCGATTTGGTCAAAAATGTGACAAAATACAGGAAAATTCAACGCAAATGCTTGCTATAACGTTCAGATGTATTGAAAGCGTGTCAAAATAAACGGCTGAGTCTATCTAATTATACAATTTTACCATTCTTCAGCAAAAACGGCTCGATTTTGTTAAGAATGTGACAAAATACTGGCAGTTGCATTGAAAGCGTGTCAAAATAAACGGCTGTCTATCTAATTATACAATTTTACCATTCTTCTGCAATAACGACTCGATTTTGTCAAAAATGTGACAAAATTAATGCAAATTCAACGCAAATGCCTGCAAAATCGTTCAGTTGTATTGAACGCGTGTCAAAAAGAACGACTGAGTATATTTTATATTACAATTTTACCATTCTTCTACAAAAACGGCTCGATTTGGTCAAAAATGTGACAAAATACAGGAAAATTCAACGCAAATGCTTGCTATAACGTTCAGATGTATTGAAAGCGTGTCAAAATAAACGGCTGAGTCTATCTAATTATACAATTTTACCATTCTTCTGCAAAAACGGCTCGATTTGGTCAAAAATGTGACAAAATTCATGCAAATTCAACGCAAATGCCTGCAAAATCGTTCAGTTGTATTGAACGCGTGTCAAAATAAACGGCTGAGTCTATTTTATAATACAATTTTACCATTCTTCTGCAATCACGACTCGATTTTGTCAATAATGTGACCAAATACAGGAAAATAGAACGCAAATGCTAGCAAAATCGTTCAGTTGTATTGAAAGCGTTTCAAAATAAACGGCTGAGTCTATCTAATTATACAATTTTACCATTCTTCTGCAAAAACGGCTCGATTTGGTCAAAAATGTGACAAAATTCATGAAAATTCAACGCAAATGCTAGCAATATCGTTCAGTTGTATTGAACGCGTGTCAAAATAAACGGCTGAGTCTATTTTATTATACAATTTTACCATTCTTCTGCAATAACGGCTCGATTTTGTCAAAAATGTGACAAAATTCATGCAAATTCAACGCAAATGCCTGCAAAATCGTTCAGTTGTATTGAAAGCGTGTCAAAATGAACGACTGAGTCTATTTTATATTACAATTTTACCATTCTTCTGCAAAAACAGCTCGATTTGGTCAAAAATGTGACAAAATTCATGCAAATTCAACGCAAATGCTAGCAATAGCGTTCAGATGTATTGAAAGCGTGTCAAAATAAACGGCTGAGTCTATCTAATTATACAATTTTACCATTCTTCTGCAATAACGACTCGATTTTGTCAAAAATGTGACAAAATTCATGCAAATTCAACGCAAATGCTAGCTATAACGTTCAGATGTATTGAAAGCTTGTCAAAATAAACGGCTGAGTCTATCTAATTATACAATTTTACCATTGGTCTGCAAAAACGGCTCGATTTTGTTAAGAATGTGACAAAATACAGGGAAATTCAACGGAAATGCTAGCTATAACGTTCAGATGTATTGAAAGCGTGTCAAAATAAACGGCGAGTCTATCTAATTATACAATTTTACCATTCTTCTGCAATAACGACTCGATTTTGTCAAAAATGTGACAAAATTCATGCAAATTCAACGCAAATGCCTGCAAAATCGTTCAGTTGTATTGAACGCGTGTCAAAATAAACGGCTGAGTCTATTTTATTATACAATTTTACCATTCTTTGTAATAACGGCTCGATTTTGTCAAAAATGTGACAAAATTCATGCAAATTCAACGCAAATGCCTGCAAAATCGTTCAGTTGTATTGAACGCGTGTCAAAATAAACGGCTGAGTCTATCTAATTATACAATTTTACCATTCTTCTGCAAAAACGGATCGATTTGGTCAAAAATGTGACAAAATTCATGCAAATTCAACGCAAATGCCTGCAAAATCGTTCAGTTGTATTGAACGCGTGTCAAAATAAACGGCTGAGTCTATTTTATAATACAATTTTACCATTCTTCTGCAATCACGACTCGATTTTGTCAATAATGTGACCAAATACAGGAAAATAGAACGCAAATGCTAGCAAAATCGTTCAGTTGTATTGAAAGCGTTTCAAAATAAACGGCTGAGTCTATCTAATTATACAATTTTACCATTCTTCTGCAAAAACGGCTCGATTTGGTCAAAAATGTGACAAAATTCATGAAAATTCAACGCAAATGCTAGCAATATCGTTCAGTTGTATTGAACGCGTGTCAAAATAAACGGCTGAGTCTATTTTATTATACAATTTTACCATTCTTCTGCAATAACGGCTCGATTTTGTCAAAAATGTGACAAAATTCATGCAAATTCAACGCAAATGCCTGCAAAATCGTTCAGTTGTATTGAAAGCGTGTCAAAATGAACGACTGAGTCTATTTTATATTACAATTTTACCATTCTTCTGCAAAAACGGCTCGATTTGGTCAAAAATGTGACAAAATACAGGAAAATTCAACGCAAATGCTAGCTATAACGTTCAGATGTATTGAAAGCGTGTCAAAATAAACGGCTGGGTCAATCTAATTATACAATTTTACCATTCTTCTGCAAAAACGGCTCGATTTGGTCAAAAATGTGACAAAATACAGGATAATTCAACGCAAATGCTAGCTATAACGTTCAGATGTATTGAAAGCGTGTCAAAATAAACGGCTGAG